>JASAOG010000057.1:0-497500 GCA_030265305.1 Biomphalaria pfeifferi
TATGATACTGTTTGAAAATTGATTAAAACTAAAAGGTATTTTTTTTTTTAAAACATATGTTACACGAAAAGACTTTTTTTTGTCTGTTAGTGATGAAAATATTATTTTAAAATTGTCTAGTTATGTAGCTTATGACCACATGTAGGAAACCATCAGTGGTTGAATGCAACAATGACTTCATAGTAATATAGAATAAAGAACAGACCTATTCAAACTATTCACCTAGTAAGTTATGATACACAAAAAGTTTAGCCTGCTATTTCATTTCTATTTGAATCTAATTAAATAAAATTGTAAATAAAATACAAACCCATGCCAAAAATAATCTCATCTTTCAACAGTTTTGTGTAACAAATGATAAATGTGATAAATAAAGAGATAAGACTTAAAAGTTAAGTTCGCTGGCATGTCAACATAGAAGGCACACACATGGCATAGCTATGGTGGGGGGACAATTTGAAAATCCCCCCTGGCCCCCACTTTGTGGGGCCCCAAATGAGTGTCTTTTTAATTAAATAAATTAAATATACGCAAAATGCAGGGGCCCTCAAAGAGTTCAAGCCTCCTGGCCCCCAAATGATGGAAAATTCCTAGCTTCGCCCCTGGAGGCACAACTGAGATGTGGCTGACATTTAAATGTTTCAGTAAAAGTTCCAAAACTGTGTTCAAAAATGGAGTTATGTTTTAGCTTTTCCATCAACATACATGGTTTAACCAAGATTTAGTGGGTGACAAACTTAATGAATAAGCAAAGTAATAGACTGGATGTAGCGACTAGAGGAGACCTTTGCCTTGCTTTAGCTAATTTAAAGCTTGAAATTTCTAATATTGTCAGACTGCAGGAGGCCCAAGTTTCCCCATTAGCTTAATTTCTTTTTGTAGTGAATTCAGCAATAATAATGTTTATATTAAAAGAATAAAACTAAATTTACAATTAAACTAAAAACAGGAGGCCCAATTATTTAAAAGGGGGGTTATTCTTAAGGATTTGAAAGAAAGTCATAACAGTGAGATTAACTTCTTGTGTGTAATCACTGCAAATTATTTGACATCATTTTTGTATAATAATAATAATATTGGCTGTTTTCACCTTCAATTCCGAAGATTACGGGACGAGAGAGCAGTGTTTCACATAATTACGCAAACCCAGTTGAGACCTGCATATTTTCCAGAATTTTGTGCAGACAAAGCCATTGTCTGCTGGCGGTCTATTTTAGTTTTCTTTCCGTCTTTTGCGCCTGTCTTCAATAATGGCTTTTCTTTGAGTCTCAAATGTTTGTTCCGCAGCTTTTGTGTGATAGCTCTTCAACTGTCTCTTTCAGAGGACATCTGGTACCAGGTATTTTTCCTCTGTGCCAGTGAGGGCAACAAAGAAGATCACCTTTGGCATGCAGTCATCTCTCATCAGCATAAAAATTAATTTAAAAATGACATTTTGTTCAAATTTCCCTTCTTAACCTTTTTTATAAGCTGGCCAGATTTTTTTAAAGAAAAAAAGGGGTGAAGGTAGGCCAAGAAAGGTTGAAGACCACTGCTCTAGATTTAGATATGATTTTTGTAAGCTATTATAATACAGCCGATGAAAGTGAGTAGGGCAGAGGTTTTAATGGACAAAATGGTGGTTAATCTCTCTCTCCCTTAGCATGACAAAGGGAAACAAACTGATGTGCCCTGATTCAAAAATTACAGAAAGTAGGAAGATCTAAAGCTACAGTTATAGTCGCTGGTATCTTAGCTATGTTCCATTACTTATGAAAGCCTGAATTCAAAGAATAACATCAGGGATATTCAAGGCTTACTTTAATTACAAAAGAAAAGCCTTTGCTTATGCAGAAAAAAGCATTAACTTTTTTATCCCATGTGCTTTTCTTCAACACATCTGTTTGTTTTCAAGCATAAGAACCTAGAATAAATAACCTTATCTTACAACAGCTAGGGAGCTTATATAATTCAGCAGACTCTATAACTCTATATTAGAAACAAGTTTCAATGACTAGTTAGGATTGTATGTCTTTTAAAACAAATCTTTATTTATTTTTATTGGTGATAGTGAAGCATGCCAAAGCTTTCATTGTTGAGTCTGCAAATAATTGTTTGAAATGAAAATTTGAATACTTTAAAAATGTGAAAAAAATGTCCAGTGTCTGCATACTCTACTGGTAGCTTGCAAAGAAATCGCTCATAAACAAAACTAGATGTCACTAGATCCAGACAAACAAACCATTGCATCTGGTTTAAGTCTAAATTCACTTGTAGCATAAAGTCATATTCTTTTAAATGAATTTTCTGTTGGTTGCCATTACGGAATCAGGAATAAAACACTAGAAGCACCATGATCATAACATCATTGCCAAATGTAAGAACTTATTCATATTCTAGAAAAAGTCTGAACTACGACAAAAGACTAAAGTGTTAATATTTTGAAAACTTTACAGAAATGTCTTATATAACTCTTATACTGTGTTATTTATTATTTTTTTTTGGGTTGCTTCATGCCTGTATTAGTGTATCTTACGAGATTGAAGGATTTTAGTCTTTCCTGAGTATATTTCTTTATATTTAGAAAAATACACAATTGCCCCACATTTCCAGGTCTGAGAATACACATTTCCATTTTGGCATGTAGGCATCTCTTGAGTCTTTATAATTCGTCCTATTGCGACGGGCTTAGTTCTATTGTGAAAGGGTATTACTACTTCTAATTTTAAAATAAGTAAAGCATCTTTAAATGGTAATTTATTTCTCAAGGGTGGACAGTCTTCAGAGACGACTTCAGCATTGGATGAGGCCCTAATTGAGTGTCTTTAGGGTGCACGAATATTTGTTTGATGAGCTGAAGATGACGAAAGATTCTCATTGTGGCGGGCCTCCGATCTCTCTCTCTGTATATATATTTATATATATATATATATATTATTTATTTTTCTCTTTCCCTCTCTTGTTAGCTTAAAATAATGATACACTCATTAGCCTAATATAACACTTAAGAACACTGCACGCTAGATACACGAGACTCTTTCATAACACACTATTTAAAATACAGGTTACACACAACACAGTAAGAACTTTCTTACCAAGGGGAACAACTACATACAAACACATACACATAAATAAAATGTCAACATGTCTATTTTTTTCTTCTCGCTATTCTTTCTCTCTGTCTCTCGTTCTCTCTGCCTCTCTCGTCTGGTATGCTTTGAGTCTAGTATCCTCCTTTGGTTTCTAATAAAATTTAACCCCACGAAAAAACAAGGGGGGGGGGGGGAGAACAAGTGGGTATTCACATGTCGCTACGGATGGCTGCGCGCTGGGACTGTTAAACCCGCACTACAAACAGCGATATTCTTGCGGACGTTGGTATGGACAGTATAGATGGACTTTTTATAGTCCGACAATTATGCTTGGCAGAGTTCGTCTCCCCTTATGGGGGACGACAGTATGCCAAAGGCAATCTTTTTTGTTGAGCTGAAAGTGGTCAGCGTAACAGAGATGTCCCACAGAAACGCTTTAAAGAATTGATTAGGCAGCAAATTACTTTAACTGATATAGAAGAGAGCTCCTGGTTGCAGGCGGCTTCGGAACGAGACAGATGGAGATCACTTACAAAGGCCGCGGGATACATATTTCAGGACCAAAAAAAAATCCGCTGCCGATGACAGACGTAGACGGCGTAAAGAAAATCTAAATCGACACGCAGTAGACAATTTTTATGCCTGCGCTGGATGTGGCAAAATATGTTGGTCACAGCTGTATCCACGAGAAATTATGCAATCCTCTGTAATATTCAGACTCGAAGACAAGTTTCATATTTAATGTTAAGTAAATGTAATAAAAAAAGAAGATGAGAAATAAACCCAACATTTTGCAAATGCATTTTATTTACTAAATCTAGATTTTATAAACTCCTAATTGTTATCAATACTTTTTTTTAAATCGACTTTTTTTATTGCAATGTGGATATTTAAAAAAAAACGAACTATTTTTAGTTTTTTATTCAACATGGACATTTTTTGCTTTGGTCGCTAAACGAGTGTCATATCAGACACTAATATTCGTACGATGTCCTGACAGTGAGAAAGTATTATCCCTTAAGGCGCGAGCCCCTCTATGTCGCTGGGCTATGATCTGCTTTGGGATCATGTTAGAACGGTGCATTTATTTCTTTTGGTGCCGATAAAAATGTATCCCACAGAGACATGGATTAAAACATTATTTACGTGTATTTCCTGACTTTTTCGTTGAAAGTTTTAAAGCCTTACATACTTATTATGTAGGTCCCACCCCCACTTCCCCTACTCACCCTGTATTATCTTAGAAATTGAAAGGATTCTAGTTCTTCTTTTTAGCATAGTTTTCTGTTTTAAATGGCCTACCATAGCTTGGCTAAATCTGCACCCGTCACCGAATTAATGTGTATTTCTACCTCCTTCGCCTCCCGTCCCATATACAGCTGTTTACAATTATTCGGTATTCGCGATAAGTTTACATTGTTTGAATAATTAGTTTCTTCTCCTCTTCTACTAGTAATGAATCTCACCCCCTCCCCTCCCCAATTTCACAAAAAGTGAAATTGTCATCTAGAACCAAAGTACAATCTAGACGAGACATTGCAACACACAATATGAGAAAAATGATGTCAAAAATTTAATAGTTACATATAAAATATCAATAGGCCCTATAAAATTCTATAGTAGGATTTAGCTTCTGAAAAAAGGCAGAAAACAACTTTATGAATACACCGAATTTTTCTTATGTATTTTGTTTTTTTACTGATTAAGAATTAGATTTTTAATTTTTTTTTTTACATATCTTAGTGTGTGTAATTTAAAATGCTCACACACCAGCAGATAATGAAAGCATCACCTAATTTTTGGTGTACAAAATTGACACAAATAAATATCTTCACAGAGTTGCCTACAAGTATCTTGCGTATTTTTGTACGCAAATGGACACGGTAATACGCGAGTACGGTTTAACATCTGAAAAGAAAATACGCATTCCCCCCCGCGAAAGTAAAAAAAAAAGTTTTAAATTTTTTTTTTAAATTAATAAAAAAAATTAATACAAAAAAACAACAACAAACTAACAAAAACAAAAAGAACAAAATCAAAAACAAAAAGTTGTTTCAATCATATAGAACTATATAGATCAGTGCGTCCATGCCTGGAAATGGATTATTCTTACCACGAGATTTAACTTTTTCTTTTCTTGCGCTGATGCGCGAAGATTTCAACAAATTATTATTATTAGACCTAGAATATCTAGATCTTGCCGATGCCAACAAAGTGGAGTACCTTTCAATGTGTCAGTTTATTCCTAGACTTGTTATCTAATGGTATGTACTAGAATTAATTATTTTTTATCTATATTGACTATATTTATATTATATACTATACTATTATATAGTCTCTCTAGTTTCTAGTCCTAGTATTAAGTAATAACTACTAATAGTATTATTTACTAGTATATAGGCTATAGCCATAGATTATGATAGATAGGTCTACTACTATACTAACTACTAGATCTACTACTAGAACTAGAGAGTCTATATTTATTAGTATATATACTAGACAATATAATATAGATCTAGTATATATTTATATATAGATCTAGAAAAGTAGAACCAGTTACCAGTATCCTGAGTATCATGAGTATGACTATGCCGTATGAGTCTGGATCTATATATTATATGAATCTAACTCCAACCTCACAAAGTATATATTATTATCTAGATTTAAATTTTGAATCTAGATCTATTTATTAAATTCTTTTAGTTTTAGTATTACTACAAGTAGTACAAGTAAGTACTAAGAGTCTAAGTATTAGTATTTTATTTATCGACCTAAAAAAAAAGGCTAAATTTAACTGACTAGGTACATTGTAGCTTTAAAAATTAGGCAAATAGAGGTCTAGTGACTAGTCTAGTAGTAGATCTAGAATTCTAGTTCTAGTATTTCACATTCAGGACAGTAGCTTACAATTCCGTAGAATTATTAAAATAGCTTTAAATTAAATAGCCTATGCACATTAAAACCAACAAACGTTAATGAATCTGCCCCATAACTCTAGATTAGTCACCAGTGGTCTCCAATGGGGACACTAAAAGTCTTAGTGAATTGCCACTAGATAAAAAGTATGTTCTACTTTGAATGACGGCATTTTCAGATGAGGTTATGAAACCAAGTCGGCTTCACGAACATATAGCAATAGGAAAAATAATTTTTAAAAGAATATTCATGAACAATTATAAAGATCTACTATTAAAACAACATTAAAAACATAAAACGGCAAAGCTGGATATGATTTGGTAGCCTCTTAGAAAAATGCATAGCTTTTTTTAAAAGTCTTATGATACTGTTTGAAAATTGATTAAAACTAAAGGTATTTTTTTTTTAAAACATATGTTACACGAAAAGACTTTTTTTTGTCTGTTAGTGATGAAATATTATTTTAAAATTGTCTAGTTATGTAGCTTATGACCACATGTAGGAAACCATCAGTGGTTGAATGCAACAATGACTTCATAGTAATATAGAATAAAGAACAGACCTATTCAAACTATTCACCTAGTAAGTTATGATACACAAAAAGTTTAGCCTGCTATTTCATTTCTATTTGAATCTAATTAAATAAAATTGTAAATAAAATACAAACCCATGCCAAAAATAATCTCATCTTTCAACAGTTTTGTGTAACAAATGATAAAATGTGATAAATAAAGAGATAAGACTTAAAAGTTAAGTTCGCTGGCATGTCAACATAGAAGGCACACACATGGCATAGCTATGGTGGGGGGACAATTTGAAAATCCCCCCTGGCCCCCACTTTGTGGGGCCCCAAATGAGTGTCTTTTTAATTAAATAAATTAAATATTACGCAAAATGCAGGGGCCCTCAAAGAGTTCAAGCCCTCCTGGCCCCCAAATGATGGAAAATTCCTAGCTTCGCCCCTGGAGGCACAACTGAGATGTGGCTGCATTTAAATGTTTCAGTAAAGTTCCAAAACTGTGTTCAAAAATGGAGTTATGTTTTAGCTTTTCCATCAACATACATGGTTAACCAAGATTTAGTGGGTGACAAACTTAATGAATAAGCAAAGTAATAGACTGGATGTAGCGACTAGAGGAGACCTTTGCCTTGCTTTAGCTAATTTAAAGCTTGAAATTTCTAATATTGTCAGACTGCAGGAGGCCCAAGTTTCCCATTAGCTTAATTTCTTTTTGTAGTGAATTCAGCAATAATAATGTTTATATTAAAAGAATAAAACTAAATTTACAATTAAACTAAAAACAGGAGGCCCAATTATTTAAAAGGGGGTTATTCTTAAGGATTTGAAAGAAAGTCATAACAGTGAGATTAACTTTTGTGTGTAATCACTGCAAATTATTTGACATCATTTTTGTATAATAATAATAATATTGGCTGTTTTCACCTTCAATTCCGAAGATTACGGGAGAGAGCAGTGTTTCACATAATTACGCAAACCCAGTTGAGACCTGCATATTTTCCAGAATTTTGTGCAGACAAAGCCATTGTCTGCTGGCGGTCTATTTTAGTTTTCTTTCCGTCTTTTGCGCCTGTCTTCAATAATGGCTTTTCTTTGAGTCTCAAATGTTTGTTCCGCAGCTTTTGTGTGATAGCTCTTCAACTGTCTCTTTCAGAGGACATCTGGTACCAGGTATTTTTCCTCTGTGCCAGTGAGGGCAACAAAGAAGATCACCTTTGGCATGCAGTCATCTCTCATCAGCATAAAAATTAATTTAAAAATGACATTTTGTTCAAATTTCCCTTCTTAACCTTTTTTATAAGCTGGCAGATTTTTTTAAAGAAAAAAAAGGGTGAAGGTAGGCCAAGAAAGGTTGAAGACCACTGCTCTAGATTTAGATATGATTTTTGTAAGCTATTATAATACAGCCGATGAAAGTGAGTAGGGCAGAGGTTTTAATGGACAAAATGGTGGTTAATCTCTCTCTCCCTTAGCATGACAAAGGGAAACAAACTGATGTGCCCTGATTCAAAAATTACAGAAAGTAGGAAGATCTAAAGCTACAGTTATAGTCGCTGGTATCTTAGCTATGTTCCATTACTTATGAAAGCCTGAATTCAAAGAATAACATCAGGGATATTCAAGGCTTACTTTAATTACAAAAGAAAAGCCTTTGCTTATGCAGAAAAAAGCATTAACTTTTTTATCCCATGTGCTTTTCTTCAACACATCTGTTTGTTTTCAAGCATAAGAACCTAGAATAAATAACCTTATCTTACAACAGCTAGGGAGCTTATATAATTCAGCAGACTCTATAACTCTATATTAGAAACAAGTTCAATGACTAGTTAGGATTGTATGTCTTTTAAAACAAATCTTTATTTATTTTTATTGGTGATAGTGAAGCATGCCAAAGCTTTCATTGTTGAGTCTGCAAATAATTGTTTGAAAATGAAAATTTGAATACTTTAAAAATGTGAAAAAAATGTCCAGTGTCTGCATACTCTACTGGTAGCTTGCAAAGAAATCGCTCATAAACAAAACTAGATGTCACTAGATCCAGACAAACAAACCATTGCATCTGGTTTAAGTCTAAATTCACTTGTAGCATAAAGTCATATTCTTTTAAATGAATTTTCTGTTGGTGCCATTACGGAATCAGGAATAAAACACTAGAAGCACCATGATCATAACATCATTGCCAAATGTAAAGAACTTATTCATATTCTAGAAAAGTCTGAACTACGACAAAGACTAAAAGTGTTAATATTTTGAAAACTTTACAGAATGTCTTATATAACTCTTATACTGTGTTATTTATTATTTTTTTTGGGTTGCTTCATGCCTGTATTAGTGTATCTTACGAGATTGAAGGATTTTAGTCTTTCCTGAGTATATTTCTTTATATTTAGAAAAATACACAATTGCCCCACATTTCCAGGTCTGAGAATACACATTTCCATTTTGGCATGTAGGCATCTCTTGAGTCTTTATAATTCGTCCTATTGCGACGGCTTAGTTCTATTGTGAAAGGGTATTACTACTTCTAATTTTTAAAATAAGTAAAGCATCTTTAAATGGTAATTTATTTCTCAAGGGTGGACAGTCTTCAGAGACGACTTCAGCATTGGATGAGGCCCTAATTGAGTGTCTTTAGGGTGCACGAATATTTGTTTGATGAGCTGAAGATGACGAAAGATTCTCATTGTGGCGGGCTCCGATCTCTCTCTCTGTATATATATTTATATATATATATATATATTATTTATTTTTCTCTTTCCCTCTCTTGTTAGCTTAAAATAATGATACACTCATTAGCCTAATATAACACTTAAGAACACTGCACGCTAGATACACGAGACTCTTTCATAACACACTATTTAAAATACAGGTTACACACAACACAGTAAGAACTTTCTTACCAAGGGGAACAACTACATACAAACACATACACATAAATAAAATGTCAACATGTCTATTTTTTTCTTCTCGCTTTCTTTCTCTCTGTCTCTCGTTCTCTCTGCCTCTCTCGTCTGGTATGCTTTGAGTCTAGTATCCTCCTTTGGTTTCTAATAAAATTTAACCCCACGAAAAAACAAGGGGGGGGGGGGAGAACAAGTGGGTATTCACATGTCGCTACGGATGGCTGCGCGCTGGACTGTTAAACCCGCACTACAAACAGCGATATTCTTGCGGACGTTGGTATGGACAGTATAGATGGACTTTTTATAGTCCGACAATTATGCTTGGCAGAGTTCGTCTCCCTTATGGGGGACGACAGTATGCCAAAGGCAATCTTTTTTGTTGAGCTGAAAGTGGTCAGCGTAACAGAGATGTCCCACAGAAACGCTTTAAAGAATTGATTAGGCAGCAAATTACTTTAACTGATATAGAAGAGAGCTCCTGGTTGCAGGCGGCTTCGGAACGAGACAGATGGAGATCACTTACAAAGGCCGCGGGATACATATTTCAGACCAAAAAAAAATCCGCTGCCGATGACAGACGTAGACGGCGTAAAGAAAATCTAAATCGACACGCAGTAGACAATTTTTATGCCTGCGCTGGATGTGGCAAAATATGTTGGTCACAGCTGTATCCACGAGAAATTATGCAATCCTCTGTAATATTCAGACTCGAAGACAAGTTTCATATTTAATGTTAAGTAAATGTAATAAAAAAGAAGATGAGAAATAAACCCAACATTTTGCAAATGCATTTTATTTACTAAATCTAGATTTTATAAACTCCTAATTGTTATCAATACTTTTTTTTAAATCGACTTTTTTTATTGCAATGTGGATATTTAAAAAAAAACGAACTATTTTTAGTTTTTTATTCAACATGGACATTTTTTGCTTTGGTCGCTAAACGAGTGTCATATCAGACACTAATATTCGTACGATGTCCTGACAGTGAGAAAGTATTATCCCTTAAGGCGCGAGCCCCTCTATGTCGCTGGGCTATGATCTGCTTTGGGATCATGTTAGAACGGTGCATTTATTTCTTTTGGTGCCGATAAAAATGTATCCCACAGAGACATGGATTAAAACATTATTTACGTGTATTTCCTGACTTTTTCGTTGAAAGTTTTAAAGCCTTACATACTTATTATGTAGGTCCACCCCCACTTCCCCTACTCACCCTGTATTATCTTAGAAATTGAAAGGATTCTAGTTCTTCTTTTTAGCATAGTTTTCTGTTTTAAATGGCCTACCATAGCTTGGCTAAATCTGCACCCGTCACCGAATTAATGTGTATTTCTACCTCCTTCGCCTCCCGTCCCATATACAGCTGTTTACAATTATTCGGTATTCGCGATAAGTTTACATTGTTTGAATAATTAGTTTCTTCTCCTCTTCTACTAGTAATGAATCTCACCCCTCCCCTCCCAATTTCACAAAAAGTGAAATTGTCATCTAGAACCAAAGTACAATCTAGACGAGACATTGCAACACACAATATGAGAAAAATGATGTCAAAAATTTAATAGTTACATATAAAATATCAATAGGCCCTATAAAATTCTATAGTAGGATTTAGCTTCTGAAAAAAGGCAGAAACAACTTTATGAATACACCGAATTTTTCTTATGTATTTTGTTTTTTACTGATTAAGAATTAGATTTTTAATTTTTTTTTTTACATATCTTAGTGTGTGTAATTTAAAATGCTCACACACCAGCAGATAATGAAAGCATCACCTAATTTTTGGTGTACAAAATTGACACAAATAAATATCTTCACAGAGTTGCCTACAAGTATCTTGCGTATTTTTGTACGCAAATGGACACGGTAATACGCGAGTACGGTTTAACATCTGAAAAGAAAATACGCATTCCCCCCCGCGAAAGTAAAAAAAAAAGTTTAAATTTTTTTTTTAAATTAATAAAAAAAATTAATACAAAAAAACAACAACAAACTAACAAAAACAAAAAGAACAAAATCAAAAACAAAAAGTTGTTTCAATCATATAGAACTATATAGATCAGTGCGTCCATGCCTGGAAATGGATTATTCTTACCACGAGATTTAACTTTTTCTTTTCTTGCGCTGATGCGCGAAGATTTCAACAAATTATTATTATTAGACCTAGAATATCTAGATCTTGCCGATGCCAACAAAGTGGAGTACCTTTCAATGTGTCAGTTTATTCCTAGACTTGTTATCTAATGGTATGTACTAGAATTAATTATTTTTTATCTATATTGACTATATTTATATTATATACTATACTATTATATAGTCTCTCTAGTTTCTAGTCCTAGTATTAAGTAATAACTACTAATAGTATTATTTACTAGTATATAGGCTATAGCCATAGATTATGATAGATAGGTCTACTACTATACTAACTACTAGATCTACTACTAGAACTAGAGAGTCTATATTTATTAGTATATATACTAGACAATATAATATAGATCTAGTATATATTTATATATAGATCTAGAAAAGTAGAACCAGTTACCAGTATCCTGAGTATCATGAGTATGACTATGCCGTATGAGTCTGGATCTATATATTATATGAATCTAACTCCAACCTCACAAAGTATATATTATTATCTAGATTTAAATTTTGAATCTAGATCTATTTATTAAATTCTTTTAGTTTTAGTATTACTACAAGTAGTACAAGTAAGTACTAAGAGTCTAAGTATTAGTATTTTATTTATCGACCTAAAAAAAAAGGCTAAATTTAACTGACTAGGTACATTGTAGCTTTAAAAATTAGGCAAATAGAGGTCTAGTGACTAGTCTAGTAGTAGATCTAGAATTCTAGTTCTAGTATTTCACATTCAGGACAGTAGCTTACAATTCCGTAGAATTATTAAAATAGCTTTAAATTAAATAGCCTATGCACATTAAAACCAACAAACGTTAATGAATCTGCCCCATAACTCTAGATTAGTCACCAGTGGTCTCCAATGGGGACACTAAAAGTCTTAGTGAATTGCCACTAGATAAAAAGTATGTTCTACTTTGAATGACGGCATTTTCAGATGAGGTTATGAAACCAAGTCGGCTTCACGAACATATAGCAATAGGAAAAATAATTTTTAAAAGAATATTCATGAACAATTATAAAGATCTACTATTAAAACAACATTAAAAACATAAAACGGCAAAGCTGGATATGATTTGGTAGCCTCTTAGAAAAATGCATAGCTTTTTTTAAAAGTCTTATGATACTGTTTGAAAATTGATTAAAACTAAAGGTATTTTTTTTTTAAAACATATGTTACACGAAAAGACTTTTTTTTGTCTGTTAGTGATGAAATATTATTTTAAAATTGTCTAGTTATGTAGCTTATGACCACATGTAGGAAACCATCAGTGGTTGAATGCAACAATGACTTCATAGTAATATAGAATAAAGAACAGACCTGTTCAAACTATTCACCTAGTAAGTTATGATACACAAAAAGTTTAGCCTGCTATTTCATTTCTATTTGAATCTAATTAAATAAAATTGTAAATAAAATACAAACCCATGCCAAAAATAATCTCATCTTTCAACAGTTTTGTGTAACAAATGATAAAATGTGATAAATAAAGAGATAAGACTTAAAAGTTAAGTTCGCTGGCATGTCAACATAGAAGGCACACACATGGCATAGCTATGGTGGGGGGACAATTTGAAAATCCCCCCTGGCCCCCACTTTGTGGGGCCCCAAATGAGTGTCTTTTTAATTAAATAAATTAAATATTACGCAAAATGCAGGGGCCCTCAAAGAGTTCAAGCCCTCCTGGCCCCCAAATGATGGAAAATTCCTAGCTTCGCCCCTGGAGGCACAACTGAGATGTGGCTGCATTTAAATGTTTCAGTAAAGTTCCAAAACTGTGTTCAAAAATGGAGTTATGTTTTAGCTTTTCCATCAACATACATGGTTAACCAAGATTTAGTGGGTGACAAACTTAATGAATAAGCAAAGTAATAGACTGGATGTAGCGACTAGAGGAGACCTTTGCCTTGCTTTAGCTAATTTAAAGCTTGAAATTTCTAATATTGTCAGACTGCAGGAGGCCCAAGTTTCCCATTAGCTTAATTTCTTTTTGTAGTGAATTCAGCAATAATAATGTTTATATTAAAAGAATAAAACTAAATTTACAATTAAACTAAAAACAGGAGGCCCAATTATTTAAAAGGGGGTTATTCTTAAGGATTTGAAAGAAAGTCATAACAGTGAGATTAACTTTTGTGTGTAATCACTGCAAATTATTTGACATCATTTTTGTATAATAATAATAATATTGGCTGTTTTCACCTTCAATTCCGAAGATTACGGGAGAGAGCAGTGTTTCACATAATTACGCAAACCCAGTTGAGACCTGCATATTTTCCAGAATTTTGTGCAGACAAAGCCATTGTCTGCTGGCGGTCTATTTTAGTTTTCTTTCCGTCTTTTGCGCCTGTCTTCAATAATGGCTTTTCTTTGAGTCTCAAATGTTTGTTCCGCAGCTTTTGTGTGATAGCTCTTCAACTGTCTCTTTCAGAGGACATCTGGTACCAGGTATTTTTCCTCTGTGCCAGTGAGGGCAACAAAGAAGATCACCTTTGGCATGCAGTCATCTCTCATCAGCATAAAAATTAATTTAAAAATGACATTTTGTTCAAATTTCCCTTCTTAACCTTTTTTATAAGCTGGCAGATTTTTTTAAAGAAAAAAAAGGGTGAAGGTAGGCCAAGAAAGGTTGAAGACCACTGCTCTAGATTTAGATATGATTTTTGTAAGCTATTATAATACAGCCGATGAAAGTGAGTAGGGCAGAGGTTTTAATGGACAAAATGGTGGTTAATCTCTCTCTCCCTTAGCATGACAAAGGGAAACAAACTGATGTGCCCTGATTCAAAAATTACAGAAAGTAGGAAGATCTAAAGCTACAGTTATAGTCGCTGGTATCTTAGCTATGTTCCATTACTTATGAAAGCCTGAATTCAAAGAATAACATCAGGGATATTCAAGGCTTACTTTAATTACAAAAGAAAAGCCTTTGCTTATGCAGAAAAAAGCATTAACTTTTTTATCCCATGTGCTTTTCTTCAACACATCTGTTTGTTTTCAAGCATAAGAACCTAGAATAAATAACCTTATCTTACAACAGCTAGGGAGCTTATATAATTCAGCAGACTCTATAACTCTATATTAGAAACAAGTTCAATGACTAGTTAGGATTGTATGTCTTTTAAAACAAATCTTTATTTATTTTTATTGGTGATAGTGAAGCATGCCAAAGCTTTCATTGTTGAGTCTGCAAATAATTGTTTGAAAATGAAAATTTGAATACTTTAAAAATGTGAAAAAAATGTCCAGTGTCTGCATACTCTACTGGTAGCTTGCAAAGAAATCGCTCATAAACAAAACTAGATGTCACTAGATCCAGACAAACAAACCATTGCATCTGGTTTAAGTCTAAATTCACTTGTAGCATAAAGTCATATTCTTTTAAATGAATTTTCTGTTGGTGCCATTACGGAATCAGGAATAAAACACTAGAAGCACCATGATCATAACATCATTGCCAAATGTAAAGAACTTATTCATATTCTAGAAAAGTCTGAACTACGACAAAGACTAAAAGTGTTAATATTTTGAAAACTTTACAGAATGTCTTATATAACTCTTATACTGTGTTATTTATTATTTTTTTTGGGTTGCTTCATGCCTGTATTAGTGTATCTTACGAGATTGAAGGATTTTAGTCTTTCCTGAGTATATTTCTTTATATTTAGAAAAATACACAATTGCCCCACATTTCCAGGTCTGAGAATACACATTTCCATTTTGGCATGTAGGCATCTCTTGAGTCTTTATAATTCGTCCTATTGCGACGGCTTAGTTCTATTGTGAAAGGGTATTACTACTTCTAATTTTTAAAATAAGTAAAGCATCTTTAAATGGTAATTTATTTCTCAAGGGTGGACAGTCTTCAGAGACGACTTCAGCATTGGATGAGGCCCTAATTGAGTGTCTTTAGGGTGCACGAATATTTGTTTGATGAGCTGAAGATGACGAAAGATTCTCATTGTGGCGGGCTCCGATCTCTCTCTCTGTATATATATTTATATATATATATATATATTATTTATTTTTCTCTTTCCCTCTCTTGTTAGCTTAAAATAATGATACACTCATTAGCCTAATATAACACTTAAGAACACTGCACGCTAGATACACGAGACTCTTTCATAACACACTATTTAAAATACAGGTTACACACAACACAGTAAGAACTTTCTTACCAAGGGGAACAACTACATACAAACACATACACATAAATAAAATGTCAACATGTCTATTTTTTTCTTCTCGCTTTCTTTCTCTCTGTCTCTCGTTCTCTCTGCCTCTCTCGTCTGGTATGCTTTGAGTCTAGTATCCTCCTTTGGTTTCTAATAAAATTTAACCCCACGAAAAAACAAGGGGGGGGGGGGGAGAACAAGTGGGTATTCACATGTCGCTACGGATGGCTGCGCGCTGGACTGTTAAACCCGCACTACAAACAGCGATATTCTTGCGGACGTTGGTATGGACAGTATAGATGGACTTTTTATAGTCCGACAATTATGCTTGGCAGAGTTCGTCTCCCTTATGGGGGACGACAGTATGCCAAAGGCAATCTTTTTTGTTGAGCTGAAAGTGGTCAGCGTAACAGAGATGTCCCACAGAAACGCTTTAAAGAATTGATTAGGCAGCAAATTACTTTAACTGATATAGAAGAGAGCTCCTGGTTGCAGGCGGCTTCGGAACGAGACAGATGGAGATCACTTACAAAGGCCGCGGGATACATATTTCAGACCAAAAAAAAATCCGCTGCCGATGACAGACGTAGACGGCGTAAAGAAAATCTAAATCGACACGCAGTAGACAATTTTTATGCCTGCGCTGGATGTGGCAAAATATGTTGGTCACAGCTGTATCCACGAGAAATTATGCAATCCTCTGTAATATTCAGACTCGAAGACAAGTTTCATATTTAATGTTAAGTAAATGTAATAAAAAAGAAGATGAGAAATAAACCCAACATTTTGCAAATGCATTTTATTTACTAAATCTAGATTTTATAAACTCCTAATTGTTATCAATACTTTTTTTTAAATCGACTTTTTTTATTGCAATGTGGATATTTAAAAAAAAACGAACTATTTTTAGTTTTTTATTCAACATGGACATTTTTTGCTTTGGTCGCTAAACGAGTGTCATATCAGACACTAATATTCGTACGATGTCCTGACAGTGAGAAAGTATTATCCCTTAAGGCGCGAGCCCCTCTATGTCGCTGGGCTATGATCTGCTTTGGGATCATGTTAGAACGGTGCATTTATTTCTTTTGGTGCCGATAAAAATGTATCCCACAGAGACATGGATTAAAACATTATTTACGTGTATTTCCTGACTTTTTCGTTGAAAGTTTTAAAGCCTTACATACTTATTATGTAGGTCCACCCCCACTTCCCCTACTCACCCTGTATTATCTTAGAAATTGAAAGGATTCTAGTTCTTCTTTTTAGCATAGTTTTCTGTTTTAAATGGCCTACCATAGCTTGGCTAAATCTGCACCCGTCACCGAATTAATGTGTATTTCTACCTCCTTCGCCTCCCGTCCCATATACAGCTGTTTACAATTATTCGGTATTCGCGATAAGTTTACATTGTTTGAATAATTAGTTTCTTCTCCTCTTCTACTAGTAATGAATCTCACCCCTCCCCTCCCAATTTCACAAAAAGTGAAATTGTCATCTAGAACCAAAGTACAATCTAGACGAGACATTGCAACACACAATATGAGAAAAATGATGTCAAAAATTTAATAGTTACATATAAAATATCAATAGGCCCTATAAAATTCTATAGTAGGATTTAGCTTCTGAAAAAAGGCAGAAACAACTTTATGAATACACCGAATTTTTCTTATGTATTTTGTTTTTTACTGATTAAGAATTAGATTTTTAATTTTTTTTTTTACATATCTTAGTGTGTGTAATTTAAAATGCTCACACACCAGCAGATAATGAAAGCATCACCTAATTTTTGGTGTACAAAATTGACACAAATAAATATCTTCACAGAGTTGCCTACAAGTATCTTGCGTATTTTTGTACGCAAATGGACACGGTAATACGCGAGTACGGTTTAACATCTGAAAAGAAAATACGCATTCCCCCCCGCGAAAGTAAAAAAAAAAGTTTAAATTTTTTTTTTAAATTAATAAAAAAAATTAATACAAAAAAACAACAACAAACTAACAAAAACAAAAAGAACAAAATCAAAAACAAAAAGTTGTTTCAATCATATAGAACTATATAGATCAGTGCGTCCATGCCTGGAAATGGATTATTCTTACCACGAGATTTAACTTTTTCTTTTCTTGCGCTGATGCGCGAAGATTTCAACAAATTATTATTATTAGACCTAGAATATCTAGATCTTGCCGATGCCAACAAAGTGGAGTACCTTTCAATGTGTCAGTTTATTCCTAGACTTGTTATCTAATGGTATGTACTAGAATTAATTATTTTTTATCTATATTGACTATATTTATATTATATACTATACTATTATATAGTCTCTCTAGTTTCTAGTCCTAGTATTAAGTAATAACTACTAATAGTATTATTTACTAGTATATAGGCTATAGCCATAGATTATGATAGATAGGTCTACTACTATACTAACTACTAGATCTACTACTAGAACTAGAGAGTCTATATTTATTAGTATATATACTAGACAATATAATATAGATCTAGTATATATTTATATATAGATCTAGAAAAGTAGAACCAGTTACCAGTATCCTGAGTATCATGAGTATGACTATGCCGTATGAGTCTGGATCTATATATTATATGAATCTAACTCCAACCTCACAAAGTATATATTATTATCTAGATTTAAATTTTGAATCTAGATCTATTTATTAAATTCTTTTAGTTTTAGTATTACTACAAGTAGTACAAGTAAGTACTAAGAGTCTAAGTATTAGTATTTTATTTATCGACCTAAAAAAAAAGGCTAAATTTAACTGACTAGGTACATTGTAGCTTTAAAAATTAGGCAAATAGAGGTCTAGTGACTAGTCTAGTAGTAGATCTAGAATTCTAGTTCTAGTATTTCACATTCAGGACAGTAGCTTACAATTCCGTAGAATTATTAAAATAGCTTTAAATTAAATAGCCTATGCACATTAAAACCAACAAACGTTAATGAATCTGCCCCATAACTCTAGATTAGTCACCAGTGGTCTCCAATGGGGACACTAAAAGTCTTAGTGAATTGCCACTAGATAAAAAGTATGTTCTACTTTGAATGACGGCATTTTCAGATGAGGTTATGAAACCAAGTCGGCTTCACGAACATATAGCAATAGGAAAAATAATTTTTAAAAGAATATTCATGAACAATTATAAAGATCTACTATTAAAACAACATTAAAAACATAAAACGGCAAAGCTGGATATGATTTGGTAGCCTCTTAGAAAAATGCATAGCTTTTTTTAAAAGTCTTATGATACTGTTTGAAAATTGATTAAAACTAAAGGTATTTTTTTTTTAAAACATATGTTACACGAAAAGACTTTTTTTTGTCTGTTAGTGATGAAATATTATTTTAAAATTGTCTAGTTATGTAGCTTATGACCACATGTAGGAAACCATCAGTGGTTGAATGCAACAATGACTTCATAGTAATATAGAATAAAGAACAGACCTATTCAAACTATTCACCTAGTAAGTTATGATACACAAAAAGTTTAGCCTGCTATTTCATTTCTATTTGAATCTAATTAAATAAAATTGTAAATAAAATACAAACCCATGCCAAAAATAATCTCATCTTTCAACAGTTTTGTGTAACAAATGATAAAATGTGATAAATAAAGAGATAAGACTTAAAAGTTAAGTTCGCTGGCATGTCAACATAGAAGGCACACACATGGCATAGCTATGGTGGGGGGACAATTTGAAAATCCCCCTGGCCCCCACTTTGTGGGGCCCCAAATGAGTGTCTTTTTAATTAAATAAATTAAATATTACGCAAAATGCAGGGGCCCTCAAAGAGTTCAAGCCCTCCTGGCCCCCAAATGATGGAAAATTCCTAGCTTCGCCCCTGGAGGCACAACTGAGATGTGGCTGCATTTAAATGTTTCAGTAAAGTTCCAAAACTGTGTTCAAAAATGGAGTTATGTTTTAGCTTTTCCATCAACATACATGGTTAACCAAGATTTAGTGGGTGACAAACTTAATGAATAAGCAAAGTAATAGACTGGATGTAGCGACTAGAGGAGACCTTTGCCTTGCTTTAGCTAATTTAAAGCTTGAAATTTCTAATATTGTCAGACTGCAGGAGGCCCAAGTTTCCCATTAGCTTAATTTCTTTTTGTAGTGAATTCAGCAATAATAATGTTTATATTAAAAGAATAAAACTAAATTTACAATTAAACTAAAAACAGGAGGCCCAATTATTTAAAAGGGGGTTATTCTTAAGGATTTGAAAGAAAGTCATAACAGTGAGATTAACTTTTGTGTGTAATCACTGCAAATTATTTGACATCATTTTTGTATAATAATAATAATATTGGCTGTTTTCACCTTCAATTCCGAAGATTACGGGAGAGAGCAGTGTTTCACATAATTACGCAAACCCAGTTGAGACCTGCATATTTTCCAGAATTTTGTGCAGACAAAGCCATTGTCTGCTGGCGGTCTATTTTAGTTTTCTTTCCGTCTTTTGCGCCTGTCTTCAATAATGGCTTTTCTTTGAGTCTCAAATGTTTGTTCCGCAGCTTTTGTGTGATAGCTCTTCAACTGTCTCTTTCAGAGGACATCTGGTACCAGGTATTTTTCCTCTGTGCCAGTGAGGGCAACAAAGAAGATCACCTTTGGCATGCAGTCATCTCTCATCAGCATAAAAATTAATTTAAAAATGACATTTTGTTCAAATTTCCCTTCTTAACCTTTTTTATAAGCTGGCAGATTTTTTTAAAGAAAAAAAAGGGTGAAGGTAGGCCAAGAAAGGTTGAAGACCACTGCTCTAGATTTAGATATGATTTTTGTAAGCTATTATAATACAGCCGATGAAAGTGAGTAGGGCAGAGGTTTTAATGGACAAAATGGTGGTTAATCTCTCTCTCCCTTAGCATGACAAAGGGAAACAAACTGATGTGCCCTGATTCAAAAATTACAGAAAGTAGGAAGATCTAAAGCTACAGTTATAGTCGCTGGTATCTTAGCTATGTTCCATTACTTATGAAAGCCTGAATTCAAAGAATAACATCAGGGATATTCAAGGCTTACTTTAATTACAAAAGAAAAGCCTTTGCTTATGCAGAAAAAAGCATTAACTTTTTTATCCCATGTGCTTTTCTTCAACACATCTGTTTGTTTTCAAGCATAAGAACCTAGAATAAATAACCTTATCTTACAACAGCTAGGGAGCTTATATAATTCAGCAGACTCTATAACTCTATATTAGAAACAAGTTCAATGACTAGTTAGGATTGTATGTCTTTTAAAACAAATCTTTATTTATTTTTATTGGTGATAGTGAAGCATGCCAAAGCTTTCATTGTTGAGTCTGCAAATAATTGTTTGAAAATGAAAATTTGAATACTTTAAAAATGTGAAAAAAATGTCCAGTGTCTGCATACTCTACTGGTAGCTTGCAAAGAAATCGCTCATAAACAAAACTAGATGTCACTAGATCCAGACAAACAAACCATTGCATCTGGTTTAAGTCTAAATTCACTTGTAGCATAAAGTCATATTCTTTTAAATGAATTTTCTGTTGGTGCCATTACGGAATCAGGAATAAAACACTAGAAGCACCATGATCATAACATCATTGCCAAATGTAAAGAACTTATTCATATTCTAGAAAAGTCTGAACTACGACAAAGACTAAAAGTGTTAATATTTTGAAAACTTTACAGAATGTCTTATATAACTCTTATACTGTGTTATTTATTATTTTTTTTGGGTTGCTTCATGCCTGTATTAGTGTATCTTACGAGATTGAAGGATTTTAGTCTTTCCTGAGTATATTTCTTTATATTTAGAAAAATACACAATTGCCCCACATTTCCAGGTCTGAGAATACACATTTCCATTTTGGCATGTAGGCATCTCTTGAGTCTTTATAATTCGTCCTATTGCGACGGCTTAGTTCTATTGTGAAAGGGTATTACTACTTCTAATTTTTAAAATAAGTAAAGCATCTTTAAATGGTAATTTATTTCTCAAGGGTGGACAGTCTTCAGAGACGACTTCAGCATTGGATGAGGCCCTAATTGAGTGTCTTTAGGGTGCACGAATATTTGTTTGATGAGCTGAAGATGACGAAAGATTCTCATTGTGGCGGGCTCCGATCTCTCTCTCTGTATATATATTTATATATATATATATATATTATTTATTTTTCTCTTTCCCTCTCTTGTTAGCTTAAAATAATGATACACTCATTAGCCTAATAAAACACTTAAGAACACTGCACGCTAGATACACGAGACTCTTTCATAACACACTATTTAAAATACAGGTTACACACAACACAGTAAGAACTTTCTTACCAAGGGGAACAACTACATACAAACACATACACATAAATAAAATGTCAACATGTCTATTTTTTTCTTCTCGCTTTCTTTCTCTCTGTCTCTCGTTCTCTCTGCCTCTCTCGTCTGGTATGCTTTGAGTCTAGTATCCTCTTTTGGTTTCTAATAAAATTTATTTTTAAAAAATGAGGATAGCATTACTACAATAACAAATTGGACGGGACGCTGGTCGAGTATCATCGGGCTCCAGTCTCTCCATTCACATAAACACAATGTCAACATCTCTATATTTTTCTTTCTCTGCCTCTTTGTGTTTCTCTCTCTGTCTCTCTCTCTCGTCGTTTGGTATACAATTGATTCTAGTATCCTCCTTTGGTTTCTACAAAAATTTGATTAAAAAAATGAAAATAGCATTACTACAATAACAAATAATCAGAGGCTGTCTTATCACTGGACCTGACCCTTGACGAGTGTCATTAGGGACACGAATATTTGTACGATGGGCTGAAGGGGACAAAAGATTATCTTTGTGGCTGGGCTCCAATCTTTCTCGTTCTCTTTTTTTCTTTCTGGTTTTCTCTTTCCCTCTCATTTTAGCGAATTTAAGAAATTTAGGCACTTTTTTGACAAGGCGGAAAATTAGGCACTCTTTAATTAGCGACCTTTATTTTGAAAATAATTTTAACGTATATTTCATTCTTAGACCATGGGCTATCGGTGACTATAGAAAAAAAAAAGGAACTATAACTATTCTAACTGAATTTTCTTGATATAAAAGAAAAGCTGACAAAACGGGGAAAAAATGACAATCATGAGAATGCGTGGGGAAAAAAATGACTCCGGATTAAGACCCATTATAAAATGATGATTCTCCTCTCATTTCTTCACCTCCTTAGCCCCCCCCCCCTCCAGGCATTCCCACTAAAAGGAGAGGATTTGTCGCGGGTAGATGTTGAACTAGGTGGTGAAAATGACGTCTCAAGGCTACACACTGGAGTTAAGGGCAAGGAACAGCATTGTACCAAGGTGTTAACATTAGAGTGGGAATAGGGAGAAAGGCTTTATGTTCGTTACTTATAGGAATTAAAATATAACTGATCAACTTACGTAGTATTCATATTTTATATACAGTCTTAATCTCTTTCTTTCTATTGTTAATGGGTAGGCCCTTTATGAAGATCTGTTGTGTGCGTGTGTAGGTCTGTTACCTCCTTCAAATATTATTTGTTGTAATTAATTATTATTGAATATATATGTAAATTTATGTAATATAATATTTATATAAATGTATATGGCTGCAAATTGCAAAACGGCTAGAAATCACGATCAAATATGTTTTGAAAAGACAGATGAGTTAAACATTTCTATGTCATGTTTTTTTTTTAATGGAAGATTGGTCTCTTATAGATACTTATTCTGCTTATAGCAGATTGTTGATGTTCCAATTTAACCCCGCATTCTCTATCATAAACCAAATTTAATATAGGGCCTAATTACTACAATTTTCGAGAAGCTATGATATTCCCCCATTCTTTTTGTGTTCAGTACCACATACAATTTTTTTGCTCTTTAGAATGAAAAATGAACAAGTCAAAAAAGGTTTCATACACACATTATTAAACAAACACTTACACACACATATATATGATCAAAACAACAACAACAACAAAACACTCGTTTCCATTTCAACACTGCCCAATGAAATTTAACTATCTGCATTTCCTTTATATTATTATTTGTATTACTGTTATTAACATTATGATGGTTAAAACTGAAATGTGTCTACCAAAGTTTTTGAAAGCTGCAAAGCCTATAAAATTGAAATCCCCAAACGTCCATTTGTACTATATGCTGATCTACTTTCCTTACACGCCAGTGTGTAGCCTTGAGACTCATTACGTAATTTTCACTGCCATGTTCAACATCTACCCACGACTAATCCTCTCCTTTTAGTGGGAGTGCGTGGAAAAAGGGGGGGGGGGGGCTAAAGGACATTAGGTGCGTTACTTCGAGGTCTAAACAAGACCAATCGTTGTTATCGCTTTAACAATAGGCAATATGTCTCGGTTTTTATGTTAATAAACTAATACAAGTATTTAGTTTATAATCAATACAATAGTAATTATATCCAAATATCTATAGTTCTCTCTTTTTATATTAATTAAAAATGAACAATTCTACTTGGAAGATCTAATTTTGTGAGTGTAAATAAGTGTGTGTTAAAAATTTCTTTATCAATTTTTTGAGAAAATTGGTCTCTTATGAATACTTATTCAGCGGTAGAGTTCTTACTACTTGAGTTCTTAAAAAAAATAACCAATGAATCAGGCTCCCTTACACAGGCGACTATCTCACAAGAAATAAAGGTTTATGTGCCGATCATCAACATCAACATTTTTACCGTCTCCTCCCCGTTTCAAAAGTACGACCCCCCTCCCTTTTCAGGAGCACTTCTTAAGGATTAAAGTAGATGAGGAGAGGGCGATTACATTTATCATCAACACTCTCCGACATAATATATGATAAATATTTTATAATATTATTTAATCTAACGTATTTACATGGGTAACTAAAATGTACACAAATTGCGTAATTATCAATTTCAACCGACAACCATAGAAGTTGGTGATGGAGGTGAAGCAATGAGCGGAGAATCATCTCTACCTCCCCTCCCCTGAATCATGTGATGTCTATATTATATAATGACTCTTATTCCGGAGTCTTTTTTTTTTTTGCCACACATTCTCATGATTATAGTTTTTTTCCCCGTTTTGTTTCAGCTTTTCTTTTGTATCAGGAAAAGTAGAAGGAATCGTTCTATTTATTATTTTGTTTTATTAGGTCAACGATAGCCCATAGCCTAAGGATTAAATATCCGTTAAAATTGTTTAATTATGTTCAAAATTAAGGTCGCTAAACAAACAGTGCCTAATTTTCCGCCTTGTCAAAAAGTGTCTAATTATCAGGTGCCTAAATTTCCGGGTGCCTAAATTTCTAGACATCTATGTTAGCTTATATAATATAAAAATAATAAGGCTTGTCTTCGAGTCCGAAGATTAACGAGGAATGCAACATTTCTCGTGGATACACAGTCCCAGCTGTGACCTACATATTTTGCCACTTTAGGGCAAGCATAACAATTGTTCGCCGTCGGTCGATTAGATTTTCTATATGCGACGCTAACACTCGATGCTGGGTACATCAAACTCTTTAATAACACATAACACACAATAGGATCTTGCTAACCGAGGGGAATAGCTCTATATACAAACACATAAACACAATGTCAACATCTCTATATTTTTCTTTCTCTTATTCTCTCTCTTTGTGTGTGTGTGTCTCTCTCGTTCACAGACCACGGGGAATTTCTTCCTGTTTCAATTCTGTAACAGCCACAAAGGACCGCCACTCCAGTCACGGGTCTCTGATGACGGCCCCATTTGTGAAACGGCGTGTCGGACTTTTTGGACTGGGACGTGTGTGTGTCATGTGTACCTTTCATTCTCAACATGGAGAGTAAAAAAAACATAAACAAAACACACAACAAAAACAAAACAAAAAACGGACAGAAGCGAGGCTCACTAGCCGATGTTCGCCTATCTGCTTCCACTAACATTTCTACCGAGGCGCCACCTTAAGGTCAGGGGATCTGGAATTAACTCGGTGTCATTGAACCAGCTGTCTCTGCACCATTTGTCGTGGCGCCTTTATTGACCTCAACCTATTCCTTGGTTTGTTAGCCCGTTGGGGCACCACTCATGATCGGTCAACCGTCTTCCTCCTTCCCTCTCTGTCCTTTGCTTTGTATAAAATCTCTTCCAAAGACAGGCACGTCCGTTCTTTTTGTTGTTTTCTAATCGCTTTCTCTGTCTGCCATAATATTTTTTTTTTTTTTATTAACCTATTATAATGTCTTGAATTACTTTCCTTTTTTCCGACCCAGTGCAGTCTTGCCAATGTTGGCATTATTTTGACGAGAAACTCGTGCGCTAATGGACACGTGTTGAAGCACGGAGATAGTTTTGGGCTGTATGACACGTTGCGGGGTTGACTGCAGACGCTTTGTACTAGATTGACACGTGATATGACGTAATTATTTTCCTTTTTGAAGTAACGTTTGTAATATGTAAGATAACTTTATTGATCCAATCAAATGGAAATTCAGTTTGACTACAATTGACACCCTCTGCGTAACTCCTGTACAATAACAATATAGATGCACGATATAGATGCACGATATAGATGCACATACGAACAACATTCACACACGATAAACACATACACACTCATAACCAGCGCTTTATAAATAGACTTCTATGAATTCTCGATGACAGAATGTTTTTTTTTTTTATGTTAGTCATCCAGGGTCTATTATTACTGAATGTTTTAATTTTCTTCTTTGATATAATTATAGTTTCCACAGAACTGGATGTACGAATTAACAGTTGTGGTAAGTTCATCTGTCTGGGAAGTTGTTTACAAACATGTCCCAATATGTTTGCTCCAGACAACTTTGTGGCTGTAAAACAGCATCGTCAGACCATGACTGGATGGACTGTACTTCCGGTTTAGTTGTTTTTAAAACCGATTTGTACACGGGTGTAAGTGTGGTCCGACTCTCCGAGGGGAAATAACGATCGAGATGTGTAGGCCATTTTTATGTTGCTATAACACATGTCCAAGGTTTTATCGTGCCTCGTGGGACAATTAACATATTGACTATGTGTTGGCTAGTGTTGAGCTAACGAAAGATGATTGAAATCTCCCATAACTAGTCGGACAGCATCAGAACTTTTTGTCACAATTATATGTACAATGTTTAGTACAGGGTATATGTTTTGCTGCTTTCTCTGTGTTGGCTGTGGGTTTTATATACTCAAGTATGACGTAAAATTGTGTAAACTCTCTCGGCAGGTAGTATAGCCTGAGATTGTTACATAGTAGTTCAATATCGGTCGTGCACACTATAGTTTTGATTGAGATATAGGATAATATAAGGTTGCGCAACAAGATCCACTTTATTTAGAATCTTATAATGGCAAGCTAGGAAGATTGATTTATGTGTTAAGTTATGGACCTTGTTGATGTCCAAGGGCTGAGCCGAAGGCTCTTCGAGCTCTTAGTTTGAAAAAAACCCTGTTTGGACGCCAAACAGTAAAAAAAAAAAAAAAACCTGTGAGAACACAGTTCTGTTTGAGAGAGACCCGAGTCAATGCCAATGTAAAGCATTGCTGTTTCCAATGCCTTTGGCCCCCGACGCATGCTTGGCTGCACATGGCCGAAGGCCGATGACACCGGGAGCCTCCGCCATTTTCCTTCGTTATACCAAGCTAACCGTGGGGGACTCGCCATTTATGTAACGGTCCCTTTGAGGAACAGCGCATGGCTGTGTGACAGGTTTGTGGGGACTTTTTTACAACCCCGCCCGTGCAAGAGATGGACTATCGTCTACCCGTGGGCATCCCCACGGGAGTTATGTTTCGCCATTCATTTAGCCTAGCTACCCCCTCAAGTAGCCGTTTCCACCCAGGTGCCACGATGAGGCAGAACAGCGTACCCGGGAAATTATGGACCTAGATTTAGTCTAGAATCTAGACTTGAAAAAAGGTGTGGGGATATTATAGATCTAATTGTTATAACAATAAGCTACATATTAGAAATTTAGTTTTCGGTTTTTCAACACCGGGAAATATAAATTTATTTAAAATATAAATTTTTTACAATTTATTGTAGTAGCGGTATCGTAATATTATTGGGTTGGAAAGATTCCATGTCCTTTGCAAAGCAACACCAAGTATCTCCAACCATTAATAACCTTGACCTTGTGCTAGTACACGTAGGGAAAAGAATAAGGCCACCAGACGTCTGCACGTCCACGCAGACAACTCTTGCTACCTGTCATGTCTGAGTGTCAAGTTTTAGTGTCGTCGCTAGGGGTGGGGGAGTTAGAATATCCAATCAGAGACAAGATAACAAGTTTATAATAAATGTTTTTAAAAACATAGATAAAAAAAAATCGGCTCATAATTTATGGCTGTGTACCAATCAATGTTTGTAAATTGCCTACTAGGTAATGTACTAATCAATAATTCGTATCTTTCTTATCTAATGTAATACTGACGTTGCTTCAAAAAAGAGGATGATTACACAATTGTAGGTAATCAGTAGTGTAGCAATCAATCAGTGTTGGTTATTAACAATATACCAGTCAGTGATTGTAGGTAAAAGATTATTTGATTTGGAATAATTTATTTTGATTTGATTTGGAATAGTTTATTTTGGGAAAGGGGACAAAATGGTATGACCATTACTTTTTTTTTGACGGTATTCACTGCTACGGTGTACCGGCACCTTTTTCAATTACTTTTCTTGTATTTTAACGTTTATTATTAATTTATAAATAGTTAAAAGTAAGGCAATCCATCACTGAGTGCCGGCATCTATTTTCGTTTTACAAAAATAGAAAGCACTGGGTAAGACCATTAACTTATTGGCACGAGTCGCCGTGGTCTATATTAAATCACGATGTTTTGCACTGAGCCGACTTCTGCACTGATCGCGAAGGACCCGCTCGGGAAAGACAGCCTTATGAACTCTCCGTGACTTACGCCTTCTTCGATGTAGCGCAACCATAAAAAAAATCTCAAGCATAGAAGATTACTTCATAGATGGTTGTGATGGTAGACTGGCAGACGTCTGTGGCGCGGGAAGACCTGTAAGACTAAGACGGAACTGTTCGATGGGTCAACCGAACTGGACACTTCGTAACAGTATAAATGTCAGTTGGTCGACACAGGGGAACGTGGGTTGGTGCACTATGAGCTACAACCCCAGCTCCATTTTGTTTTATCCGCTCTAAAAACTCCAAGGGGGGGGGGGATAAGTACCTGTGTGGTGAAGCACTTGGCTTCCTATGGTTCTCAGCAAGAATTTCTGAAGAGTGGTATTTTTAATTTCGTGATAATTATGACGCCTGTGTCTACACAACTCTTAATGGGTACCTGGCATTAATGGGGCGGGGTAGAGGAGGTTGGTCGTTGTGCTGGCCACATGGCACTATCGTTAAGCGTTGGCTTTTTAAACAGACAGGGCCGGATTAAAATGCGTCCAGGCCCCGGGGCAGGATTTTGTTAAGTCACATACACTTTTTCGAAAAGCTTTACAAAGACTTGTATGATTATTATGAATAACAATACCGGTACTTAAAATTATATCCTAAAGGGTGCCATATTTTAGAAGAAATTAATTTAATCTCATTTAAAAAACATTATTTAAAATATATATTTTAGTTTTAAAGAGTTGGCCAACAGTCTTGATTTTGCGGATGGTAAGGTTTTTGGTAGTCTCACTGCCGTAAATCCGGAGCTACATTTACATATTATTGTTATTATTATTAAAGACTCATGAGCATGCAACAAGCGGGCACTTGTTAATCACGACAATGTTGCCAACCGACGTAAGATTGTGGTGGCAAAAATACAAATAGAATGTTTGACCAAAAAAAAAAAAGTTCAGACCCGTCATAATTCGGTAATATTTTTCTTTTTTTTTTATAGAGGCTGTAGCCCGGCATGATCTCACTTAAATCCTGAAAACAATGGCCTTTACATCATCTGACCTACAAATGGTGAGGTCTGAAAGGATACTTTTTATAATACCGGTACTAAAAACAAGGGAGAGAAAGCATGTTTGCTTTCATTGAGTAGTACCACAAATTCAGTTATAAAAAAAAAGTCTAATTATGCTTCCTAACGATTTCTACATGTTTTACTTTTGTTCATTTCCCCATTATTATAACATGTAGCTGATACAAGATTAGACCTGACCCTGAATTCTGAGATCCAGCTAGGCGCCCACAATCTCGGGGACTTTAAACCAGTCGTGCAGACCGACCTCCGTCTCTATTTCGTAGGTGTTGACTCGCACCCTCTTTTTTTCCCCCACACACAAATGAAGAGATGGGGCGAGAATGGATAAGTAGGCCTATTGCAACAGTGGGCTTCTGTTTATTAACAGCACATCAATCTCTGGTCAGGTGTGTTGTGGGGTCACGGAGGTCACGGTTGTGGCAGCGAGCAGTGAGAAAAGGTTACATCATACGAGATCACCAGCTGCTTGCTTCATAGTAACTTTATACATACTCATCTCTTTGCCTTTGATTCCGAAGATTGTGTGACTAAAGATGAATGCCCCATTTAACGTGGCAAAGCAGACCCAGTTGCGACCTGCATATTTTGCCACAAGTTATGCATAAAAAGCAGGTTCTCTGAGGTCTACGTTCTTTTTTTTTTTCGTCGACTGCACCTATCTTATCTGATGAATTACAGACGTTACTTCAAAGGAAAATTACGGCCTGTGAGAATCCAGTTATCTAGTTAATTAGTGATTTAGTATTTTCCAAGTCATTGCTTTTCCTGGCTGATTCAGAAAACCCATTCCATGCTCTAATAGCACCATTGAAGAAGGAGCACTTGTACACATTTGTCCTAGCACGTGGAACAAGTAATGTGCTTTACCCTGCTGCTTTTCTGAGTATTTTATTTTGTTTTCAGAAAACTTTCAGACAAGATAATTTTTATTGATCCAATCAAATGGAAATTGTTTGTCTAGAACTGTCTTTGTCTTTGACCACCTCAAGTAACTACTGTAACAATAACAATATAGATGCAAATGCGAACACAATTCACACACGGAACACATACACCCTAACAACCAGCGCTTTAGAAGTTAGACTTCTATAGACTTCACAACCAGCGTTTTATAACTTCTCGATGAAGACAGATGACCTTTCGTGTTTGTAAATTATGGTACAGCTAGTGTTATGTAGTATTGCTACTTTACTTTTTAACCTTCTGAGTGATTTGGATCATTGTGCTACTCTAATCAAATGTATTATTTTCTGGCAGTTGTTTTTCTCTGTCACCTCGATCAAAATGGCGCCTCATTTGATCTTTATAGCGCCTGGGGGAGGGGGGGGGGTCTCTGTTACGCCATCCTTCATTACGCTTAGTTTAAAGATCGCATTTGGCCTGCAATCATTCCAATACACAATACTCATATATAATATAATAATTTTGGGATTAATTTCCAATTGAATGACAAATACGTGAGGTAGATTTAGCAAATTTTATAACTAAGTGCTTACAAAAATTAATTCCATTAGGAAAATTAGATTTTAGCTTTCAACAGTAGAAAGGTGGAAGAAATTGGTGTTAATATAAAGGCCAATAGGTCTGTGATTTGTCTAAATTTTGAAAGAAAAAAATATATCACGAGATTTTTTATTAGGAATCACTAAGTGCGCAAACAATTCCCGAAATTCGCAAAGTAGGCCTACTTGAATTTTATCTAGTGATCTTTATCTTCGCACATTTTAAGAATTTTTAATTGAAGTAGAGCGAGAGAGAGTGTGTATCTATGATACAGATATTCTGTCCTATGACAAAGTTCGTTGGTTATAGAGAGAAACATTTTAAGCTTCAATTTTTACCGATTAAAAAAAAATCATCTTATTATTCACTATTCACTGTGCAGAGATAACGAACGATCTGTAGATGACAGCTCTTTTATTTTTATGACGAACATGGTTAAAAAATTAAAAAAGATCATTAACGTCATAAACATAGTCAATATTAGATGGAATGGTTATTAATTATTTACGATGGGGGACTATTTACGAGGATGGTCGTGCGGTATGCGCGCTGGGCTGTCGTTTGCGATGGTCCCGGGTTCAAACCCAGCCCGCTCCCCTCTCCCGTCGTCCTGAGGAAGGTTTGGACTAGGAAGTACATTATCTTCAACTCTGAATGAACATCCGAAACATGTAAAACATTTTACAAACAAACATAATAATTTAGTGGAAAAAAAAGGACATGTTATTACGCAATCCTTTGTGTAATCTAACCATCGAATTTGTCGGCACATCTGGAAGCGTGGTCGAGAGACTAAGAACGCTTGAACTTAACTTTGCTTGGCTACCTATAAAAGGGGCTCGAAGTTCCACACCCGACTCGGGCAGTTAACAAACAAAAATGTAGGCTCAAGGCGCTGTGATAACATTACAAACATAAACAGGAGAGCTAAAATGACACAAACTAATCTAAATAAAAAGTTTTAAACAGATATGTCTTATTAATGTTCTTCTTGAATTTAGTGAATTTAGCATGTCTGTCTGAGATCAATGGGGAGTGAGTTCCAAACCTTTGGTCCGTGCACAGAAATTGCCCGCAGACCGTAGCTTGTGAGGAAGTTATAGTTCTAACATGTGTTGCCTATAGGTAAATCCGGCCCTGGTATAATACTAAGTTTAATTTGATGTAGGCCCCCCAACCTAAGACAAAGGTAACGGTAGTCGCGAGATTGTACTTTAAATCCTAATTATTTCAAATAAAAGTGTCTCCAGGGCTACTAACTCTGATCAAACTTCAATTTTGTATTGTTTATATTTCTCTCTTTTGGATGACGAGTTAGCCGACCACTGGTTAGTATATTGTGTGTATGTGTATTGAGGGGTGACGGGTCAGAGTAATTTAAGCGATCTATTGTTTCATAGCAACTAAACGTCGAAGCGTGTACAACTAGGCGTGGGTCTATCTATTAGACCTAATCTCGATCAAGTTTTGACACAGAAGCCTATTGGTCACGTGCGGTCGAAGTGAATAGAGCTCAGTGTGTTGCCAGCATTCAAGTGAAATGGGACGCTCCTATGAGGCTAATCCTATCTATTGCCTATCTCGTTATGTCCCTTGTGTCTAATCTTCGGTTCCAGGTATGTTTGCAGTGTCTTCTAGATCTAGTTTAAATTTAGTAATGCCATCTTATTATCTAGTCAATATTTACTTGCTTTGGCAACTAACTCATTATCAACTTTATGGTAATTCTGTCAAAGATTAAATAACTTTTATAACATTATGTCTAGATTCTAGAGATGTATAGGCTATAGACTATAATATAGACTATTCACTCTTATAGGGATCATAGGCCTTTTAGATAAAGTAAATTTGCTTAAGTCACGATAACCGGCTCATCTGTATCTAGATCTAGAGACTCTTAGAATCTAGAAGTCTAGATAGATCTAGATCTAATCTAGATTGAGATTCTAGTGGTCTATAAGCCTAGATCTACATATTTATTACTATATATTTCTAGGCTAAAGATCTATATATATAGTATATTATATATATATATATATATATATATATATATATATATGGAGGCATGGTGGCTGAGCAGTAAAGCGCTTGGCTTCTGAACCTGGGGTCCCGGGTTCAAATCCCGGTGAAGGCTATAAATTTTATATTGGGATCCTTGGGCGCCTCTGAGTCCACCCAGCTCTAATGGGTACCTGACATTAGTTGGGGAAAAGTAAAGGCGGTTGGTCGTTGTGCTGGCCACATGACACCCTCCTTAACCGTAGGCCACAGAATCAGATGATCTTTACATCATCTGCCCTATAGACCACAAGGTCAGAAAGGGGAACTTTATATATATATATATATATATATATATATATAGAGAGAGAGAGAATTCTAGATCTAGTAAACATCTAACTACTGTTGTGTTATTGTTACCTGTATCAAGTGTATCCTAGGCCTAGTCTTACTTTGTACTTATCATATTTGCGAAAAGAAAATGCTGCCTTAATAACATAACTAGTTACTTAGTTTAGATTTTAGGTCTTAAGTTGTTCATTTGTGTCGAAATATGCATTGACAACTTGGTCTGCATAGCCATGTGAAATGCTGTAGGCATACTCATCCATAATCTTTGTATTAAAGATGGTGTCACTCATCCATAATCTTTGTATTAAATATGGTGTCACTCATCCATAATCTTTGTATTAAAGATGGTGTCACTCATCCATAATCTTTGTATTAAAGATGGTGTCACTCATCCATAATCTTTGTATTGGACCAAAGCGCTCTGATCATGCTATAGGCATGAAAGTAGCGCTATATAAAAGCTATAATAATAGTGTTTAATAAATTTAGCAACCAATTATATTTTAAACATGAGTGTTGTAATAAATAGTTTTTAACTTTTTTTTTCAGATCAAAACACAGATCTCTTCTTTGTAATATAAAAAGGGAACATATACAGATTGCTAGAAATTATTACCTCTGAGAAGCAGACAGTAAATAAAAACGCTAAAAAAATTGGTGTATCAAGGATGCGGCATTCTTTAAGGCATTAGTCATTGACAAAGGTAGAATTTAACAATTTTGAATTTAATGTCATTGTCATAAAATTTTCCTAATAAGCAAGGGCAAGCTATTAAACCACTGATTTAGCAAAGCAAATATCTGTAAGTTTCATTCTTTTTTTTGTGTTGCTTTATCTTTTGTGTTATTGCATGCAAATTGAGCATGTTTTTAATTGAAATTATTTAAAGAATATTTATGTTAATTAATAACTCATTTAGCTTCATATAGTTTTTATAGATCTAGTTTTAATAAAGTTGAAATTTTATCTTAAAAAAAAACTTAACAACTCTGATTTCATAGTCCAATGTTTTATATATTCATTATCATAATTAAATTTTGGAACATTTTCAGATCAATGTCTAGTTATCAGATGATTAGAACCATGATTAGAACCATCACTTGTGAGGAACTGGTCAGAAGTTAAAACATGTGTAAAGTGTTATGCTACAAAGTGTTATTTAAGGCAAGTAATCCATTCATTGTGATTTAGGCATTTTACATTTAATTTCATTCTTTCATTTGAAGTATGCTAATTAAGAACAGAAAAGCTGTGGAACTACTGATCTAGCAAGTTTTTTTTTTAATGTTTGTTATATTCTGTTGTTGTTGTTTTTTTTTTTGCATGCAATTTGAGAATATATTTTCAATGTTTATATAACATTTAAAGAATAATTTTCTGATTTTATAGAACATTTTGTAATTAAAAATATATGCATAACAATGGTTGAATTTCATAATGCTTGATGTGCATCTCGAAATAATGAATTCAAACTTTTTTTTGTTAGCAGCCAAAGTTTCAACACAAGCTTCATATCACATTAAAAATGTTCAGAACAAGATATACAGGTGTACAGCCTTGTGAGCGAAGTGAAGGACAGTTGACAGATTGTGTGTGGTGCTCAACAGTTCAACAAAGGAACAGGTGAGGGTGTTGTGATGGAAAGTAGTGAAGATTAGATGATATGTTTTTTTGTTTTTTTCTAAAGACATTGCTTCAAATGCTATAATTTATGTAATTTAGACTTAAGTTTCTTTTGATGCTTGCTTAATAAAGAATAGGCAGGCAATTGGTATATATAGATATTGAGCAGCATTGTAAGTAATAGTATAGTTTTTTTTGACTTTGTATTGTTACTGCATGCTAATTAAACTTGTTTTTAATATTAACAAAACACTTTGTATTTTTTTCTGTTATCTTAGTTTTTGGAAACTAGTTTTAAATATATGCATATTAGAAAAGCCTTATTATGATTGATGTATTATTTATGAGATAGGTAAACTCAGGTTTAGCCTTACTAATTTTGGTAATGAAGTCAATATCTTCAAAATAAACTCTTTCTCTTTTATAACATTTTCAGTTCCAAATGCAGTTTACAGCCAAGTGATCTAGAAATGGGATCTAGATTATGAGAACTATGACTAAGAGACATCTGAGAAATAAAAAGCACCTATAATCAGAATTGTAGCAAGCTTGTACCATATTTCTCTTTTTAAGGCTAGTGGTCCTTTCCAATGTTACATTTAACTACTTTAATTTAATTCATTTCTTTTCATGTATGTTAAATAACAACCAGTTTCTTACTACAGATCTATCAAAGCAAGTATATATTTTTTTCTATGTATTTGTATATTTTAATTGCATTTTTTTTTTATTGCATGCTAATTGAAAATGTTTTAAATATTTTCCTAACAATTTAAGAATATTTGTTTTCTGTTATCTCTTAGCCTTATGGTAATTAGTTTCAAATGTATACATAATAACTTAAATAAATTTTCTTCACTTTAACATTTAGAGATTATCTCATTATGAAGCTTAGTCAAAATCCCAGAATCTTCACTAAGACTTGTATTTGATTTATCAGCCTGTACACACTTTATTAAAATTTTCAGGCTAAGATGCTGAGTATAGCTTAGTTCTCTTCAGATGTAGGTACAAGTTATGGGGAACAGGAAAAATCAGTGTAGTTAGCATATCCAAAAGTTTTTTAATCATGCCAATTCCATTCCTGTGGTTGTCTAGCCATCAAGAATTCTGGACCTGTTTTAACATACTTTTCCATTCATCTGTCTATTGAGCTTATAAGACAAGTAGTTCATCTAAATGTTTTACCTTTTTTTTTTTCAATAAAATGTCATTGTTTTATTTTTTATCTATACTAAAGCAACTGGCAAATTATGAATATTCTAATTTTTAAATGTTTATTTGAATTCTATCTTTGGTGTTAGTGCTTGCATTGGTGAATATCAATGTTAACATAATTTTTTTTTTTTTTTTTTAGAGAACCTCAGCATTTGTGCTTTTCACTAAGCTTTTTCATCATGGATTTCCTTGGACTCAATATTAGATAACATTTTGAATGATCATTGTCCTCTTGGCTTTTGGTAATTGCTTTGAAATTATTTTACATAAAAAAAATCATTTCCGTCATTTAGCATTTAGAGTTAGGTACATATAGTCATGATTATTGTAACAAGTTAAATAAAATTATATTTTCACATTTTTCAGATTAAGATGTTGAATAGATCTTATTCAAGAAATGGAGTGCCATACAGATTTGTAAACCATCTCTGAGTAGTTAATATGAAGAGCAGAACTAGTAGAGACTTAAAACAAGGCAACACGTTAGTAGAATCCTTCCTTTTTTTTGTTGATTGTACTAACTTGTATATTTTATGTAATTTTTCAATATATATAATTATAAATTTTTTTTTACTTTTTTTTCTCCGAGGTCAAGGCAAAGTTTATTCTCAATAGAACATCCTACTTGAAGCACAAATATTTCAAAACTATAAAACAACAGCTATTGTTGTATAGTGGATACTTTTAAGCAATTTTTTATTAGATGCCATTTATTTGTTTAAATTCTCAGCTACTTGATATCTGGTTGAATTCAAATGATAATAATTGCATCTTAATGTGTAATTATACAATTATTTATTTACCTTGTAGTTGTTTTTTTAATCAGTTCAAGATGTTGAGTATTGATTACTAATCAACTACTAGCCTGAAAGATAAAAGCCAAAGCTGTAAACAGACAGGTCAGGTAAATATATGAATGAAGAAATTGAAACTAGAAGTAAACATCATGGGAAGTCTAATTATAGGGCAAGTATTTTTCCTTCATATCTTATTTAACATAGTCAAACCATGCAATACTTATAGGCTTAACTATTGTTTTCATAGAAACAATGTTATTTTAAATAATTTAATTTAAGAGATATTTCTAGTTCAAGTTTCCATATTTAATCAGCTTAACAAGTGCACATTCTCTGCTGCCAACAGTACCAATTTGTCATCCAAGCAACAAATATTCCTTGGTAATCTGCTATCAGATGACAGTTTTCTCTTTGGCATTTTTATGAATTAAAGCTTTCAAAGCAAAGTAAGACTTAATTTTTTCTTTTCTTTAACTGCTAATTCTAAAATAATTTATCATTGGTTGTTAAAAATAATAAATAACTTATTATACATTTTTGTGTTTTTGGTCAAGCTTCAGATTTGCTTAGCATATTCCTGTACTACATATCAACAAATGTTTGATGGTTTGTCTGGTTTATCTCTTAACACTATGAAGATGGCTACACTGTGAGTACAAAGTTTTAATTTCATTCAAAACACACATTTTACAAAAAAGATAATGGAAGTTAAATTAAATATATTATTTTACTATTATTATATAACAAAGTTATTTTAATATCATGAGATAGTGTATTTTAAGAGATATTCTAATTCAGTATATGATGTCTCCATATTTCAGAATCTTAACAAGCAAACATTCTGTTGCCAACAGTACCAATTTGTCATCCTATCCAAGCAACTACTATTCCTTGGTAACCTGCTATCAGATGATTACAGTTTTCTCTTTGACATTTGTATGAATTAAAGCTTTCAAAGCCAAAGTAAGACAGTTAATTCTGAAACAATTTATTCAAATTTTTTAAACATTATTCTGAACTATTTTCTGTGTTTTGGTCAAGCCTTAGATTTGGTTAGCATAACCCTGAACTGCATATCAACAAATGTCTAATGGTCTGTCTGGTTCATTTCTCAACACTATGAAGATGGCTACACAGTGAGTACAAAGTTTTATTTTCATTCACCACACAAATTTTACAAAAGAAGAAAATATTAAGCTATAGGTATTTATTTTGTTAGACAACTATCTTTGTTATTTGATGCATTACTTAGCCATCATCATAACTAATATAATATTAAAAGGCATTTATTTACAAAATTTAGGTCAATCAAATAAGATTATGTAATCACAAACTGTTTTCAGGGTATCAGCTATCAGCAGTGCACCCCTATGATATACAAGTCATCATTGCCAAGTCACTCTGCCAAACAGTGTGTACACCTTTCTTGCATTGGTAGTGACCCACTTTACTGTATTTCAATGTCAGGAGTCTGGATATGTCAGGCCAAGATCAAGTTTGTGTCCAGGGTTACTTAGGTAATTCTCTAAGAACAATAGGTGAGTTGAATTCTAGTGTACCAGTCAAATATCTTAAAGCAAAAGCAAAGTAAAAAAAAAATCTGTTATAAAAACATAAAATGTTAGTTTTAGAGTACTCGTTTCAGACCAAGTGATCATGGGTCAGATAGTGTCAAGCTCAACTGTTTCTATGACCATTGGTCATGGGTTGTTTGGCCAGCAAATTTTCAAACATTGCTCTAGTTTTAGGTTTATAAGCTACATGTTTTCTTCTAAAGTTAACAAATTAGGACCAAAATGTGAACTTTTAATAAGGTAGTCTATTTGCAATCCCACAAGAGCTGCTTCACATTTACTGTTTGAATGGTGCATACATTTTTATAATAACTTACCTTCTGATTTGTAAGGTTGATATTATATAAAGCAGAATGTTTGGCGTATGTATGTATGTTCCAGTATAGAAATAAAATCTTGATAAAATTTGTCAGAAATGTTCCTTGGGTACCAACTTAGACCGTAGTGTATGTATTGTGGCCCTAAAACAAACTTAAGACCCTCAAAAAAAAATAAAGACCAGCTCTATTACAGCTATAGTATTTTATGGATCTAGGCAATGTTTACAATGTTGACATGAGAAAAGATCAAAAGGATTTAGATCTAGATCTAATTTTAAGAACTTAACTTTGCACTTATTTTTTTTTTTTTTTGACACATGAAAATACAAAATATAGTTTATTTATTTCATTATTTAATAAAATTAACCTTCAAATTTGTGTTTCAAAAGCATTTTTACATTAGTTCGTTATAGTCTATGCATAGGTCTAAAACTCTTATTGAACTCTAAGATGAAAAAACTTCTTTTTGCAAAGATAGTTTTATGCTTTAACAAATGGACATACTAATTATAGTCCATTCATTTCATATTTTTATCAAATTAACATTTAAATTTGTGTTTGTAAAGCATTTTTAATACATTCATTCGCTGTTCGCTAAAGCTGCGTAGCCGTTTTGAGATAGCCCTTTATTCATTCATGAAAAAAGTTCACGTATGCGCAGCACAGAATGAACTCTTTAAAAGCCAATTTTTAACTCTAGATTAGTCTAGATCTAGATCTATGTCTACCTCAAGATCTACTTTATACTTTAACACATGAACATTCAAAATTAAGTCTATTCATTTCAAATTTTAATCAAATATATGTAGGCCTACAAGCAAATGTTTTAATTTAAAAAAAAATGGATTTAAGTAGATTAGCTATTTTGATTTGATGGCTTCATTCATACTATTTTTACATTTACACATTCGCTTTATTACATTATTATTTCATTTAAATGTTTTAAAAACACTATATCGACAGTAATACGTAAATAGAGACCTGCGGGTCGCGGGTAAAATATGTCTAGTTTATATATATATATATATATATATATATTAATACACTTGGGCAAGGGCTATTACTGTTTCCTTTTTTTTTTTTTTTTTTTTAGATTATTCACATTTTTCTTTCAATTTGTAAATTTGCTTCAACATTCAAATTTTTTTTTTTTAAAGACAGACTCTACATGCTACTGATCTGGAGGTTAGTGGCTCAATCATTGTGCACTGATTCTTCAGATGCCTTGATTCTCCACTGTCACCTTTATTGTCATAAAGTTTATCTAGTGATCTACATATCAAGGTAATAAATATTTTTTTACACTATAACCCAAGAGCTTTTACTCTAAGATGCATTGTTTTTACAATAGGAGCCTAATTCTGATGTATTTTTTTAGGACCCTAGCAATAGTTTCTTAAACTTTCAGACAATAAGAGCTAGTTTTAGAACCAAAACACAAAAATTAAGCCAAATCTGTATAGTCTTTTGTTTTTCTAAAAATATTTTAAATAAGTCTAGATAGGGTAGCTTAGATATTTTAAAAATGTGTACTTATACTTTAGATATTTGAAGTATTTTAAAACTAGCTATATTTTTCTATTTATGTAATTTATTTATTTTGTTTGTATTATTTACATTTTTTTTTATTAATTATTATTTTTTAAAAAATTTAGTTATCTCCTTTTGTTTAATTGGATAGCATTTCAAAACCTAAAAGTTGGAGCTGTTGGGTTAAAAACACAAATTAATGAACTCACATTAGACTGCATTACTTCCTAAAAATTTAAAATAAGCAATTTGCTTCATTCTTCGTGGCACATTTATATATATAGCCAAATGAAAAGTTGAATGTGATTTTCTTATTTAAAAAAATGTTCCCCTTTCAGACCTTGCGATCTATAGTAAGGATGATGTAAAGGTCATGTTTTGTGGCCCACAGTTAACCAGGGTGTCATGTGGCCAGCTCAACAACCAACCGCCTTATTTTCCCCAACTAATGTCAGGTACCCATTAGAGTAGGGTAGAATCTTGACGTACCCAAAGGTCCCAAAATTTAAAATATCAGGATTCAAACCTGGGACTTCAACTTCAGAAGCTAAGTGTGTTACCGCTCAGCCACTATACATCCTATCAAAGAGAGATACATAAAAAAATTGACATTAAAATACCATGAAGTCTCATAAACCTTTTCTATTTTTCCATCACACAGTGAGACAGTATGACTATTATTTGAAAACAAAATGACCATCACTAAAAAACACATTCTCTTTAAACATTAAGTCTGAGACAGAAAAAGCTCTTCTTGAATGAAAAGATTAGTAACTGCCACATATTAAAATGCACTAATTTTATCAATATTGCATTTAAAGGTTATGCATTTAAATGTGATGTATTTGTTAAACAGTGCATTTTTCTTAACTCACTTATAGACTAAATGGTCAATTAAACATGAGGTCAAGGAAAAAGGATGAACATTTCAAGGCTACAGGAGGAACATTAAACGTCTCTCTCACTGTGAAAAGATTCTACCGATCTACAAATGATCGACATGTTTTTTTTTAAGTTCATCTGCCATTCATAGGGCCATAGTCAGAATAAGGTAAGAAATATTCTTATACTTCACAGCATTTATTTTTTGTAAAGCGATGATCCTGCGTTAGTTGTATGTTGTATGTGCATGATACTTTAAATATCCTGCATTAGTTGTATGTTGTATATGTATGCATGGTTCCTGTATTTGTTTTTATTATTATGATGTCAGTAATTACTTCACAAACACATAACAACTTCATACACAACTCGTAAGTTCACCTGTCTAGTTAAAGAAATTTGTATTGTATTTATTTTAATAGTGTCTAGTTATGAAAGTAAACTTGAGTTTTCATTTTTTAAAACTTAGTGATATACCATTTTCATTTCAGTTAAAATATGTGGTTGTTCCTATTAATTTTTGCAGAAAAACTGAATTGCTCTGAAATAAATCTAACTGCACAAATGTAAATATATTTCAACAAATAATGGAATTGGATTCTTTGTCATTTGGATTTCTTCAATAGTAATGTATTCTAAATATGGAATTTAAACACAAAAATGAAAAGTTGTGAATCACCATCAACTTTCATTTTGCCAATTGGAGATTGGGATGATTCAAGTTACTGGAGATTGGGATGATTCAAGTTACTATTGTAGCTAAATATTATTTTGTTGTACAATTGAAATGCAACTATGTGTTAATGTGCATGGTCTTTACACCCCAGTACTTAATTGGACAAAAAAAAAAGGATCTACAATTCACAGTGATATGATGTACTATTGCATAAACAAGTTGACTTGACTTCATACAGATCTTTAAATAAATAAACTGTTTCAATTCTTCAGTGTGTGATAGTGTGACAAAAAACATTCATGGTTTCTTGTAATTATGTGCAATATAATGACATATTAAGTTGACTTGAATACTCTTAAACTGTTTCATTTCTAAGGTGTGGAAAAATGTGCATTATATTTTCATGTTGGGAGTTTATGTGAAAAAAAAAATCTACTATTCCATGTGATATGATATACAATTGCATGCAAAAAATCCTAACCCTAACACATTCAATGAACAATCAGTATAAACCTTTCCACCAAAGGAAATGTTGCTGCTCATGATGCATCTATTTATTTGGCTCCAGATATTCAACTGATGCACATTCGCAAAACAAATGTAAAAAAAAAAAAGATTTAATCCATTACATGTATATAATTGTACAGGAACATTTGGGATTGTCACTTGTATCACACTCATCTCTCATTCATTGAGACTCTACACTTAATGTGGTGATCAAAATGTATTTGCAATTCCCAATGAAATCATACTTTGAGTGCTTAAAAAAGAAATTCATACAGATGTATAACTGTGTTAGACGTCTTTATTTATATTCCAATTGAACGTTTGTAACAATAAATATAACAACAAATGTGTGATAATTATCAGATCTTTGACCTCTGCACTTAATGTGGTGATCAAAATGTATTTGCAATTCCCAGTGAAATCATGGTCTTTGAGTGCTTAAAAAAGAAATTCATACGGATGTATAACTGTGTTAGACGTCTTCATTTATATTCCGATGGAAGGTTTGTAACAATAATTAAGTCACACTCAAGGAACATATGAACCTGTCCATCAAAGAAAATATCGCCGCTCGTGATGCAACGCACACTTAATCAACATTTGCCCTTGCAGACCAACTAAATAGTTGCGGAGAAAACACATTTAATTGATGACTTTACTATGTTTAGCTTAGGACTTTTCAAAAGCGTAGACCGGACTCTTTAGCCATCTTCGTGTTTATAGGAATGATTAACGGAGGAATTTAAAAAGCGAAGACTGGACTCCTTAGCCATCTTCGTGTTTATAGGAATGATTAATGCAGGAATTTTAAAAAGCGAAGACTGGACTCTTTAGCCATCTTCGTGTTTATAGGAATGATTAACGGAGGAATTTTAAAAGCGAAGACTGGACTCCTTAGCCATCTTCGTGTTCATAGGAATGATTAATGTAGGAATTTTAAAAGTGAAGACTGGGCTCTTTAGCCATCTTCATGTTAAAAGGATGTAGTTGAGGACATTTTCAAAGAAGATCGGTCTCGGTGGCCATCTTTGTACTTATAGGAAAGGATATTGTATTAATTTTTGAAAAATTGAGGATTTTTAGCTGAGGACTAGATGTAGTAATATAGTCATCAATTGAATTGTTGATCCAAGACGAAATTGTTGGTTATGTCTGTGCATTTGTAGACAACCCAACAGTGCACATCCTTTTTCTTGTTTTGCTTTTTTTCACGTGCTACAATGCCTTGGACAAAGCATCATCATAACTTGGAATGTTAAGAGGCATTCAAAAAAAATCATAGAAGAATGAGTTTGAAAAATAACCGGCTAGTTCAGTTGAATAATAGTTGGGACATAATTAGTTGAGTGCAAGCTTTGACGCTGATTCAACCCATTCGACATTAGTTGAGTGCGAAGTTTGTGAGGCTGATTCAGCCCTCAAACCGGATGCTTGTAGACCACCTTCCAGAGATCTAACACGACGCCATCGTAAAAATTCGTTGCAGTCAGTTTATCACGATGAAGCTGTAGGTCAACAAGCTCAAAACAGGAGTCAGTGAAAAAAGCAAGCCTGAAACTTTTTATTGGGCTCCAACTATTCAACTGATGCACGTTTGCAAAACAAGAGTTAAAAAAAAAAAGGATGAAAATATAAGCCATCCGATATATGAGGATTGTGCAGGAACAGCTGGGATTGTCATTTATATCACGCACATCTCTCATCCAATGAGACATTGTGAAGCGATGTAACCAGTGATGTTTTGAAACATCTTTATTTAATTGTAATGAGGATATCTACAAACATTTGTGTACAAATGTGTGATAATTCGCAGGTTTTTCATCTCTGCACTTAATGTGGTGATCAAAATGTATTTGCAATTCCCAGTGAAATCATGGTCTTTGAGTGCTTAAAAAAGAAATTCATACGGATGTATAACTGTGTTAGACGTCTTCATTTATATTCCGATGGAAGGTTTGTAACAATAATTAAGTCACACTCAAGGAACATATGAACCTGTCCATCAAAGAAAATATCGCCGCTCGTGATGCAACGCACACTTAATCAACATTTGCCCTTGCAGACCAACTAAATAGTTGCGGAGAAAACACATTTAATTGATGACTTTACTATGTTTAGCTTAGGACTTTTCAAAAGCGTAGACCGGACTCTTTAGCCATCTTCGTGTTTATAGGAATGATTAACGGAGGAATTTAAAAAGCGAAGACTGGACTCCTTAGCCATCTTCGTGTTTATAGGAATGATTAATGCAGGAATTTTAAAAAGCGAAGACTGGACTCTTTAGCCATCTTCGTGTTTATAGGAATGATTAACGGAGGAATTTTAAAAGCGAAGACTGGACTCCTTAGTCATCTTCGTGTTCATAGGAATGATTAATGTAGGAATTTTAAAAGTGAAGACTGGGCTCTTTAGCCATCTTCATGTTAAAAGGATGTAGTTGAGGACATTTTCAAAGAAGATCGGTCTCGGTGGCCATCTTTGTACTTATAGGAAAGGATATTGTATTAATTTTTGAAAAATTGAGGATTTTTAGCTGAGGACTAGATGTAGTAATATAGTCATCAATTGAATTGTTGATCCAAGACGAAATTGTTGGTTATGTCTGTGCATTTGTAGACAACCCAACAGTGCACATCCTTTTTCTTGTTTTGCTTTTTTTCACGTGCTACAATGCCTTGGACAAAGCATCATCATAACTTGGAATGTTAAGAGGCATTCAAAAAAAATCATAGAAGAATGAGTTTGAAAAATAACCGGCTAGTTCAGTTGAATAATAGTTGGGACATAATTAGTTGAGTGCAAGCTTTGACGCTGATTCAACCCATTCGACATTAGTTGAGTGCGAAGTTTGTGAGGCTGATTCAGCCCTCAAACCGGATGCTTGTAGACCACCTTCCAGAGATCTAACACGACGCCATCGTAAAAATTCGTTGCAGTCAGTTTATCACGATGAAGCTGTAGGTCAACAAGCTCAAAACAGGAGTCAGTGAAAAAAGCAAGCCTGAAACTTTTTATTGGGCTCCAACTATTCAACTGATGCACGTTTGCAAAACAAGAGTTAAAAAAAAAAAGGATGAAAATATAAGCCATCAGATATATGAGGATTGTGCAGGAACAGTTGGGATTGTCATTTGTATCACGCACATCTCTCATCCAATGAGACATTGTGAAGCGATGTAACCAGTGATGTTTTGAAACATCTTTATTTAATTGTAATGAGGATATCTACAAACATTTGTGTACAAATGTGTGATAATTCGCAGGTTTTTCATCTCTGCACTTAATGTGGTGATCAAAATGTATTTGCAATTCCCAGTGAAATCATGGTCTTTGAGTGCTTAAAAAAGAAATTCATACGGATGTATAACTGTGTTAGACGTCTTCATTTATATTCCGATGGAAGGTTTGTAACAATAATTAAGTCACACTCAAGGAACATATGAACCTGTCCATCAAAGAAAATATCGCCGCTCGTGATGCAACGCACACTTAATCAACATTTGCCCTTGCAGACCAACTAAATAGTTGCGGAGAAAACACATTTAATTGATGACTTTACTATGTTTAGCTTAGGACTTTTCAAAAGCGTAGACCGGACTCTTTAGCCATCTTCGTGTTTATAGGAATGATTAACGGAGGAATTTAAAAAGCGAAGACTGGACTCCTTAGCCATCTTCGTGTTTATAGGAATGATTAATGCAGGAATTTTAAAAAGCGAAGACTGGACTCTTTAGCCATCTTCGTGTTTATAGGAATGATTAACGGAGGAATTTTAAAAGCGAAGACTGGACTCCTTAGCCATCTTCGTGTTCATAGGAATGATTAATGTAGGAATTTTAAAAAGCGAAGACTGGACTCTTTAGCCATCTTCATGTTAAAAGGATGTAGTTGAGGACATTTTCAAAGAAGATCGGTCTCGGTGGCCATCTTTGTACTTATAGGAAAGGATATTGTATTAATTTTTGAAAAATTGAGGATTTTTAGCTGAGGACTAGATGTAGTAATATAGTCATCAATTGAATTGTTGATCCAAGACGAAATTGTTGGTTATGTCTGTGCATTTGTAGACAACCCAACAGTGCACATCCTTTTTCTTGTTTTGCTTTTTTTCACGTGCTACAATGCCTTGGACAAAGCATCATCATAACTTGGAATGTTAAGAGGCATTCAAAAAAAATCATAGAAGAATGAGTTTGAAAAATAACCGGCTAGTTCAGTTGAATAATAGTTGGGACATAATTAGTTGAGTGCAAGCTTTGACGCTGATTCAACCCATTCGACATTAGTTGAGTGCGAAGTTTGTGAGGCTGATTCAGCCCTCAAACCGGATGCTTGTAGACCACCTTCCAGAGATCTAACACGACGCCATCGTAAAAATTCGTTGCAGTCAGTTTATCACGATGAAGCTGTAGGTCAACAAGCTCAAAACAGGAGTCAGTGAAAAAAGCAAGCCTGAAACTTTTTATTGGGCTCCAACTATTCAACTGATGCACGTTTGCAAAACAAGAGTTAAAAAAAAAAAGGATGAAAATATAAGCCATCAGATATATGAGGATTGTGCAGGAACAGTTGGGATTGTCATTTATATCACGCACATCTCTCATCCAATGAGACATTGTGAAGCGATGTAACCAGTGATGTTTTGAAACATCTTTATTTAATTGTAATGAGGATATCTACAAACATTTGTGTACAAATGTGTGATAATTCGCAGGTTTTTCATCTCTGCACTTAATGTGGTGATCAAAATGTATTTGCAATTCCCAGTGAAATCATGGTCTTTGAGTGCTTAAAAAAGAAATTCATACGGATGTATAACTGTGTTAGACGTCTTCATTTATATTCCGATGGAAGGTTTGTAACAATAATTAAGTCACACTCAAGGAACATATGAACCTGTCCATCAAAGAAAATATCGCCGCTCGTGATGCAACGCACACTTAATCAACATTTGCCCTTGCAGACCAACTAAATAGTTGCGGAGAAAACACATTTAATTGATGACTTTACTATGTTTAGCTTAGGACTTTTCAAAAGCGTAGACCGGACTCTTTAGCCATCTTCGTGTTTATAGGAATGATTAACGGAGGAATTTAAAAAGCGAAGACTGGACTCCTTAGCCATCTTCGTGTTTATAGGAATGATTAATGCAGGAATTTTAAAAAGCGAAGACTGGACTCTTTAGCCATCTTCGTGTTTATAGGAATGATTAACGGAGGAATTTTAAAAGCGAAGACTGGACTCCTTAGCCATCTTCGTGTTCATAGGAATGATTAATGCAGGAATTTTAAAAAGCGAAGACTGGACTCTTTAGCCATCTTCATGTTAAAAGGATGTAGTTGAGGACATTTTCAAAGAAGATCGGTCTCGGTGGCCATCTTTGTACTTATAGGAAAGGATATTGTATTAATTTTTGAAAAATTGAGGATTTTTAGCTGAGGACTAGATGTAGTAATATAGTCATCAATTGAATTGTTGATCCAAGACGAAATTGTTGGTTATGTCTGTGCATTTGTAGACAACCCAACAGTGCACATCCTTTTTCTTGTTTTGCTTTTTTTCACGTGCTACAATGCCTTGGACAAAGCATCATCATAACTTGGAATGTTAAGAGGCATTCAAAAAAAATCATAGAAGAATGAGTTTGAAAAATAACCGGCTAGTTCAGTTGAATAATAGTTGGGACATAATTAGTTGAGTGCAAGCTTTGACGCTGATTCAACCCATTCGACATTAGTTGAGTGCGAAGTTTGTGAGGCTGATTCAGCCCTCAAACCGGATGCTTGTAGACCACCTTCCAGAGATCTAACACGACGCCATCGTAAAAATTCGTTGCAGTCAGTTTATCACGATGAAGCTGTAGGTCAACAAGCTCAAAACAGGAGTCAGTGAAAAAAGCAAGCCTGAAACTTTTTATTGGGCTCCAACTATTCAACTGATGCACGTTTGCAAAACAAGAGTTAAAAAAAAAAAGGATGAAAATATAAGCCATCAGATATATGAGGATTGTGCAGGAACAGTTGGGATTGTCATTTGTATCACGCACATCTCTCATCCAATGAGACATTGTGAAGCGATGTAACCAGTGATGTTTTGAAACATCTTTATTTAATTGTAATGAGGATATCTACAAACATTTGTGTACAAATGTGTGATAATTCGCAGGTTTTTCATCTCTGCACTTAATGTGGTGATCAAAATGTATTTTCAATTCCCAGTGAAATCATGGTCTTTGAGTGCTTAAAAAAGAAATTCATACGGATGTATAACTGTGTTAGACGTCTTCATTTATATTCCGATGGAAGGTTTGTAACAATAATTAAGTCACACTCAAGGAACATATGAACCTGTCCATCAAAGAAAATATCGCCGCTCGTGATGCAACGCACACTTAATCAACATTTGCCCTTGCAGACCAACTAAATAGTTGCGGAGAAAACACATTTAATTGATGACTTTACTATGTTTAGCTTAGGACTTTTCAAAAGCGTAGACCGGACTCTTTAGCCATCTTCGTGTTTATAGGAATGATTAACGGAGGAATTTAAAAAGCGAAGACTGGACTCCTTAGCCATCTTCGTGTTTATAGGAATGATTAATGCAGGAATTTTAAAAAGCGAAGACTGGACTCTTTAGCCATCTTCGTGTTTATAGGAATGATTAACGGAGGAATTTTAAAAGCGAAGACTGGACTCCTTAGCCATCTTCGTGTTCATAGGAATGATTAATGTAGGAATTTTAAAAGTGAAGACTGGGCTCTTTAGCCATCTTCATGTTAAAAGGATGTAGTTGAGGACATTTTCAAAGAAGATCGGTCTCGGTGGCCATCTTTGTACTTATAGGAAAGGATATTGTATTAATTTTTGAAAAATTGAGGATTTTTAGCTGAGGACTAGATGTAGTAATATAGTCATCAATTGAATTGTTGATCCAAGACGAAATTGTTGGTTATGTCTGTGCATTTGTAGACAACCCAACAGTGCACATCCTTTTTCTTGTTTTGCTTTTTTTCACGTGCTACAATGCCTTGGACAAAGCATCATCATAACTTGGAATGTTAAGAGGCATTCAAAAAAAATCATAGAAGAATGAGTTTGAAAAATAACCGGCTAGTTCAGTTGAATAATAGTTGGGACATAATTAGTTGAGTGCAAGCTTTGACGCTGATTCAACCCATTCGACATTAGTTGAGTGCGAAGTTTGTGAGGCTGATTCAGCCCTCAAACCGGATGCTTGTAGACCACCTTCCAGAGATCTAACACGACGCCATCGTAAAAATTCGTTGCAGTCAGTTTATCACGATGAAGCTGTAGGTCAACAAGCTCAAAACAGGAGTCAGTGAAAAAAGCAAGCCTGAAACTTTTTATTGGGCTCCAACTATTCAACTGATGCACGTTTGCAAAACAAGAGTTAAAAAAAAAAAGGATGAAAATATAAGCCATCAGATATATGAGGATTGTGCAGGAACAGTTGGGATTGTCATTTATATCACGCACATCTCTCATCCAATGAGACATTGTGAAGCGATGTAACCAGTGATGTTTTGAAACATCTTTATTTAATTGTAATGAGGATATCTACAAACATTTGTGTACAAATGTGTGATAATTCGCAGGTTTTTCATCTCTGCACTTAATGTGGTGATCAAAATGTATTTGCAATTCCCAGTGAAATCATGGTCTTTGAGTGCTTAAAAAAGAAATTCATACGGATGTATAACTGTGTTAGACGTCTTCATTTATATTCCGATGGAAGGTTTGTAACAATAATTAAGTCACACTCAAGGAACATATGAACCTGTCCATCAAAGAAAATATCGCCGCTCGTGATGCAACGCACACTTAATCAACATTTGCCCTTGCAGACCAACTAAATAGTTGCGGAGAAAACACATTTAATTGATGACTTTACTATGTTTAGCTTAGGACTTTTCAAAAGCGTAGACCGGACTCTTTAGGCATCTTCGTGTTTATAGGAATGATTAACGGAGGAATTTAAAAAGCGAAGACTGGACTCCTTAGCCATCTTCGTGTTTATAGGAATGATTAATGCAGGAATTTTAAAAAGCGAAGACTGGACTCTTTAGCCATCTTCGTGTTTATAGGAATGATTAACGGAGGAATTTTAAAAGCGAAGACTGGACTCCTTAGCCATCTTCGTGTTCATAGGAATGATTAATGTAGGAATTTTAAAAAGCGAAGACTGGACTCTTTAGCCATCTTCATGTTAAAAGGATGTAGTTGAGGACATTTTCAAAGAAGATCGGTCTCGGTGGCCATCTTTGTACTTATAGGAAAGGATATTGTATTAATTTTTGAAAAATTGAGGATTTTTAGCTGAGGACTAGATGTAGTAATATAGTCATCAATTGAATTGTTGATCCAAGACGAAATTGTTGGTTATGTCTGTGCATTTGTAGACAACCCAACAGTGCACATCCTTTTTCTTGTTTTGCTTTTTTTCACGTGCTACAATGCCTTGGACAAAGCATCATCATAACTTGGAATGTTAAGAGGCATTCAAAAAAAATCATAGAAGAATGAGTTTGAAAAATAACCGGCTAGTTCAGTTGAATAATAGTTGGGACATAATTAGTTGAGTGCAAGCTTTGACGCTGATTCAACCCATTCGACATTAGTTGAGTGCGAAGTTTGTGAGGCTGATTCAGCCCTCAAACCGGATGCTTGTAGACCACCTTCCAGAGATCTAACACGACGCCATCGTAAAAATTCGTTGCAGTCAGTTTATCACGATGAAGCTGTAGGTCAACAAGCTCAAAACAGGAGTCAGTGAAAAAAGCAAGCCTGAAACTTTTTATTGGGCTCCAACTATTCAACTGATGCACGTTTGCAAAACAAGAGTTAAAAAAAAAAAGGATGAAAATATAAGCCATCAGATATATGAGGATTGTGCAGGAACAGTTGGGATTGTCATTTGTATCACGCACATCTCTCATCCAATGAGACATTGTGAAGCGATGTAACCAGTGATGTTTTGAAACATCTTTATTTAATTGTAATGAGGATATCTACAAACATTTGTGTACAAATGTGTGATAATTCGCAGGTTTTTCATCTCTGCACTTAATGTGGTGATCAAAATGTATTTGCAATTCCCAGTGAAATCATGGTCTTTGAGTGCTTAAAAAAGAAATTCATACGGATGTATAACTGTGTTAGACGTCTTCATTTATATTCCGATGGAAGGTTTGTAACAATAATTAAGTCACACTCAAGGAACATATGAACCTGTCCATCAAAGAAAATATCGCCGCTCGTGATGCAACGCACACTTAATCAACATTTGCCCTTGCAGACCAACTAAATAGTTGCGGAGAAAACACATTTAATTGATGACTTTACTATGTTTAGCTTAGGACTTTTCAAAAGCGTAGACCGGACTCTTTAGCCATCTTCGTGTTTATAGGAATGATTAACGGAGGAATTTAAAAAGCGAAGACTGGACTCCTTAGCCATCTTCGTGTTTATAGGAATGATTAATGCAGGAATTTTAAAAAGCGAAGACTGGACTCTTTAGCCATCTTCGTGTTTATAGGAATGATTAACGGAGGAATTTTAAAAGCGAAGACTGGACTCCTTAGCCATCTTCGTGTTCATAGGAATGATTAATGTAGGAATTTTAAAAAGCGAAGACTGGACTCTTTAGCCATCTTCATGTTAAAAGGATGTAGTTGAGGACATTTTCAAAGAAGATCGGTCTCGGTGGCCATCTTTGTACTTATAGGAAAGGATATTGTATTAATTTTTGAAAAATTGAGGATTTTTAGCTGAGGACTAGATGTAGTAATATAGTCATCAATTGAATTGTTGATCCAAGACGAAATTGTTGGTTATGTCTGTGCATTTGTAGACAACCCAACAGTGCACATCCTTTTTCTTGTTTTGCTTTTTTTCACGTGCTACAATGCCTTGGACAAAGCATCATCATAACTTGGAATGTTAAGAGGCATTCAAAAAAAATCATAGAAGAATGAGTTTGAAAAATAACCGGCTAGTTCAGTTGAATAATAGTTGGGACATAATTAGTTGAGTGCAAGCTTTGACGCTGATTCAACCCATTCGACATTAGTTGAGTGCGAAGTTTGTGAGGCTGATTCAGCCCTCAAACCGGATGCTTGTAGACCACCTTCCAGAGATCTAACACGACGCCATCGTAAAAATTCGTTGCAGTCAGTTTATCACGATGAAGCTGTAGGTCAACAAGCTCAAAACAGGAGTCAGTGAAAAAAGCAAGCCTGAAACTTTTTATTGGGCTCCAACTATTCAACTGATGCACGTTTGCAAAACAAGAGTTAAAAAAAAAAAGGATGAAAATATAAGCCATCAGATATATGAGGATTGTGCAGGAACAGTTGGGATTGTCATTTGTATCACGCACATCTCTCATCCAATGAGACATTGTGAAGCGATGTAACCAGTGATGTTTTGAAACATCTTTATTTAATTGTAATGAGGATATCTACAAACATTTGTGTACAAATGTGTGATAATTCGCAGGTTTTTCATCTCTGCACTTAATGTGGTGATCAAAATGTATTTGCAATTCCCAGTGAAATCATGGTCTTTGAGTGCTTAAAAAAGAAATTCATACGGATGTATAACTGTGTTAGACGTCTTCATTTATATTCCGATGGAAGGTTTGTAACAATAATTAAGTCACACTCAAGGAACATATGAACCTGTCCATCAAAGAAAATATCGCCGCTCGTGATGCAACGCACACTTAATCAACATTTGCCCTTGCAGACCAACTAAATAGTTGCGGAGAAAACACATTTAATTGATGACTTTACTATGTTTAGCTTAGGACTTTTCAAAAGCGTAGACCGGACTCTTTAGCCATCTTCGTGTTTATAGGAATGATTAACGGAGGAATTTAAAAAGCGAAGACTGGACTCCTTAGCCATCTTCGTGTTTATAGGAATGATTAATGCAGGAATTTTAAAAAGCGAAGACTGGACTCTTTAGCCATCTTCGTGTTTATAGGAATGATTAACGGAGGAATTTTAAAAGCGAAGACTGGACTCCTTAGCCATCTTCGTGTTCATAGGAATGATTAATGCAGGAATTTTAAAAAGCGAAGACTGGACTCTTTAGCCATCTTCATGTTAAAAGGATGTAGTTGAGGACATTTTCAAAGAAGATCGGTCTCGGTGGCCATCTTTGTACTTATAGGAAAGGATATTGTATTAATTTTTGAAAAATTGAGGATTTTTAGCTGAGGACTAGATGTAGTAATATAGTCATCAATTGAATTGTTGATCCAAGACGAAATTGTTGGTTATGTCTGTGCATTTGTAGACAACCCAACAGTGCACATCCTTTTTCTTGTTTTGCTTTTTTTCACGTGCTACAATGCCTTGGACAAAGCATCATCATAACTTGGAATGTTAAGAGGCATTCAAAAAAAATCATAGAAGAATGAGTTTGAAAAATAACCGGCTAGTTCAGTTGAATAATAGTTGGGACATAATTAGTTGAGTGCAAGCTTTGACGCTGATTCAACCCATTCGACATTAGTTGAGTGCGAAGTTTGTGAGGCTGATTCAGCCCTCAAACCGGATGCTTGTAGACCACCTTCCAGAGATCTAACACGACGCCATCGTAAAAATTCGTTGCAGTCAGTTTATCACGATGAAGCTGTAGGTCAACAAGCTCAAAACAGGAGTCAGTGAAAAAAGCAAGCCTGAAACTTTTTATTGGGCTCCAACTATTCAACTGATGCACGTTTGCAAAACAAGAGTTAAAAAAAAAAGGATGAAAATATAAGCCATCAGATATATGAGGATTGTGCAGGAACAGTTGGGATTGTCATTTGTATCACGCACATCTCTCATCCAATGAGACATTGTGAAGCGATGTAACCAGTGATGTTTTGAAACATCTTTATTTAATTGTAATGAGGATATCTACAAACATTTGTGTACAAATGTGTGATAATTCGCAGGTTTTTCATCTCTGCACTTAATGTGGTGATCAAAATGTATTTGCAATTCCCAGTGAAATCATGGTCTTTGAGTGCTTAAAAAAGAAATTCATACGGATGTATAACTGTGTTAGACGTCTTCATTTATATTCCGATGGAAGGTTTGTAACAATAATTAAGTCACACTCAAGGAACATATGAACCTGTCCATCAAAGAAAATATCGCCGCTCGTGATGCAACGCACACTTAATCAACATTTGCCCTTGCAGACCAACTAAATAGTTGCGGAGAAAACACATTTAATTGATGACTTTACTATGTTTAGCTTAGGACTTTTCAAAAGCGTAGACCGGACTCTTTAGCCATCTTCGTGTTTATAGGAATGATTAACGGAGGAATTTAAAAAGCGAAGACTGGACTCCTTAGCCATCTTCGTGTTTATAGGAATGATTAATGCAGGAATTTTAAAAAGCGAAGACTGGACTCTTTAGCCATCTTCGTGTTTATAGGAATGATTAACGGAGGAATTTTAAAAGCGAAGACTGGACTCCTTAGCCATCTTCGTGTTCATAGGAATGATTAATGTAGGAATTTTAAAAAGCGAAGACTGGGCTCTTTAGCCATCTTCATGTTAAAAGGATGTAGTTGAGGACATTTTCAAAGAAGATCGGTCTCGGTGGCCATCTTTGTACTTATAGGAAAGGATATTGTATTAATTTTTGAAAAATTGAGGATTTTTAGCTGAGGACTAGATGTAGTAATATAGTCATCAATTGAATTGTTGATCCAAGACGAAATTGTTGGTTATGTCTGTGCATTTGTAGACAACCCAACAGTGCACATCCTTTTTCTTGTTTTGCTTTTTTTCACGTGCTACAATGCCTTGGACAAAGCATCATCATAACTTGGAATGTTAAGAGGCATTCAAAAAAAATCATAGAAGAATGAGTTTGAAAAATAACCGGCTAGTTCAGTTGAATAATAGTTGGGACATAATTAGTTGAGTGCAAGCTTTGACGCTGATTCAACCCATTCGACATTAGTTGAGTGCGAAGTTTGTGAGGCTGATTCAGCCCTCAAACCGGATGCTTGTAGACCACCTTCCAGAGATCTAACACGACGCCATCGTAAAAATTCGTTGCAGTCAGTTTATCACGATGAAGCTGTAGGTCAACAAGCTCAAAACAGAAGTCAGTGAAAAAAGCAAGCCTGAAACTTTTTATTGGGCTCCAACTATTCAACTGATGCACGTTTGCAAAACAAGAGTTAAAAAAAAAAAGGATGAAAATATAAGCCATCAGATATATGAGGATTGTGCAGGAACAGTTGGGATTGTCATTTGTATCACGCACATCTCTCATCCAATGAGACATTGTGAAGCGATGTAACCAGTGATGTTTTGAAACATCTTTATTTAATTGTAATGAGGATATCTACAAACATTTGTGTACAAATGTGTGATAATTCGCAGGTTTTTCATCTCTGCACTTAATGTGGTGATCAAAATGTATTTGCAATTCCCAGTGAAATCATGGTATTTGAGTGCTTAAAAAAGAAATTCATACGGATGTATAACTGTGTTAGACGTCTTCATTTATATTCCGATGGAAGGTTTGTAACAATAATTAAGTCACACTCAAGGAACATATGAACCTGTCCATCAAAGAAAATATCGCCGCTCGTGATGCAACGCACACTTAATCAACATTTGCCCTTGCAGACCAACTAAATAGTTGCGGAGAAAACACATTTAATTGATGACTTTACTATGTTTAGCTTAGGACTTTTCAAAAGCGTAGACCGGACTCTTTAGCCATCTTCGTGTTTATAGGAATGATTAACGGAGGAATTTAAAAAGCGAAGACTGGACTCCTTAGCCATCTTCGTGTTTATAGGAATGATTAATGCAGGAATTTTAAAAAGCGAAGACTGGACTCTTTAGCCATCTTCGTGTTTATAGGAATGATTAACGGAGGAATTTTAAAAGCGAAGACTGGACTCCTTAGCCATCTTCGTGTTCATAGGAATGATTAATGCAGGAATTTTAAAAAGCGAAGACTGGACTCTTTAGCCATCTTCATGTTAAAAGGATGTAGTTGAGGACATTTTCAAAGAAGATCGGTCTCGGTGGCCATCTTTGTACTTATAGGAAAGGATATTGTATTAATTTTTGAAAAATTGAGGATTTTTAGCTGAGGACTAGATGTAGTAATATAGTCATCAATTGAATTGTTGATCCAAGACGAAATTGTTGGTTATGTCTGTGCATTTGTAGACAACCCAACAGTGCACATCCTTTTTCTTGTTTTGCTTTTTTTCACGTGCTACAATGCCTTGGACAAAGCATCATCATAACTTGGAATGTTAAGAGGCATTCAAAAAAAATCATAGAAGAATGAGTTTGAAAAATAACCGGCTAGTTCAGTTGAATAATAGTTGGGACATAATTAGTTGAGTGCAAGCTTTGACGCTGATTCAACCCATTCGACATTAGTTGAGTGCGAAGTTTGTGAGGCTGATTCAGCCCTCAAACCGGATGCTTGTAGACCACCTTCCAGAGATCTAACACGACGCCATCGTAAAAATTCGTTGCAGTCAGTTTATCACGATGAAGCTGTAGGTCAACAAGCTCAAAACAGGAGTCAGTGAAAAAAGCAAGCCTGAAACTTTTTATTGGGCTCCAACTATTCAACTGATGCACGTTTGCAAAACAAGAGTTAAAAAAAAAAAGGATGAAAATATAAGCCATCAGATATATGAGGATTGTGCAGGAACAGTTGGGATTGTCATTTGTATCACGCACATCTCTCATCCAATGAGACATTGTGAAGCGATGTAACCAGTGATGTTTTGAAACATCTTTATTTAATTGTAATGAGGATATCTACAAACATTTGTGTACAAATGTGTGATAATTCGCAGGTTTTTCATCTCTGCACTTAATGTGGTGATCAAAATGTATTTGCAATTCCCAGTGAAATCATGGTCTTTGAGTGCTTAAAAAAGAAATTCATACGGATGTATAACTGTGTTAGACGTCTTCATTTATATTCCGATGGAAGGTTTGTAACAATAATTAAGTCACACTCAAGGAACATATGAACCTGTCCATCAAAGAAAATATCGCCGCTCGTGATGCAACGCACACTTAATCAACATTTGCCCTTGCAGACCAACTAAATAGTTGCGGAGAAAACACATTTAATTGATGACTTTACTATGTTTAGCTTAGGACTTTTCAAAAGCGTAGACCGGACTCTTTAGCCATCTTCGTGTTTATAGGAATGATTAACGGAGGAATTTAAAAAGCGAAGACTGGACTCCTTAGCCATCTTCGTGTTTATAGGAATGATTAATGCAGGAATTTTAAAAAGCAAAGACTGGACTCTTTAGCCATCTTCGTGTTTATAGGAATGATTAACGGAGGAATTTTAAAAGCGAAGACTGGACTCCTTAGCCATCTTCGTGTTCATAGGAATGATTAATGTAGGAATTTTAAAAAGCGAAGACTGGGCTCTTTAGCCATCTTCATGTTAAAAGGATGTAGTTGAGGACATTTTCAAAGAAGATCGGTCTCGGTGGCCATCTTTGTACTTATAGGAAAGGATATTGTATTAATTTTTGAAAAATTGAGGATTTTTAGCTGAGGACTAGATGTAGTAATATAGTCATCAATTGAATTGTTGATCCAAGACGAAATTGTTGGTTATGTCTGTGCATTTGTAGACAACCCAACAGTGCACATCCTTTTTCTTGTTTTGCTTTTTTTCACGTGCTACAATGCCTTGGACAAAGCATCATCATAACTTGGAATGTTAAGAGGCATTCAAAAAAAATCATAGAAGAATGAGTTTGAAAAATAACCGGCTAGTTCAGTTGAATAATAGTTGGGACATAATTAGTTGAGTGCAAGCTTTGACGCTGATTCAACCCATTCGACATTAGTTGAGTGCGAAGTTTGTGAGGCTGATTCAGCCCTCAAACCGGATGCTTGTAGACCACCTTCCAGAGATCTAACACGACGCCATCGTAAAAATTCGTTGCAGTCAGTTTATCACGATGAAGCTGTAGGTCAACAAGCTCAAAACAGGAGTCAGTGAAAAAAGCAAGCCTGAAACTTTTTATTGGGCTCCAACTATTCAACTGATGCACGTTTGCAAAACAAGAGTTAAAAAAAAAAGGATGAAAATATAAGCCATCAGATATATGAGGATTGTGCAGGAACAGTTGGGATTGTCATTTGTATCACGCACATCTCTCATCCAATGAGACATTGTGAAGCGATGTAACCAGTGATGTTTTGAAACATCTTTATTTAATTGTAATGAGGATATCTACAAACATTTGTGTACAAATGTGTGATAATTCGCAGGTTTTTCATCTCTGCACTTAATGTGGTGATCAAAATGTATTTGCAATTCCCAGTGAAATCATGGTCTTTGAGTGCTTAAAAAAGAAATTCATACGGATGTATAACTGTGTTAGACGTCTTCATTTATATTCCGATGGAAGGTTTGTAACAATAATTAAGTCACACTCAAGGAACATATGAACCTGTCCATCAAAGAAAATATCGCCGCTCGTGATGCAACGCACACTTAATCAACATTTGCCCTTGCAGACCAACTAAATAGTTGCGGAGAAAACACATTTAATTGATGACTTTACTATGTTTAGCTTAGGACTTTTCAAAAGCGTAGACCGGACTCTTTAGCCATCTTCGTGTTTATAGGAATGATTAACGGAGGAATTTAAAAAGCGAAGACTGGACTCCTTAGCCATCTTCGTGTTTATAGGAATGATTAATGCAGGAATTTTAAAAAGCGAAGACTGGACTCTTTAGCCATCTTCGTGTTTATAGGAATGATTAACGGAGGAATTTTAAAAGCGAAGACTGGACTCCTTAGCCATCTTCGTGTTCATAGGAATGATTAATGTAGGAATTTTAAAAAGCGAAGACTGGGCTCTTTAGCCATCTTCATGTTAAAAGGATGTAGTTGAGGACATTTTCAAAGAAGATCGGTCTCGGTGGCCATCTTTGTACTTATAGGAAAGGATATTGTATTAATTTTTGAAAAATTGAGGATTTTTAGCTGAGGACTAGATGTAGTAATATAGTCATCAATTGAATTGTTGATCCAAGACGAAATTGTTGGTTATGTCTGTGCATTTGTAGACAACCCAACAGTGCACATCCTTTTTCTTGTTTTGCTTTTTTTCACGTGCTACAATGCCTTGGACAAAGCATCATCATAACTTGGAATGTTAAGAGGCATTCAAAAAAAATCATAGAAGAATGAGTTTGAAAAATAACCGGCTAGTTCAGTTGAATAATAGTTGGGACATAATTAGTTGAGTGCAAGCTTTGACGCTGATTCAACCCATTCGACATTAGTTGAGTGCGAAGTTTGTGAGGCTGATTCAGCCCTCAAACCGGATGCTTGTAGACCACCTTCCAGAGATCTAACACGACGCCATCGTAAAAATTCGTTGCAGTCAGTTTATCACGATGAAGCTGTAGGTCAACAAGCTCAAAACAGGAGTCAGTGAAAAAAGCAAGCCTGAAACTTTTTATTGGGCTCCAACTATTCAACTGATGCACGTTTGCAAAACAAGAGTTAAAAAAAAAAAGGATGAAAATATAAGCCATCAGATATATGAGGATTGTGCAGGAACAGTTGGGATTGTCATTTGTATCACGCACATCTCTCATCCAATGAGACATTGTGAAGCGATGTAACCAGTGATGTTTTGAAACATCTTTATTTAATTGTAATGAGGATATCTACAAACATTTGTGTACAAATGTGTGATAATTCGCAGGTTTTTCATCTCTGCACTTAATGTGGTGATCAAAATGTATTTGCAATTCCCAGTGAAATCATGGTCTTTGAGTGCTTAAAAAAGAAATTCATACGGATGTATAACTGTGTTAGACGTCTTCATTTATATTCCGATGGAAGGTTTGTAACAATAATTAAGTCACACTCAAGGAACATATGAACCTGTCCATCAAAGAAAATATCGCCGCTCGTGATGCAACGCACACTTAATCAACATTTGCCCTTGCAGACCAACTAAATAGTTGCGGAGAAAACACATTTAATTGATGACTTTACTATGTTTAGCTTAGGACTTTTCAAAAGCGTAGACCGGACTCTTTAGCCATCTTCGTGTTTATAGGAATGATTAACGGAGGAATTTAAAAAGCGAAGACTGGACTCCTTAGCCATCTTCGTGTTTATAGGAATGATTAATGCAGGAATTTTAAAAAGCAAAGACTGGACTCTTTAGCCATCTTCGTGTTTATAGGAATGATTAACGGAGGAATTTTAAAAGCGAAGACTGGACTCCTTAGCCATCTTCGTGTTCATAGGAATGATTAATGTAGGAATTTTAAAAAGCGAAGACTGGGCTCTTTAGCCATCTTCATGTTAAAAGGATGTAGTTGAGGACATTTTCAAAGAAGATCGGTCTCGGTGGCCATCTTTGTACTTATAGGAAAGGATATTGTATTAATTTTTGAAAAATTGAGGATTTTTAGCTGAGGACTAGATGTAGTAATATAGTCATCAATTGAATTGTTGATCCAAGACGAAATTGTTGGTTATGTCTGTGCATTTGTAGACAACCCAACAGTGCACATCCTTTTTCTTGTTTTGCTTTTTTTCACGTGCTACAATGCCTTGGACAAAGCATCATCATAACTTGGAATGTTAAGAGGCATTCAAAAAAAATCATAGAAGAATGAGTTTGAAAAATAACCGGCTAGTTCAGTTGAATAATAGTTGGGACATAATTAGTTGAGTGCAAGCTTTGACGCTGATTCAACCCATTCGACATTAGTTGAGTGCGAAGTTTGTGAGGCTGATTCAGCCCTCAAACCGGATGCTTGTAGACCACCTTCCAGAGATCTAACACGACGCCATCGTAAAAATTCGTTGCAGTCAGTTTATCACGATGAAGCTGTAGGTCAACAAGCTCAAAACAGGAGTCAGTGAAAAAAGCAAGCCTGAAACTTTTTATTGGGCTCCAACTATTCAACTGATGCACGTTTGCAAAACAAGAGTTAAAAAAAAAAGGATGAAAATATAAGCCATCAGATATATGAGGATTGTGCAGGAACAGTTGGGATTGTCATTTGTATCACGCACATCTCTCATCCAATGAGACATTGTGAAGCGATGTAACCAGTGATGTTTTGAAACATCTTTATTTAATTGTAATGAGGATATCTACAAACATTTGTGTACAAATGTGTGATAATTCGCAGGTTTTTCATCTCTGCACTTAATGTGGTGATCAAAATGTATTTGCAATTCCCAGTGAAATCATGGTCTTTGAGTGCTTAAAAAAGAAATTCATACGGATGTATAACTGTGTTAGACGTCTTCATTTATATTCCGATGGAAGGTTTGTAACAATAATTAAGTCACACTCAAGGAACATATGAACCTGTCCATCAAAGAAAATATCGCCGCTCGTGATGCAACGCACACTTAATCAACATTTGCCCTTGCAGACCAACTAAATAGTTGCGGAGAAAACACATTTAATTGATGACTTTACTATGTTTAGCTTAGGACTTTTCAAAAGCGTAGACCGGACTCTTTAGCCATCTTCGTGTTTATAGGAATGATTAACGGAGGAATTTAAAAAGCGAAGACTGGACTCCTTAGCCATCTTCGTGTTTATAGGAATGATTAATGCAGGAATTTTAAAAAGCGAAGACTGGACTCTTTAGCCATCTTCGTGTTTATAGGAATGATTAACGGAGGAATTTTAAAAGCGAAGACTGGACTCCTTAGCCATCTTCGTGTTCATAGGAATGATTAATGTAGGAATTTTAAAAAGCGAAGACTGGGCTCTTTAGCCATCTTCATGTTAAAAGGATGTAGTTGAGGACATTTTCAAAGAAGATCGGTCTCGGTGGCCATCTTTGTACTTATAGGAAAGGATATTGTATTAATTTTTGAAAAATTGAGGATTTTTAGCTGAGGACTAGATGTAGTAATATAGTCATCAATTGAATTGTTGATCCAAGACGAAATTGTTGGTTATGTCTGTGCATTTGTAGACAACCCAACAGTGCACATCCTTTTTCTTGTTTTGCTTTTTTTCACGTGCTACAATGCCTTGGACAAAGCATCATCATAACTTGGAATGTTAAGAGGCATTCAAAAAAAATCATAGAAGAATGAGTTTGAAAAATAACCGGCTAGTTCAGTTGAATAATAGTTGGGACATAATTAGTTGAGTGCAAGCTTTGACGCTGATTCAACCCATTCGACATTAGTTGAGTGCGAAGTTTGTGAGGCTGATTCAGCCCTCAAACCGGATGCTTGTAGACCACCTTCCAGAGATCTAACACGACGCCATCGTAAAAATTCGTTGCAGTCAGTTTATCACGATGAAGCTGTAGGTCAACAAGCTCAAAACAGGAGTCAGTGAAAAAAGCAAGCCTGAAACTTTTTATTGGGCTCCAACTATTCAACTGATGCACGTTTGCAAAACAAGAGTTAAAAAAAAAAAGGATGAAAATATAAGCCATCAGATATATGAGGATTGTGCAGGAACAGTTGGGATTGTCATTTGTATCACGCACATCTCTCATCCAATGAGACATTGTGAAGCGATGTAACCAGTGATGTTTTGAAACATCTTTATTTAATTGTAATGAGGATATCTACAAACATTTGTGTACAAATGTGTGATAATTCGCAGGTTTTTCATCTCTGCACTTAATGTGGTGATCAAAATGTATTTGCAATTCCCAGTGAAATCATGGTCTTTGAGTGCTTAAAAAAGAAATTCATACGGATGTATAACTGTGTTAGACGTCTTCATTTATATTCCGATGGAAGGTTTGTAACAATAATTAAGTCACACTCAAGGAACATATGAACCTGTCCATCAAAGAAAATATCGCCGCTCGTGATGCAACGCACACTTAATCAACATTCGCCCTTGCAGACCAACTAAATAGTTGCGGAGAAAACACATTTAATTGATGACTTTACTATGTTTAGCTTAGGACTTTTCAAAAGCGTAGACCGGACTCTTTAGCCATCTTCGTGTTTATAGGAATGATTAACGGAGGAATTTAAAAAGCGAAGACTGGACTCCTTAGCCATCTTCGTGTTTATAGGAATGATTAATGCAGGAATTTTAAAAAGCGAAGACTGGACTCTTTAGCCATCTTCGTGTTTATAGGAATGATTAACGGAGGAATTTTAAAAGCGAAGACTGGACTCCTTAGCCATCTTCGTGTTCATAGGAATGATTAATGTAGGAATTTTAAAAAGCGAAGACTGGGCTCTTTAGCCATCTTCATGTTAAAAGGATGTAGTTGAGGACATTTTCAAAGAAGATCGGTCTCGGTGGCCATCTTTGTACTTATAGGAAAGGATATTGTATTAATTTTTGAAAAATTGAGGATTTTTAGCTGAGGACTAGATGTAGTAATATAGTCATCAATTGAATTGTTGATCCAAGACGAAATTGTTGGTTATGTCTGTGCATTTGTAGACAACCCAACAGTGCACATCCTTTTTCTTGTTTTGCTTTTTTTCACGTGCTACAATGCCTTGGACAAAGCATCATCATAACTTGGAATGTTAAGAGGCATTCAAAAAAAATCATAGAAGAATGAGTTTGAAAAATAACCGGCTAGTTCAGTTGAATAATAGTTGGGACATAATTAGTTGAGTGCAAGCTTTGACGCTGATTCAACCCATTCGACATTAGTTGAGTGCGAAGTTTGTGAGGCTGATTCAGCCCTCAAACCGGATGCTTGTAGACCACCTTCCAGAGATCTAACACGACGCCATCGTAAAAATTCGTTGCAGTCAGTTTATCACGATGAAGCTGTAGGTCAACAAGCTCAAAACAGGAGTCAGTGAAAAAAGCAAGCCTGAAACTTTTTATTGGGCTCCAACTATTCAACTGATGCACGTTTGCAAAACAAGAGTTAAAAAAAAAAAGGATGAAAATATAAGCCATCAGATATATGAGGATTGTGCAGGAACAGTTGGGATTGTCATTTGTATCACGCACATCTCTCATCCAATGAGACATTGTGAAGCGATGTAACCAGTGATGTTTTGAAACATCTTTATTTAATTGTAATGAGGATATCTACAAACATTTGTGTACAAATGTGTGATAATTCGCAGGTTTTTCATCTCTGCACTTAATGTGGTGATCAAAATGTATTTGCAATTCCCAGTGAAATCATGGTCTTTGAGTGCTTAAAAAAGAAATTCATACGGATGTATAACTGTGTTAGACGTCTTCATTTATATTCCGATGGAAGGTTTGTAACAATAATTAAGTCACACTCAAGGAACATATGAACCTGTCCATCAAAGAAAATATCGCCGCTCGTGATGCAACGCACACTTAATCAACATTTGCCCTTGCAGACCAACTAAATAGTTGCGGAGAAAACACATTTAATTGATGACTTTACTATGTTTAGCTTAGGACTTTTCAAAAGCGTAGACCGGACTCTTTAGCCATCTTCGTGTTTATAGGAATGATTAACGGAGGAATTTAAAAAGCGAAGACTGGACTCCTTAGCCATCTTCGTGTTTATAGGAATGATTAATGCAGGAATTTTAAAAAGCGAAGACTGGACTCTTTAGCCATCTTCGTGTTTATAGGAATGATTAACGGAGGAATTTTAAAAGCGAAGACTGGACTCCTTAGCCATCTTCGTGTTCATAGGAATGATTAATGCAGGAATTTTAAAAAGCGAAGACTGGACTCTTTAGCCATCTTCATGTTAAAAGGATGTAGTTGAGGACATTTTCAAAGAAGATCGGTCTCGGTGGCCATCTTTGTACTTATAGGAAAGGATATTGTATTAATTTTTGAAAAATTGAGGATTTTTAGCTGAGGACTAGATGTAGTAATATAGTCATCAATTGAATTGTTGATCCAAGACGAAATTGTTGTTATGTCTGTGCATTTGTAGACAACCCAACAGTGCACATCCTTTTTCTTGTTTTGCTTTTTTTCACGTGCTACAATGCCTTGGACAAAGCATCATCATAACTTGGAATGTTAAGAGGCATTCAAAAAAAATCATAGAAGAATGAGTTTGAAAAATAACCGGCTAGTTCAGTTGAATAATAGTTGGGACATAATTAGTTGAGTGCAAGCTTTGACGCTGATTCAACCCATTCGACATTAGTTGAGTGCGAAGTTTGTGAGGCTGATTCAGCCCTCAAACCGGATGCTTGTAGACCACCTTCCAGAGATCTAACACGACGCCATCGTAAAAATTCGTTGCAGTCAGTTTATCACGATGAAGCTGTAGGTCAACAAGCTCAAAACAGGAGTCAGTGAAAAAAGCAAGCCTGAAACTTTTTATTGGGCTCCAACTATTCAACTGATGCACGTTTGCAAAACAAGAGTTAAAAAAAAAAAGGATGAAAATATAAGCCATCAGATATATGAGGATTGTGCAGGAACAGTTGGGATTGTCATTTGTATCACGCACATCTCTCATCCAATGAGACATTGTGGAGCGATGTAACCAGTGATGTTTTGAAACATCTTTATTTAATTGTAATGAGGATATCTACAAACATTTGTGTACAAATGTGTGATAATTCGCAGGTTTTTCATCTCTGCACTTAATGTGGTGATCAAAATGTATTTGCAATTCCCAGTGAAATCATGGTCTTTGAGTGCTTAAAAAAGAAATTCATACGGATGTATAACTGTGTTAGACGTCTTCATTTATATTCCGATGGAAGGTTTGTAACAATAATTAAGTCACACTCAAGGAACATATGAACCTGTCCATCAAAGAAAATATCGCCGCTCGTGATGCAACGCACACTTAATCAACATTCGCCCTTGCAGACCAACTAAATAGTTGCGGAGAAAACACATTTAATTGATGACTTTACTATGTTTAGCTTAGGACTTTTCAAAAGCGTAGACCGGACTCTTTAGCCATCTTCGTGTTTATAGGAATGATTAACGGAGGAATTTAAAAAGCGAAGACTGGACTCCTTAGCCATCTTCGTGTTTATAGGAATGATTAATGCAGGAATTTTAAAAAGCGAAGACTGGACTCTTTAGCCATCTTCGTGTTTATAGGAATGATTAACGGAGGAATTTTAAAAGCGAAGACTGGACTCCTTAGCCATCTTCGTGTTCATAGGAATGATTAATGCAGGAATTTTAAAAAGCGAAGACTGGACTCTTTAGCCATCTTCATGTTAAAAGGATGTAGTTGAGGACATTTTCAAAGAAGATCGGTCTCGGTGGCCATCTTTGTACTTATAGGAAAGGATATTGTATTAATTTTTGAAAAATTGAGGATTTTTAGCTGAGGACTAGATGTAGTAATATAGTCATCAATTGAATTGTTGATCCAAGACGAAATTGTTGGTTATGTCTGTGCATTTGTAGACAACCCAACAGTGCACATCCTTTTTCTTGTTTTGCTTTTTTTCACGTGCTACAATGCCTTGGACAAAGCATCATCATAACTTGGAATGTTAAGAGGCATTCAAAAAAAATCATAGAAGAATGAGTTTGAATAATAACCGGCTAGTTCAGTTGAATAATAGTTGGGACATAATTAGTTGAGTGCAAGCTTTGACGCTGATTCAACCCATTCGACATTAGTTGAGTGCGAAGTTTGTGAGGCTGATTCAGCCCTCAAACCGGATGCTTGTAGACCACCTTCCAGAGATCTAACACGACGCCATCGTAAAAATTCGTTGCAGTCAGTTTATCACGATGAAGCTGTAGGTCAACAAGCTCAAAACAGGAGTCAGTGAAAAAAGCAAGCCTGAAACTTTTTATTGGGCTCCAACTATTCAACTGATGCACGTTTGCAAAACAAGAGTTAAAAAAAAAAAGGATGAAAATATAAGCCATCAGATATATGAGGATTGTGCAGGAACAGTTGGGATTGTCATTTGTATCACGCACATCTCTCATCCAATGAGACATTGTGAAGCGATGTAACCAGTGATGTTTTGAAACATCTTTATTTAATTGTAATGAGGATATCTACAAACATTTGTGTACAAATGTGTGATAATTCGCAGGTTTTTCATCTCTGCACTTAATGTGGTGATCAAAATGTATTTGCAATTCCCAGTGAAATCATGGTCTTTGAGTGCTTAAAAAAGAAATTCATACGGATGTATAACTGTGTTAGACGTCTTCATTTATATTCCGATGGAAGGTTTGTAACAATAATTAAGTCACACTCAAGGAACATATGAACCTGTCCATCAAAGAAAATATCGCCGCTCGTGATGCAACGCACACTTAATCAACATTTGCCCTTGCAGACCAACTAAATAGTTGCGGAGAAAACACATTTAATTGATGACTTTACTATGTTTAGCTTAGGACTTTTCAAAAGCGTAGACCGGACTCTTTAGCCATCTTCGTGTTTATAGGAATGATTAACGGAGGAATTTAAAAAGCGAAGACTGGACTCCTTAGCCATCTTCGTGTTTATAGGAATGATTAATGCAGGAATTTTAAAAAGCGAAGACTGGACTCTTTAGCCATCTTCGTGTTTATAGGAATGATTAACGGAGGAATTTTAAAAGCGAAGACTGGACTCCTTAGCCATCTTCGTGTTCATAGGAATGATTAATGTAGGAATTTTAAAAAGCGAAGACTGGGCTCTTTAGCCATCTTCATGTTAAAAGGATGTAGTTGAGGACATTTTCAAAGAAGATCGGTCTCGGTGGCCATCTTTGTACTTATAGGAAAGGATATTGTATTAATTTTTGAAAAATTGAGGATTTTTAGCTGAGGACTAGATGTAGTAATATAGTCATCAATTGAATTGTTGATCCAAGACGAAATTGTTGGTTATGTCTGTGCATTTGTAGACAACCCAACAGTGCACATCCTTTTTCTTGTTTTGCTTTTTTTCACGTGCTACAATGCCTTGGACAAAGCATCATCATAACTTGGAATGTTAAGAGGCATTCAAAAAAAATCATAGAAGAATGAGTTTGAAAAATAACCGGCTAGTTCAGTTGAATAATAGTTGGGACATAATTAGTTGAGTGCAAGCTTTGACGCTGATTCAACCCATTCGACATTAGTTGAGTGCGAAGTTTGTGAGGCTGATTCAGCCCTCAAACCGGATGCTTGTAGACCACCTTCCAGAGATCTAACACGACGCCATCGTAAAAATTCGTTGCAGTCAGTTTATCACGATGAAGCTGTAGGTCAACAAGCTCAAAACAGGAGTCAGTGAAAAAAGCAAGCCTGAAACTTTTTATTGGGCTCCAACTATTCAACTGATGCACGTTTGCAAAACAAGAGTTAAAAAAAAAAAGGATGAAAATATAAGCCATCAGATATATGAGGATTGTGCAGGAACAGTTTGGATTGTCATTTGTATCACGCACATCTCTCATCCAATGAGACATTGTGAAGCGATGTAACCAGTGATGTTTTGAAACATCTTTATTTAATTGTAATGAGGATATCTACAAACATTTGTGTACAAATGTGTGATAATTCGCAGGTTTTTCATCTCTGCACTTAATGTGGTGATCAAAATGTATTTGCAATTCCCAGTGAAATCATGGTCTTTGAGTGCTTAAAAAAGAAATTCATACGGATGTATAACTGTGTTAGACGTCTTCATTTATATTCCGATGGAAGGTTTGTAACAATAATTAAGTCACACTCAAGGAACATATGAACCTGTCCATCAAAGAAAATATCGCCGCTCGTGATGCAACGCACACTTAATCAACATTTGCCCTTGCAGACCAACTAAATAGTTGCGGAGAAAACACATTTAATTGATGACTTTACTATGTTTAGCTTAGGACTTTTCAAAAGCGTAGACCGGACTCTTTAGCCATCTTCGTGTTTATAGGAATGATTAACGGAGGAATTTAAAAAGCGAAGACTGGACTCCTTAGCCATCTTCGTGTTTATAGGAATGATTAATGCAGGAATTTTAAAAAGCGAAGACTGGACTCTTTAGCCATCTTCGTGTTTATAGGAATGATTAACGGAGGAATTTTAAAAGCGAAGACTGGACTCCTTAGCCATCTTCGTGTTCATAGGAATGATTAATGCAGGAATTTTAAAAAGCGAAGACTGGACTCTTTAGCCATCTTCATGTTAAAAGGATGTAGTTGAGGACATTTTCAAAGAAGATCGGTCTCGGTGGCCATCTTTGTACTTATAGGAAAGGATATTGTATTAATTTTTGAAAAATTGAGGATTTTTAGCTGAGGACTAGATGTAGTAATATAGTCATCAATTGAATTGTTGATCCAAGACGAAATTGTTGGTTATGTCTGTGCATTTGTAGACAACCCAACAGTGCACATCCTTTTTCTTGTTTTGCTTTTTTTCACGTGCTACAATGCCTTGGACAAAGCATCATCATAACTTGGAATGTTAAGAGGCATTCAAAAAAAATCATAGAAGAATGAGTTTGAAAAATAACCGGCTAGTTCAGTTGAATAATAGTTGGGACATAATTAGTTGAGTGCAAGCTTTGACGCTGATTCAACCCATTCGACATTAGTTGAGTGCGAAGTTTGTGAGGCTGATTCAGCCCTCAAACCGGATGCTTGTAGACCACCTTCCAGAGATCTAACACGACGCCATCGTAAAAATTCGTTGCAGTCAGTTTATCACGATGAAGCTGTAGGTCAACAAGCTCAAAACAGGAGTCAGTGAAAAAAGCAAGCCTGAAACTTTTTATTGGGCTCCAACTATTCAACTGATGCACGTTTGCAAAACAAGAGTTAAAAAAAAAAAGGATGAAAATATAAGCCATCAGATATATGAGGATTGTGCAGGAACAGTTGGGATTGTCATTTGTATCACGCACATCTCTCATCCAATGAGACATTGTGAAGCGATGTAACCAGTGATGTTTTGAAACATCTTTATTTAATTGTAATGAGGATATCTACAAACATTTGTGTACAAATGTGTGATAATTCGCAGGTTTTTCATCTCTGCACTTAATGTGGTGATCAAAATGTATTTGCAATTCCCAGTGAAATCATGGTCTTTGAGTGCTTAAAAAAGAAATTCATACGGATGTATAACTGTGTTAGACGTCTTCATTTATATTCCGATGGAAGGTTTGTAACAATAATTAAGTCACACTCAAGGAACATATGAACCTGTCCATCAAAGAAAATATCGCCGCTCGTGATGCAACGCACACTTAATCAACATTTGCCCTTGCAGACCAACTAAATAGTTGCGGAGAAAACACATTTAATTGATGACTTTACTATGTTTAGCTTAGGACTTTTCAAAAGCGTAGACCGGACTCTTTAGCCATCTTCGTGTTTATAGGAATGATTAACGGAGGAATTTAAAAAGCGAAGACTGGACTCCTTAGCCATCTTCGTGTTTATAGGAATGATTAATGCAGGAATTTTAAAAAGCGAAGACTGGACTCTTTAGCCATCTTCGTGTTTATAGGAATGATTAACGGAGGAATTTTAAAAGCGAAGACTGGACTCCTTAGCCATCTTCGTGTTCATAGGAATGATTAATGTAGGAATTTTAAAAAGCGAAGACTGGGCTCTTTAGCCATCTTCATGTTAAAAGGATGTAGTTGAGGACATTTTCAAAGAAGATCGGTCTCGGTGGCCATCTTTGTACTTATAGGAAAGGATATTGTATTAATTTTTGAAAAATTGAGGATTTTTAGCTGAGGACTAGATGTAGTAATATAGTCATCAATTGAATTGTTGATCCAAGACGAAATTGTTGGTTATGTCTGTGCATTTGTAGACAACCCAACAGTGCACATCCTTTTTCTTGTTTTGCTTTTTTTCACGTGCTACAATGCCTTGGACAAAGCATCATCATAACTTGGAATGTTAAGAGGCATTCAAAAAAAATCATAGAAGAATGAGTTTGAAAAATAACCGGCTAGTTCAGTTGAATAATAGTTGGGACATAATTAGTTGAGTGCAAGCTTTGACGCTGATTCAACCCATTCGACATTAGTTGAGTGCGAAGTTTGTGAGGCTGATTCAGCCCTCAAACCGGATGCTTGTAGACCACCTTCCAGAGATCTAACACGACGCCATCGTAAAAATTCGTTGCAGTCAGTTTATCACGATGAAGCTGTAGGTCAACAAGCTCAAAACAGGAGTCAGTGAAAAAAGCAAGCCTGAAACTTTTTATTGGGCTCCAACTATTCAACTGATGCACGTTTGCAAAACAAGAGTTAAAAAAAAAAAGGATGAAAATATAAGCCATCAGATATATGAGGATTGTGCAGGAACAGTTGGGATTGTCATTTGTATCACGCACATCTCTCATCCAATGAGACATTGTGAAGCGATGTAACCAGTGATGTTTTGAAACATCTTTATTTAATTGTAATGAGGATATCTACAAACATTTGTGTACAAATGTGTGATAATTCGCAGGTTTTTCATCTCTGCACTTAATGTGGTGATCAAAATGTATTTGCAATTCCCAGTGAAATCATGGTCTTTGAGTGCTTAAAAAAGAAATTCATACGGATGTATAACTGTGTTAGACGTCTTCATTTATATTCCGATGGAAGGTTTGTAACAATAATTAAGTCACACTCAAGGAACATATGAACCTGTCCATCAAAGAAAATATCGCCGCTTGTGATGCAACGCACACTTAATCAACATTCGCCCTTGCAGACCAACTAAATAGTTGCGGAGAAAACACATTTAATTGATGACTTTACTATGTTTAGCTTAGGACTTTTCAAAAGCGTAGACCGGACTCTTTAGCCATCTTCGTGTTTATAGGAATGATTAACGGAGGAATTTAAAAAGCGAAGACTGGACTCCTTAGCCATCTTCGTGTTTATAGGAATGATTAATGCAGGAATTTTAAAAAGCGAAGACTGGACTCTTTAGCCATCTTCGTGTTTATAGGAATGATTAACGGAGGAATTTTAAAAGCGAAGACTGGACTCCTTAGCCATCTTCGTGTTCATAGGAATGATTAATGCAGGAATTTTAAAAAGCGAAGACTGGGCTCTTTAGCCATCTTCATGTTAAAAGGATGTAGTTGAGGACATTTTCAAAGAAGATCGGTCTCGGTGGCCATCTTTGTACTTATAGGAAAGGATATTGTATTAATTTTTGAAAAATTGAGGATTTTTAGCTGAGGACTAGATGTAGTAATATAGTCATCAATTGAATTGTTGATCCAAGACGAAATTGTTGGTTATGTCTGTGCATTTGTAGACAACCCAACAGTGCACATCCTTTTTCTTGTTTTGCTTTTTTTCACGTGCTACAATGCCTTGGACAAAGCATCATCATAACTTGGAATGTTAAGAGGCATTCAAAAAAAATCATAGAAGAATGAGTTTGAAAAATAACCGGCTAGTTCAGTTGAATAATAGTTGGGACATAATTAGTTGAGTGCAAGCTTTGACGCTGATTCAACCCATTCGACATTAGTTGAGTGCGAAGTTTGTGAGGCTGATTCAGCCCTCAAACCGGATGCTTGTAGACCACCTTCCAGAGATCTAACACGACGCCATCGTAAAAATTCGTTGCAGTCAGTTTATCACGATGAAGCTGTAGGTCAACAAGCTCAAAACAGGAGTCAGTGAAAAAAGCAAGCCTGAAACTTTTTATTGGGCTCCAACTATTCAACTGATGCACGTTTGCAAAACAAGAGTTAAAAAAAAAAAGGATGAAAATATAAGCCATCAGATATATGAGGATTGTGCAGGAACAGTTGGGATTGTCATTTGTATCACGCACATCTCTCATCCAATGAGACATTGTGAAGCGATGTAACCAGTGATGTTTTGAAACATCTTTATTTAATTGTAATGAGGATATCTACAAACATTTGTGTACAAATGTGTGATAATTCGCAGGTTTTTCATCTCTGCACTTAATGTGGTGATCAAAATGTATTTGCAATTCCCAGTGAAATCATGGTCTTTGAGTGCTTAAAAAAGAAATTCATACGGATGTATAACTGTGTTAGACGTCTTCATTTATATTCCGATGGAAGGTTTGTAACAATAATTAAGTCACACTCAAGGAACATATGAACCTGTCCATCAAAGAAAATATCGCCGCTCGTGATGCAACGCACACTTAATCAACATTTGCCCTTGCAGACCAACTAAATAGTTGCGGAGAAAACACATTTAATTGATGACTTTACTATGTTTAGCTTAGGACTTTTCAAAAGCGTAGACCGGACTCTTTAGCCATCTTCGTGTTTATAGGAATGATTAACGGAGGAATTTAAAAAGCGAAGACTGGACTCCTTAGCCATCTTCGTGTTTATAGGAATGATTAATGCAGGAATTTTAAAAAGCGAAGACTGGACTCTTTAGCCATCTTCGTGTTTATAGGAATGATTAACGGAGGAATTTTAAAAGCGAAGACTGGACTCCTTAGCCATCTTCGTGTTCATAGGAATGATTAATGCAGGAATTTTAAAAAGCGAAGACTGGGCTCTTTAGCCATCTTCATGTTAAAAGGATGTAGTTGAGGACATTTTCAAAGAAGATCGGTCTCGGTGGCCATCTTTGTACTTATAGGAAAGGATATTGTATTAATTTTTGAAAAATTGAGGATTTTTAGCTGAGGACTAGATGTAGTAATATAGTCATCAATTGAATTGTTGATCCAAGACGAAATTGTTGGTTATGTCTGTGCATTTGTAGACAACCCAACAGTGCACATCCTTTTTCTTGTTTTGCTTTTTTTCACGTGCTACAATGCCTTGGACAAAGCATCATCATAACTTGGAATGTTAAGAGGCATTCAAAAAAAATCATAGAAGAATGAGTTTGAAAAATAACCGGCTAGTTCAGTTGAATAATAGTTGGGACATAATTAGTTGAGTGCAAGCTTTGACGCTGATTCAACCCATTCGACATTAGTTGAGTGCGAAGTTTGTGAGGCTGATTCAGCCCTCAAACCGGATGCTTGTAGACCACCTTCCAGAGATCTAACACGACGCCATCGTAAAAATTCGTTGCAGTCAGTTTATCACGATGAAGCTGTAGGTCAACAAGCTCAAAACAGGAGTCAGTGAAAAAAGCAAGCCTGAAACTTTTTATTGGGCTCCAACTATTCAACTGATGCACGTTTGCAAAACAAGAGTTAAAAAAAAAAGGATGAAAATATAAGCCATCAGATATATGAGGATTGTGCAGGAACAGTTGGGATTGTCATTTGTATCACGCACGTCTCTCATCCAATGAGACATTGTGAAGCGATGTAACCAGTGATGTTTTGAAACATCTTTATTTAATTGTAATGAGGATATCTACAAACATTTGTGTACAAATGTGTGATAATTCGCAGGTTTTTCATCTCTGCACTTAATGTGGTGATCAAAATGTATTTGCAATTCCCAGTGAAATCATGGTCTTTGAGTGCTTAAAAAAGAAATTCATACGGATGTATAACTGTGTTAGACGTCTTCATTTATATTCCGATGGAAGGTTTGTAACAATAATTAAGTCACACTCAAGGAACATATGAACCTGTCCATCAAAGAAAATATCGCCGCTCGTGATGCAACGCACACTTAATCAACATTTTCCCTTGCAGACCAACTAAATAGTTGCGGAGAAAACACATTTAATTGATGACTTTACTATGTTTAGCTTAGGACTTTTCAAAAGCGTAGACCGGACTCTTTAGCCATCTTCGTGTTTATAGGAATGATTAACGGAGGAATTTAAAAAGCGAAGACTGGACTCCTTAGCCATCTTCGTGTTTATAGGAATGATTAATGCAGGAATTTTAAAAAGCGAAGACTGGACTCTTTAGCCATCTTCGTGTTTATAGGAATGATTAACGGAGGAATTTTAAAAGCGAAGACTGGACTCCTTAGCCATCTTCGTGTTCATAGGAATGATTAATGCAGGAATTTTAAAAAGCGAAGACTGGACTCTTTAGCCATCTTGATGTTAAAAGGATGTAGTTGAGGATATTTTCAAAGAAGATCGGTCTCGGTGGCCATCTTTGTACTTATAGGAAAGGATATTGTATTAATTTTTGAAAAATTGAGTATTTTTAGCTGAGGACTAGATGTAGTAATATAGTCATCAATTGAATTGTTGATCCAAGACGAAATTGTTGGTTATGTCTGTGCATTTGTAGACAACCCAACAGTGCACATCCTTTTTCTTGTTTTGCTTTTTTTCACGTGCTACAATGCCTTGGACAAAGCATCATCATAACTTGGAATGTTAAGAGGCATTCAAAAAAAATCATAGAAGAATGAGTTTGAAAAATAACCGGCTAGTTCAGTTGAATAATAGTTGGGACATAATTAGTTGAGTGCAAGCTTTGACGCTGATTCAACCCATTCGACATTAGTTGAGTGCGAAGTTTGTGAGGCTGATTCAGCCCTCAAACCGGATGCTTGTAGACCACCTTCCAGAGATCTAACACGACGCCATCGTAAAAATTCGTTGCAGTCAGTTTATCACGATGAAGCTGTAGGTCAACAAGCTCAAAACAGGAGTCAGTGAAAAAAGCAAGCCTGAAACTTTTTATTGGGCTCCAACTATTCAACTGATGCACGTTTGCAAAACAAGAGTTAAAAAAAAAAGGATGAAAATATAAGCCATCAGATATATGAGGATTGTGCAGGAACAGTTGGGATTGTCATTTGTATCACGCACATCTCTCATCCAATGAGACATTGTGAAGCGATGTAACCAGTGATGTTTTGAAACATCTTTATTTAATTGTAATGAGGATATCTACAAACATTTGTGTACAAATGTGTGATAATTCGCAGGTTTTTCATCTCTGCACTTAATGTGGTGATCAAAATGTATTTGCAATTCCCAGTGAAATCATGGTCTTTGAGTGCTTAAAAAAGAAATTCATACGGATGTATAACTGTGTTAGACGTCTTCATTTATATTCCGATGGAAGGTTTGTAACAATAATTAAGTCACACTCAAGGAACATATGAACCTGTCCATCAAAGAAAATATCGCCGCTCGTGATGCAACGCACACTTAATCAACATTTTCCCTTGCAGACCAACTAAATAGTTGCGGAGAAAACACATTTAATTGATGACTTTACTATGTTTAGCTTAGGACTTTTCAAAAGCGTAGACCGGACTCTTTAGCCATCTTCGTGTTTATAGGAATGATTAACGGAGGAATTTAAAAAGCGAAGACTGGACTCCTTAGCCATCTTCGTGTTTATAGGAATGATTAATGCAGGAATTTTAAAAAGCGAAGACTGGACTCTTTAGCCATCTTCGTGTTTATAGGAATGATTAACGGAGGAATTTTAAAAGCGAAGACTGGACTCCTTAGCCATCTTCGTGTTCATAGGAATGATTAATGCAGGAATTTTAAAAAGCGAAGACTGGACTCTTTAGCCATCTTCATGTTAAAAGGATGTAGTTGAGGACATTTTCAAAGAAGATCGGTCTCGGTGGCCATCTTTGTACTTATAGGAAAGGATTGTTACGTATCTAGGTAACAATGCCTAGATACTATTGTTTTTTTTTCTTGACCTGTAGGTTGTCTGCCCCTTTGTGTAATAAGTTTTTTTTTATTTTATTCTTCAAGAGTCAAGCCACACAGACAGTGACCGGTCCTTGACCTATGTGTGTACCTCTGGTTGAAAGGAGGGTGGTTTTTTTTTTTTCTTTTCTTCTGTCTCTTTGAAGAGCGTTCTAGATTTGGGTGTTGATGACTTTCTGTTCTGGAAGTTGCTAGATATCGACGCGCGGTAGATTATATAAAGACCGCTCGCGTAACGTTGACGGACAGACATACGGAGACAGCCGTGAGACAGAATAGCGGAGACATTGCGTGACCCGTGCGTGGTATACCAATTGATCGTGTAAGTTAAGATTTTTCTTTTTTTCAAGGCCTTGCTTGTATTTGTAATTATATTTTCAAACTCTTGTATTGTAATATTTTTACATACCATTTTTGTAAAAGGGTTTTGGTCAACCCTTCCATTTTGTATTGAGTTATATTATGATTAAACATTAAGTTGATATTTTACCTTCCGATTTCTTGTGTCATTTTTTTTTTGTTATTCATTGTAAGTCTCTGATTAAATTCAGACTTAAGATAAGTGACACAACTACCTTTTTCTATTGTCACGTTCCCCTAGGCAAGCCATTTAAAAGTAGAATTCAATTTGTAATACGTGACAAAAGAAGTTTGAGGGCTTTCGTCCGGGATATTTTTCTGAACCTATTTTCGTCTTACTTGAGTAATTTTGTAAAGGCGAAGTTGACTTTAAAAAAAAATTTTTTTTTGTGTCAAAGAGTCGGAAGTAAAGTATCAATAGTATTGACCAAACTCTCTTAAGGTTTTTTTGTTGTACTGATTTTGTACTGTATATTTACATTGTATACATATTTTTTTGCTTGTAATAGTTGTTAGTTAGTCATGGATATTCAGGTTTTTCTTGCAAATCCCTCTGTGGAAGAGCTTGATGCTTGTACTAGGAAGGAACTGGTCCTTATTTCTAAACAGTTAGGGTTAAAAATAAAATCAAATGCCCTTAAACAAGAAATCAGAGATAACATTGTAATCCATTATGTAGACGAGGAAGTGTTTTCTGAAGACCTTTTAGAAACCCTTAGACCCGATGAGGGTAAATCAGATTTAGAACTTCAGATAAAATTAAAACAGATGGAAATAGAAGCCCAGAAAGAAATTAAACAAAAAGAATTAGAGCTTGCAGCGGCTAGAGAGCAGAAAGAAATTAAACAAAAAGAATTAGAGCTTGCAGCGGCTAGAGAGCAAGAAATTAAACAAAAAGAATTAGAGCTTGCAGCGGCTAGAGAGCAGAAAGAAATGGAAATGAAATTACAAATAGAGTTAAAAAAATTAGAGTTAGCTGCTAATGTAAGACCAGATTCTTCCCCTGCCAGTCATACTGCTGAAGCAACAAAATTTTTGAAAATAATTCCACGCTTTAATGAAGCCACAATTGACAATTATTTTCCACAATTTGAACTTGCTGTGAAAAATTTTAATGTACCTGAAACTTTGTGGCCCACTTTGCTGCAAACAGTTTTGACTGGTAGAGCTGCAGAGGTATTTTGTTCTTTGACCATTGAACAACAAAAAGATTATAATGTTGTTAAGGCCTTAATTCTTAAGGCATATGAACTTGTTCCGGAAGCTTACCGAAAGCAGTTCAGGGATTGTCGCAAATCGGATGGCCAAACCCATGTAGAATTCCTGCGGGAAAAGGAGCGACGCTTTGAGAAATGGCTCACTTCCAGGGAAATCGGCACCGACTTTGCAAAATTCAAGAACCTAATGCTGATGGAAGAGTTCAAGAGTTGTGTGCGGCTGGACGTCCGTACGCATATAGCTGATCGTGGCGAGGAAGATGTGCACAAGGCTGCAGTGTTGGCAGACGATTATATAATATCACATCAATTTGCCAAGTATACGACGGATGTCAAGCCAAAACAAGTCAAACAGCCTGAGTCCATTGCTAGCAACTCCATCAAGAACAGCAGTACAAATGACAGAAAACCTACTACAAGTAAAGCTACTTGTTCCTACTGCAAACGAGAAGGCCATAAAATTGACGATTGCTGGAAATTGAGGAAGAGAAACGAAAAAGCTCCTTCAAAAGTCAGCGCTTGCACAGTACAGTGGTCGTCGAGGTTTACTCCCTCATCATCAAGTCATATCAAGAATACCTCGACACCACCTGTTTCAAATGTATTGACTGTACAAGACTCTCCGAAAATGTCTCCACGATGTTCAAATGACTCAACAGTGAGTTCTTCAAATTCATCTTTACGATGTTCTAATGACTCAAACAAGAGTTTTTCAAATACATCAAGCCGATGTTCCAATGACTCAAACAAGAGTTTTTCAAATACATCAAGCCGATGTTCTAATGACTCAAACAAGAGTTTTTCAAATACATCAAGCCGATGTTCTAATGACTCAAACAAGAGTTTTTCAAATACATCACAGCGATGTTCCAATGACTCTATCCAGAGTTCCCATAATACATCACCCCGATGTTCCAATGACTCTATCCAGAGTTCCCATAAGACATCACCCCGATGTTCTAATGACTCCATCAAGAGTTCTCCAAATACATCCAAAAGATGTTCTACTGACTCAAGAAAGAGTTTCTCCACTGCGTCTCCTAGAGATGTCAATGACTCCAGCGAGAGTTCGACCCAAGTCCAGTCTGCATCAACTAAAATTGATGTTTTATTAGAGGATTTTAAGCCTTTCATTTCGGAAGGATTCGTATCACTACCCGGTGATTCTACAAGTCTACGACCTATCACCATTTTGAGAGACACAGGTGCCTCACAATCGCTACTTTTAGAGGGTATCTTGCCCTTGTCAAAATCATCATCGACTGGGAAGAGCATCCTGTTACGAGGCGTAGAGCTTGGATGTATAGATGTGCCTCTACATCTAATCGACATAAAGTCAAATCTCATTACTGGACCGGTTGTTGTAGGTGTCCGACCAACATTACCATTGGAAGGCATCTCATTGCTGTTAGGCAATGACTTTGCAGGTGGAAAGGTGATAGCCGAACCCATCGTCACTCAAACACCCGACTTATCTGCCACACCCGAGGAAGACCTAGAGTTATATCCAGCGTGTGCAGTAACAAGGGCAATGAGGTTGAAAGCATCTCAAGAAGAGAACGTCATCAAAGCCAACAGTAACCACGATGATGTGGACTTGAGCACCACATTCTTTGCTTCTCTTGAAGAAGAACCAACGCCAAATTCTGAAAAGCCGGCATCAACTCGAAAACAGTTGATTGAGGACCAAAAGAAGGATCCAGAGCTCGCCAAACTCCGAGAAACCGCAATGACATCACAAGAGGCAGAGCTAGCATCAACGTGCTACTACATCCAAGATGATATGCTCTTCAGGAAATGGAAACCTCCAGACGCATCCAACGAAGAAGAATGGAGAATATGCCATCAAATCGTGTTACCAGAAAGATACCGAGCGTACATCATGAATCTGGCTCATGACACACCAATGTCAGGTCATCTCGGCATCCACAAGACATACCACAAGATTATGTCACACTTCTTCTGGCCACGTTTGAAGAAAGATGTCATCCAGTACTGCCGATCTTGTCATGCCTGTCAGATGGTTGGCAAGCCAAATCAAAAGATCCCTGTTGCTCCTCTGAAGCCGATTCCAGCCTTTGAAGAACCTTTCAGCAGAGTACTTATTGACTGTGTTGGTCCTCTCCCAAGGACAAAAGCTGGCAACCAATACCTGTTGACCATTATGTGTGTTTCAACTCGTTTTCCTGAGGCTATTCCTCTAAGGAACATAAAAGCATCAAACATTGTAAAGGCCTTAAACAAGTTCTTTACTCTATTTGGTCTACCAAAGTCCATCCAATCGGACCAAGGAACGAATTTCACGGCCAATCTTTTCAAGCAAGTCATGACTCAGTTGGGCATCAAACACTGCATGTCGAGTGCGTATCATGCCGAGTCGCAAGGCGCTCTTGAGCGATTCCATCAGACTCTCAAGAACATGATCCGAACCTATTGCTTTGAGCACGAAAAAGACTGGGACGAAGGAATCCACATGCTGCTGTTTGCAACCCGTGAATCCGTCCAGGAATCGTTGGGATTCAGCCCTTTTGACTTAGTCTTTGGCCATTCGGTGCGCGGTCCCTTGAAATGTATAAAAGAGACTTTGTTGTCACCAACAGCCACTGAAGGACTTTTAGACTATGTAAGTAAGTTTAAAACTAGACTTTATGATGCTTGTGTTCTGGCCAAAAATAACTTACAAAACACCCAATCCAGCATGAAACGCTGGTATGATAGAAAGGCCCGTGCTAGAGAATTTTCTCCCGGGGATAAGGTGCTTGTATTTTTGCCCATACCAGGTCAACCCTTGCAAGCCAGATACTTTGGTCCCTATGAAATTGAGACCAAAATTAGTGACCTCAATTACACAATCAAAACCCCTGACCGTAGGAAAAAGACTCAGCTATGTCACATAAACATGCTGAAGCCTTATGTATCTCGGCCAGATCACTCAGGGAAGAGTAATTGTGTTTTAAATACAGTCAAAAGTTGTTCAAATAGCCATGTTTCTCCTATTGATGATGATATTGTAAAGGAGAAATTTGGACAATACAAAATACCTAATTCTTTTGTATTACAGAATTTGGATGTAAAACTGTCTCATCTGTCTTCGACAGAAAGGCCAGTTATCATGAAACTCATTAATGAATTTAATGACATTTTTTTTGATGTACCAAAACAGACTAATGTTATAATGCATGATGTAGATGTTGGCGAGGCTACTCCAGTCAAGCAGCATCCTTACAGGGTCAACCCTGAAAAACTTGCCATACTTAGGTCAGAAATCAAGTATATGCTTGAAAATGACCTCATTGAACCAAGTTCCAGTAGCTGGAGCTCCCCATGTGTCTTGATACCTAAACAGGACAAGACTTATCGTTTTTGTACAGACTACCGTAAGGTAAATGCTGTCACAAAGACCGATTCGTTTCCTATCCCTAGGATAGACGATCTCATACATCGTATTGGTGACGCTAAGTACATCACCAAAATAGACCTACTTTCAGGTTATTGGCAGGTTCCCCTGACTGATAGGGCAAAGGAAATCTCCGCCTTTGTCACCCCTGATGGTCTGTACCAATACAAAGTGATGCCATTTGGCATGAAGAATGCTCCTGCCACTTTCCAGAGAATGATAAATGCCCTGCTTGCTGACATGGAGAATTGCCACGCATACATAGACGATGTAGTAATTTTTAGCCAAGATTTTTCTAGCCATTGTAAACAACTGCATTTTCTTTTTACTAAACTTTTACATGCAAAAATTACTGTAAACCTGAGTAAGAGTGATTTTTGCCAGGCTTCCATCCAATACTTAGGCCATATTGTAGGACAAGGCCAGGTGAAACCTGTAATGGCCAAAGTAGAAGCTATCCAAGCTTTCCCTATTCCTGCTGATCGGAAACAACTCCGAAGATTTTTGGGAATGTCTGGATATTATAGAAAATTTTGCGAAAATTTTTCTGTCATTGCCAGTCCTTTAACAAACCTCCTGAGAAAGAACGTCCGATTTACTTGGACGGATGAATGTCAGAAAGCCTTTAACCAAATCAAGCAGATATTATCTAGCTCCCCCATTTTGATGGCTCCTGACTTCGGAAAACCTTTTAGGTTAGCTATTGACGCCAGTGACACAGGTGTTGGGTCAGTCCTTTACCAAGAAGATAATTTCCAAGTAGAGCATCCTATTTGTTTCTTTTCCAAGAAATTTAATAGACATCAAAGAAATTATTCTACTGTGGAAAAAGAATGTCTTGGGTTGATTCTTTCTATACAACACTTTGATTTTTATATCAGTGGGTCCAGATGGCCACTGGTTGTATTTACTGACCACAATCCCCTTACATTTATCCACAAAATGTCTGGCAAGAATCAACGACTTCTCAGGTGGAGTTTATTTTTACAAGAGTACCACCTAGATCTTAAACACATAAAAGGCAGCGAAAATGTTATCGCCGATGCCTTATCTAGATTGTAAAAAGTATTTTGATGTATATATTTTTTTTATATATCATGATAAATACATTCTGTAATGTAAATATCATTTTTGTAATTATTCTAAAAAGATTTCCATTTCGTGGAAATGTAAACTTTTTATTTTTAGGAGGGAGGTGTTACGTATCTAGGTAACAATGCCTAGATACTATTGTTTTTTTTTCTTGACCTGTAGGTTGTCTGCCCCTTTGTGTAATAAGTTTTTTTTTATTTTATTCTTCAAGAGTCAAGCCACACAGACAGTGACCGGTCCTTGACCTATGTGTGTACCTCTGGTTGAAAGGAGGGTGGTTTTTTTTTTTTCTTTTCTTCTGTCTCTTTGAAGAGCGTTCTAGATTTGGGTGTTGATGACTTTCTGTTCTGGAAGTTGCTAGATATCGACGCGCGGTAGATTATATAAAGACCGCTCGCGTAACGTTGACGGACAGACATACGGAGACAGCCGTGAGACAGAATAGCGGAGACATTGCGTGACCCGTGCGTGGTATACCAATTGATCGTGTAAGTTAAGATTTTTCTTTTTTTCAAGGCCTTGCTTGTATTTGTAATTATATTTTCAAACTCTTGTATTGTAATATTTTTACATACCATTTTTGTAAAAGGGTTTTGGTCAACCCTTCCATTTTGTATTGAGTTATATTATGATTAAACATTAAGTTGATATTTTACCTTCCGATTTCTTGTGTCATTTTTTTTTTGTTATTCATTGTAAGTCTCTGATTAAATTCAGACTTAAGATAAGTGACACAACTACCTTTTTCTATTGTCACGTTCCCCTAGGCAAGCCATTTAAAAGTAGAATTCAATTTGTAATACGTGACAGGATATTGTATTAATTTTTGAAAAATTGAGTATTTTTAGCTGAGGACTAGATGTAGTAATATAGTCATCAATTGAATTGTTGATCCAAGACGAAATTGTTGGTTATGTCTGTGCATTTGTAGACAACCCAACAGTGCACATCCTTTTTCTTGTTTTGCTTTTTTTCACGTGCTACAATGCCTTGGACAAAGCATCATCATAACTTGGAATGTTAAGAGGCATTAAAAAAAAATCATAGAAGAATGAGTTTGAAAAATAACCGGCTAGTTCAGTTGAATAATAGTTGGGACATAATTAGTTGAGTGCAAGCTTTGACGCTGATTCAACCCATTCGACATTAGTTGAGTGCGAAGTTTGTGAGGCTGATTCAGCCCTCAAACCGGATGCTTGTAGACCACCTTCCAGAGATCTAACACGACGCCATCGTAAAAATTCGTTGCAGTCAGTTTATCACGATGAAGCTGTAGGTCAACAAGCTCAAAACAGGAGTCAGTGAAAAAAGCAAGCCTGAAACTTTTTATTGGGCTCCAACTATTCAACTGATGCACGTTTGCAAAACAAGAGTTAAAAAAAAAAGGATGAAAATATAAGCCATCAGATATATGAGGATTGTGCAGGAACAGTTGGGATTGTCATTTGTATCACGCACATCTCTCATCCAATGAGACATTGTGAAGCGATGTAACCAGTGATGTTTTGAAACATCTTTATTTAATTGTAATGAGGATATCTACAAACATTTGTGTACAAATGTGTGATAATTCGCAGGTTTTTCATCTCTGCACTTAATGTGGTGATCAAAATGTATTTGCAATTCCCAGTGAAATCATGGTCTTTGAGTGCTTAAAAAAGAAATTCATACGGATGTATAACTGTGTTAGACGTCTTCATTTATATTCCGATGGAAGGTTTGTAACAATAATTAAGTCACACTCAAGGAACATATGAACCTGTCCATCAAAGAAAATATCGCCGCTCGTGATGCAACGCACACTTAATCAACATTTGCCCTTGCAGACCAACTAAATAGTTGCGGAGAAAACACATTTAATTGATGACTTTACTATGTTTAGCTTAGGACTTTTCAAAAGCGTAGACCGGACTCTTTAGCCATCTTCGTGTTTATAGGAATGATTAACGGAGGAATTTAAAAAGCGAAGACTGGACTCCTTAGCCATCTTCGTGTTTATAGGAATGATTAATGCAGGAATTTTAAAAAGCGAAGACTGGACTCTTTAGCCATCTTCGTGTTTATAGGAATGATTAACGGAGGAATTTTAAAAGCGAAGACTGGACTCCTTAGCCATCTTCGTGTTCATAGGAATGATTAATGCAGGAATTTTAAAAAGCGAAGACTGGGCTCTTTAGCCATCTTCATGTTAAAAGGATGTAGTTGAGGACATTTTCAAAGAAGATCGGTCTCGGTGGCCATCTTTGTACTTATAGGAAAGGATATTGTATTAATTTTTGAAAAATTGAGTATTTTTAGCTGAGGACTAGATGTAGTAATATAGTCATCAATTGAATTGTTGATCCAAGACGAAATTGTTGGTTATGTCTGTGCATTTGTAGACAACCCAACAGTGCACATCCTTTTTCTTGTTTTGCTTTTTTTCACGTGCTACAATGCCTTGGACAAAGCATCATCATAACTTGGAATGTTAAGAGGCATTCAAAAAAAATCATAGAAGAATGAGTTTGAAAAATAACCGGCTAGTTCAGTTGAATAATAGTTGGGACATAATTAGTTGAGTGCAAGCTTTGACGCTGATTCAACCCATTCGACATTAGTTGAGTGCGAAGTTTGTGAGGCTGATTCAGCCCTCAAACCGGATGCTTGTAGACCACCTTCCAGAGATCTAACACGACGCCATCGTAAAAATTCGTTGCAGTCAGTTTATCACGATGAAGCTGTAGGTCAACAAGCTCAAAACAGGAGTCAGTGAAAAAAGCAAGCCTGAAACTTTTTATTGGGCTCCAACTATTCAACTGATGCACGTTTGCAAAACAAGAGTTAAAAAAAAAAAGGATGAAAATATAAGCCATCAGATATATGAGGATTGTGCAGGAACAGTTGGGATTGTCATTTGTATCACGCACATCTCTCATCCAATGAGACATTGTGAAGCGATGTAACCAGTGATGTTTTGAAACATCTTTATTTAATTGTAATGAGGATATCTACAAACATTTGTGTACAAATGTGTGATAATTCGCAGGTTTTTCATCTCTGCACTTAATGTGGTGATCAAAATGTATTTGCAATTCCCAGTGAAATCATGGTCTTTGAGTGCTTAAAAAAGAAATTCATACGGATGTATAACTGTGTTAGACGTCTTCATTTATATTCCGATGGAAGGTTTGTAACAATAATTAAGTCACACTCAAGGAACATATGAACCTGTCCATCAAAGAAAATATCGCCGTTCGTGATGCAACGCACACTTAATCAACATTTGCCCTTGCAGACCAACTAAATAGTTGCGGAGAAAACACATTTAATTGATGACTTTACTATGTTTAGCTTAGGACTTTTCAAAAGCGTAGACCGGACTCTTTAGCCATCTTCGTGTTTATAGGAATGATTAACGGAGGAATTTAAAAAGCGAAGACTGGACTCCTTAGCCATCTTCGTGTTTATAGGAATGATTAATGCAGGAATTTTAAAAAGCGAATACTGGACTCTTTAGCCATCTTCGTGTTTATAGGAATGATTAACGGAGGAATTTTAAAAGCGAAGACTGGACTCCTTAGCCATCTTCGTGTTCATAGGAATGATTAATGCAGGAATTTTAAAAAGCGAAGACTGGACTCTTTAGCCATCTTCATGTTAAAAGGATGTAGTTGAGGACATTTTCAAAGAAGATCGGTCTCGGTGGCCATCTTTGTACTTATAGGAAAGGATATTGTATTAATTTTTGAAAAATTGAGGATTTTTAGCTGAGGACTAGATGTAGTAATATAGTCATCAATTGAATTGTTGATCCAAGACGAAATTGTTGGTTATGTCTGTGCATTTGTAGACAACCCAACAGTGCACATCCTTTTTCTTGTTTTGCTTTTTTTCACGTGCTACAATGCCTTGGACAAAGCATCATCATAACTTGGAATGTTAAGAGGCATTAAAAAAAAATCATAGAAGAATGAGTTTGAATAATAACCGGCTAGTTCAGTTGAATAATAGTTGGGACATAATTAGTTGAGTGCAAGCTTTGACGCTGATTCAACCCATTCGACATTAGTTGAGTGCGAAGTTTGTGAGGCTGATTCAGCCCTCAAACCGGATGCTTGTAGACCACCTTCCAGAGATCTAACACGACGCCATCGTAAAAATTCGTTGCAGTCAGTTTATCACGATGAAGCTGTAGGTCAACAAGCTCAAAACAGGAGTCAGTGAAAAAAGCAAGCCTGAAACTTTTTATTGGGCTCCAACTATTCAACTGATGCACGTTTGCAAAACAAGAGTTAAAAAAAAAAAGGATGAAAATATAAGCCATCAGATATATGAGGATTGTGCAGGAACAGTTGGGATTGTCATTTGTATCACGCACATCTCTCATCCAATGAGACATTGTGAAGCGATGTAACCAGTGATGTTTTGAAACATCTTTATTTAATTGTAATGAGGATATCTACAAACATTTGTGTACAAATGTGTGATAATTCGCAGGTTTTTCATCTCTGCACTTAATGTGGTGATCAAAATGTATTTGCAATTCCCAGTGAAATCATGGTCTTTGAGTGCTTAAAAAAGAAATTCATACGGATGTATAACTGTGTTAGACGTCTTCATTTATATTCCGATGGAAGGTTTGTAACAATAATTAAGTCACACTCAAGGAACATATGAACCTGTCCATCAAAGAAAATATCGCCGCTCGTGATGCAACGCACACTTAATCAACATTTGCCCTTGCAGACCAACTAAATAGTTGCGGAGAAAACACATTTAATTGATGACTTTACTATGTTTAGCTTAGGACTTTTCAAAAGCGTAGACCGGACTCTTTAGCCATCTTCGTGTTTATAGGAATGATTAACGGAGGAATTTAAAAAGCGAAGACTGGACTCCTTAGCCATCTTCGTGTTTATAGGAATGATTAATGCAGGAATTTTAAAAAGCGAAGACTGGACTCTTTAGCCATCTTCGTGTTTATAGGAATGATTAACGGAGGAATTTTAAAAGCGAAGACTGGACTCCTTAGCCATCTTCGTGTTCATAGGAATGATTAATGTAGGAATTTTAAAAAGCGAAGACTGGGCTCTTTAGCCATCTTCATGTTAAAAGGATGTAGTTGAGGACATTTTCAAAGAAGATCGGTCTCGGTGGCCATCTTTGTACTTATAGGAAAGGATATTGTATTAATTTTTGAAAAATTGAGGATTTTTAGCTGAGGACTAGATGTAGTAATATAGTCATCAATTGAATTGTTGATCCAAGACGAAATTGTTGGTTATGTCTGTGCATTTGTAGACAACCCAACAGTGCACATCCTTTTTCTTGTTTTGCTTTTTTTCACGTGCTACAATGCCTTGGACAAAGCATCATCATAACTTGGAATGTTAAGAGGCATTCAAAAAAAATCATAGAAGAATGAGTTTGAAAAATAACCGGCTAGTTCAGTTGAATAATAGTTGGGACATAATTAGTTGAGTGCAAGCTTTGACGCTGATTCAACCCATTCGACATTAGTTGAGTGCGAAGTTTGTGAGGCTGATTCAGCCCTCAAACCGGATGCTTGTAGACCACCTTCCAGAGATCTAACACGACGCCATCGTAAAAATTCGTTGCAGTCAGTTTATCACGATGAAGCTGTAGGTCAACAAGCTCAAAACAGGAGTCAGTGAAAAAAGCAAGCCTGAAACTTTTTATTGGGCTCCAACTATTCAACTGATGCACGTTTGCAAAACAAGAGTTAAAAAAAAAAAGGATGAAAATATAAGCCATCAGATATATGAGGATTGTGCAGGAACAGTTTGGATTGTCATTTGTATCACGCACATCTCTCATCCAATGAGACATTGTGAAGCGATGTAACCAGTGATGTTTTGAAACATCTTTATTTAATTGTAATGAGGATATCTACAAACATTTGTGTACAAATGTGTGATAATTCGCAGGTTTTTCATCTCTGCACTTAATGTGGTGATCAAAATGTATTTGCAATTCCCAGTGAAATCATGGTCTTTGAGTGCTTAAAAAAGAAATTCATACGGATGTATAACTGTGTTAGACGTCTTCATTTATATTCCGATGGAAGGTTTGTAACAATAATTAAGTCACACTCAAGGAACATATGAACCTGTCCATCAAAGAAAATATCGCCGCTCGTGATGCAACGCACACTTAATCAACATTTGCCCTTGCAGACCAACTAAATAGTTGCGGAGAAAACACATTTAATTGATGACTTTACTATGTTTAGCTTAGGACTTTTCAAAAGCGTAGACCGGACTCTTTAGCCATCTTCGTGTTTATAGGAATGATTAACGGAGGAATTTAAAAAGCGAAGACTGGACTCCTTAGCCATCTTCGTGTTTATAGGAATGATTAATGCAGGAATTTTAAAAAGCGAAGACTGGACTCTTTAGCCATCTTCGTGTTTATAGGAATGATTAACGGAGGAATTTTAAAAGCGAAGACTGGACTCCTTAGCCATCTTCGTGTTCATAGGAATGATTAATGCAGGAATTTTAAAAAGCGAAGACTGGACTCTTTAGCCATCTTCATGTTAAAAGGATGTAGTTGAGGACATTTTCAAAGAAGATCGGTCTCGGTGGCCATCTTTGTACTTATAGGAAAGGATATTGTATTAATTTTTGAAAAATTGAGGATTTTTAGCTGAGGACTAGATGTAGTAATATAGTCATCAATTGAATTGTTGATCCAAGACGAAATTGTTGGTTATGTCTGTGCATTTGTAGACAACCCAACAGTGCACATCCTTTTTCTTGTTTTGCTTTTTTTCACGTGCTACAATGCCTTGGACAAAGCATCATCATAACTTGGAATGTTAAGAGGCATTCAAAAAAAATCATAGAAGAATGAGTTTGAAAAATAACCGGCTAGTTCAGTTGAATAATAGTTGGGACATAATTAGTTGAGTGCAAGCTTTGACGCTGATTCAACCCATTCGACATTAGTTGAGTGCGAAGTTTGTGAGGCTGATTCAGCCCTCAAACCGGATGCTTGTAGACCACCTTCCAGAGATCTAACACGACGCCATCGTAAAAATTCGTTGCAGTCAGTTTATCACGATGAAGCTGTAGGTCAACAAGCTCAAAACAGGAGTCAGTGAAAAAAGCAAGCCTGAAACTTTTTATTGGGCTCCAACTATTCAACTGATGCACGTTTGCAAAACAAGAGTTAAAAAAAAAAAGGATGAAAATATAAGCCATCAGATATATGAGGATTGTGCAGGAACAGTTGGGATTGTCATTTGTATCACGCACATCTCTCATCCAATGAGACATTGTGAAGCGATGTAACCAGTGATGTTTTGAAACATCTTTATTTAATTGTAATGAGGATATCTACAAACATTTGTGTACAAATGTGTGATAATTCGCAGGTTTTTCATCTCTGCACTTAATGTGGTGATCAAAATGTATTTGCAATTCCCAGTGAAATCATGGTCTTTGAGTGCTTAAAAAAGAAATTCATACGGATGTATAACTGTGTTAGACGTCTTCATTTATATTCCGATGGAAGGTTTGTAACAATAATTAAGTCACACTCAAGGAACATATGAACCTGTCCATCAAAGAAAATATCGCCGCTCGTGATGCAACGCACACTTAATCAACATTTGCCCTTGCAGACCAACTAAATAGTTGCGGAGAAAACACATTTAATTGATGACTTTACTATGTTTAGCTTAGGACTTTTCAAAAGCGTAGACCGGACTCTTTAGCCATCTTCGTGTTTATAGGAATGATTAACGGAGGAATTTAAAAAGCGAAGACTGGACTCCTTAGCCATCTTCGTGTTTATAGGAATGATTAATGCAGGAATTTTAAAAAGCGAAGACTGGACTCTTTAGCCATCTTCGTGTTTATAGGAATGATTAACGGAGGAATTTTAAAAGCGAAGACTGGACTCCTTAGCCATCTTCGTGTTCATAGGAATGATTAATGTAGGAATTTTAAAAAGCGAAGACTGGGCTCTTTAGCCATCTTCATGTTAAAAGGATGTAGTTGAGGACATTTTCAAAGAAGATCGGTCTCGGTGGCCATCTTTGTACTTATAGGAAAGGATATTGTATTAATTTTTGAAAAATTGAGGATTTTTAGCTGAGGACTAGATGTAGTAATATAGTCATCAATTGAATTGTTGATCCAAGACGAAATTGTTGGTTATGTCTGTGCATTTGTAGACAACCCAACAGTGCACATCCTTTTTCTTGTTTTGCTTTTTTTCACGTGCTACAATGCCTTGGACAAAGCATCATCATAACTTGGAATGTTAAGAGGCATTCAAAAAAAATCATAGAAGAATGAGTTTGAAAAATAACCGGCTAGTTCAGTTGAATAATAGTTGGGACATAATTAGTTGAGTGCAAGCTTTGACGCTGATTCAACCCATTCGACATTAGTTGAGTGCGAAGTTTGTGAGGCTGATTCAGCCCTCAAACCGGATGCTTGTAGACCACCTTCCAGAGATCTAACACGACGCCATCGTAAAAATTCGTTGCAGTCAGTTTATCACGATGAAGCTGTAGGTCAACAAGCTCAAAACAGGAGTCAGTGAAAAAAGCAAGCCTGAAACTTTTTATTGGGCTCCAACTATTCAACTGATGCACGTTTGCAAAACAAGAGTTAAAAAAAAAAAGGATGAAAATATAAGCCATCAGATATATGAGGATTGTGCAGGAACAGTTGGGATTGTCATTTGTATCACGCACATCTCTCATCCAATGAGACATTGTGAAGCGATGTAACCAGTGATGTTTTGAAACATCTTTATTTAATTGTAATGAGGATATCTACAAACATTTGTGTACAAATGTGTGATAATTCGCAGGTTTTTCATCTCTGCACTTAATGTGGTGATCAAAATGTATTTGCAATTCCCAGTGAAATCATGGTCTTTGAGTGCTTAAAAAAGAAATTCATACGGATGTATAACTGTGTTAGACGTCTTCATTTATATTCCGATGGAAGGTTTGTAACAATAATTAAGTCACACTCAAGGAACATATGAACCTGTCCATCAAAGAAAATATCGCCGCTTGTGATGCAACGCACACTTAATCAACATTCGCCCTTGCAGACCAACTAAATAGTTGCGGAGAAAACACATTTAATTGATGACTTTACTATGTTTAGCTTAGGACTTTTCAAAAGCGTAGACCGGACTCTTTAGCCATCTTCGTGTTTATAGGAATGATTAACGGAGGAATTTAAAAAGCGAAGACTGGACTCCTTAGCCATCTTCGTGTTTATAGGAATGATTAATGCAGGAATTTTAAAAAGCGAAGACTGGACTCTTTAGCCATCTTCGTGTTTATAGGAATGATAAACGGAGGAATTTTAAAAGCGAAGACTGGACTCCTTAGCCATCTTCGTGTTCATAGGAATGATTAATGCAGGAATTTTAAAAAGCGAAGACTGGGCTCTTTAGCCATCTTCATGTTAAAAGGATGTAGTTGAGGACATTTTCAAAGAAGATCGGTCTCGGTGGCCATCTTTGTACTTATAGGAAAGGATATTGTATTAATTTGTGAAAAATTGAGGATTTTTAGCTGAGGACTAGATGTAGTAATATAGTCATCAATTGAATTGTTGATCCAAGACGAAATTGTTGGTTATGTCTGTGCATTTGTAGACAACCCAACAGTGCACATCCTTTTTCTTGTTTTGCTTTTTTTCACGTGCTACAATGCCTTGGACAAAGCATCATCATAACTTGGAATGTTAAGAGGCATTCAAAAAAAATCATAGAAGAATGAGTTTGAAAAATAACCGGCTAGTTCAGTTGAATAATAGTTGGGACATAATTAGTTGAGTGCAAGCTTTGACGCTGATTCAACCCATTCGACATTAGTTGAGTGCGAAGTTTGTGAGGCTGATTCAGCCCTCAAACCGGATGCTTGTAGACCACCTTCCAGAGATCTAACACGACGCCATCGTAAAAATTCGTTGCAGTCAGTTTATCACGATGAAGCTGTAGGTCAACAAGCTCAAAACAGGAGTCAGTGAAAAAAGCAAGCCTGAAACTTTTTATTGGGCTCCAACTATTCAACTGATGCACGTTTGCAAAACAAGAGTTAAAAAAAAAAAGGATGAAAATATAAGCCATCAGATATATGAGGATTGTGCAGGAACAGTTGGGATTGTCATTTGTATCACGCACATCTCTCATCCAATGAGACATTGTGAAGCGATGTAACCAGTGATGTTTTGAAACATCTTTATTTAATTGTAATGAGGATATCTACAAACATTTGTGTACAAATGTGTGATAATTCGCAGGTTTTTCATCTCTGCACTTAATGTGGTGATCAAAATGTATTTGCAATTCCCAGTGAAATCATGGTCTTTGAGTGCTTAAAAAAGAAATTCATACGGATGTATAACTGTGTTAGACGTCTTCATTTATATTCCGATGGAAGGTTTGTAACAATAATTAAGTCACACTCAAGGAACATATGAACCTGTCCATCAAAGAAAATATCGCCGCTTGTGATGCAACGCACACTTAATCAACATTCGCCCTTGCAGACCAACTAAATAGTTGCGGAGAAAACACATTTAATTGATGACTTTACTATGTTTAGCTTAGGACTTTTCAAAAGCGTAGACCGGACTCTTTAGCCATCTTCGTGTTTATAGGAATGATTAACGGAGGAATTTAAAAAGCGAAGACTGGACTCCTTAGCCATCTTCGTGTTTATAGGAATGATTAATGCAGGAATTTTAAAAAGCGAAGACTGGACTCTTTAGCCATCTTCGTGTTTATAGGAATGATAAACGGAGGAATTTTAAAAGCGAAGACTGGACTCCTTAGCCATCTTCGTGTTCATAGGAATGATTAATGCAGGAATTTTAAAAAGCGAAGACTGGGCTCTTTAGCCATCTTCATGTTAAAAGGATGTAGTTGAGGACATTTTCAAAGAAGATCGGTCTCGGTGGCCATCTTTGTACTTATAGGAAAGGATATTGTATTAATTTTTGAAAAATTGAGGATTTTTAGCTGAGGACTAGATGTAGTAATATAGTCATCAATTGAATTGTTGATCCAAGACGAAATTGTTGGTTATGTCTGTGCATTTGTAGACAACCCAACAGTGCACATCCTTTTTCTTGTTTTGCTTTTTTTCACGTGCTACAATGCCTTGGACAAAGCATCATCATAACTTGGAATGTTAAGAGGCATTCAAAAAAAATCATAGAAGAATGAGTTTGAAAAATAACCGGCTAGTTCAGTTGAATAATAGTTGGGACATAATTAGTTGAGTGCAAGCTTTGACGCTGATTCAACCCATTCGACATTAGTTGAGTGCGAAGTTTGTGAGGCTGATTCAGCCCTCAAACCGGATGCTTGTAGACCACCTTCCAGAGATCTAACACGACGCCATCGTAAAAATTCGTTGCAGTCAGTTTATCACGATGAAGCTGTAGGTCAACAAGCTCAAAACAGGAGTCAGTGAAAAAAGCAAGCCTGAAACTTTTTATTGGGCTCCAACTATTCAACTGATGCACGTTTGCAAAACAAGAGTTAAAAAAAAAAAGGATGAAAATATAAGCCATCAGATATATGAGGATTGTGCAGGAACAGTTGGGATTGTCATTTGTATCACGCACATCTCTCATCCAATGAGACATTGTGAAGCGATGTAACCAGTGATGTTTTGAAACATCTTTATTTAATTGTAATGAGGATATCTACAAACATTTGTGTACAAATGTGTGATAATTCGCAGGTTTTTCATCTCTGCACTTAATGTGGTGATCAAAATGTATTTGCAATTCCCAGTGAAATCATGGTCTTTGAGTGCTTAAAAAAGAAATTCATACGGATGTATAACTGTGTTAGACGTCTTCATTTATATTCCGATGGAAGGTTTGTAACAATAATTAAGTCACACTCAAGGAACATATGAACCTGTCCATCAAAGAAAATATCGCCGCTCGTGATGCAACGCACACTTAATCAACATTTTCCCTTGCAGACCAACTAAATAGTTGCGGAGAAAACACATTTAATTGATGACTTTACTATGTTTAGCTTAGGACTTTTCAAAAGCGTAGACCGGACTCTTTAGCCATCTTCGTGTTTATAGGAATGATTAACGGAGGAATTTAAAAAGCGAAGACTGGACTCCTTAGCCATCTTCGTGTTTATAGGAATGATTAATGCAGGAATTTTAAAAAGCGAAGACTGGACTCTTTAGCCATCTTCGTGTTTATAGGAATGATTAACGGAGGAATTTTAAAAGCGAAGACTGGACTCCTTAGCCATCTTCGTGTTCATAGGAATGATTAATGCAGGAATTTTAAAAAGCGAAGACTGGGCTCTTTAGCCATCTTCATGTTAAAAGGATGTAGTTGAGGACATTTTCAAAGAAGATCGGTCTCGGTGGCCATCTTTGTACTTATAGGAAAGGATATTGTATTAATTTTTGAAAAATTGAGGATTTTTAGCTGAGGACTAGATGTAGTAATATAGTCATCAATTGAATTGTTGATCCAAGACGAAATTGTTGGTTATGTCTGTGCATTTGTAGACAACCCAACAGTGCACATCCTTTTTCTTGTTTTGCTTTTTTTCACGTGCTACAATGCCTTGGACAAAGCATCATCATAACTTGGATTGTTAAGAGGCATTCAAAAAAAATCATAGAAGAATGAGTTTGAAAAATAACCGGCTAGTTCAGTTGAATAATAGTTGGGACATAATTAGTTGAGTGCAAGCTTTGACGCTGATTCAACCCATTCGACATTAGTTGAGTGCGAAGTTTGTGAGGCTGATTCAGCCCTCAAACCGGATGCTTGTAGACCACCTTCCAGAGATCTAACACGACGCCATCGTAAAAATTCGTTGCAGTCAGTTTATCACGATGAAGCTGTAGGTCAACAAGCTCAAAACAGGAGTCAGTGAAAAAAGCAAGCCTGAAACTTTTTATTGGGCTCCAACTATTCAACTGATGCACGTTTGCAAAACAAGAGTTAAAAAAAAAAAGGATGAAAATATAAGCCATCAGATATATGAGGATTGTGCAGGAACAGTTGGGATTGTCATTTGTATCACGCACATCTCTCATCCAATGAGACATTGTGAAGCGATGTAACCAGTGATGTTTTGAAACATCTTTATTTAATTGTAATGAGGATATCTACAAACATTTGTGTACAAATGTGTGATAATTCGCAGGTTTTTCATCTCTGCACTTAATGTGGTGATCAAAATGTATTTGCAATTCCCAGTGAAATCATGGTCTTTGAGTGCTTAAAAAAGAAATTCATACGGATGTATAACTGTGTTAGACGTCTTCATTTATATTCCGATGGAAGGTTTGTAACAATAATTAAGTCACACTCAAGGAACATATGAACCTGTCCATCAAAGAAAATATCGCCGCTCGTGATGCAACGCACACTTAATCAACATTTGCCCTTGCAGACCAACTAAATAGTTGCGGAGAAAACACATTTAATTGATGACTTTACTATGTTTAGCTTAGGACTTTTCAAAAGCGTAGACCGGACTCTTTAGCCATCTTCGTGTTTATAGGAATGATTAACGGAGGAATTTAAAAAGCGAAGACTGGACTCCTTAGCCATCTTCGTGTTTATAGGAATGATTAATGCAGGAATTTTAAAAAGCGAAGACTGGACTCTTTAGCCATCTTCGTGTTTATAGGAATGATTAACGGAGGAATTTTAAAAGCGAAGACTGGACTCCTTAGCCATCTTCGTGTTCATAGGAATGATTAATGCAGGAATTTTAAAAAGCGAAGACTGGGCTCTTTAGCCATCTTCATGTTAAAAGGATGTAGTTGAGGACATTTTCAAAGAAGATCGGTCTCGGTGGCCATCTTTGTACTTATAGGAAAGGATATTGTATTAATTTTTGAAAAATTGAGGATTTTTAGCTGAGGACTAGATGTAGTAATATAGTCATCAATTGAATTGTTGATCCAAGACGAAATTGTTGGTTATGTCTGTGCATTTGTAGACAACCCAACAGTGCACATCCTTTTTCTTGTTTTGCTTTTTTTCACGTGCTACAATGCCTTGGACAAAGCATCATCATAACTTGGAATGTTAAGAGGCATTCAAAAAAAATCATAGAAGAATGAGTTTGAAAAATAACCGGCTAGTTCAGTTGAATAATAGTTGGGACATAATTAGTTGAGTGCAAGCTTTGACGCTGATTCAACCCATTCGACATTAGTTGAGTGCGAAGTTTGTGAGGCTGATTCAGCCCTCAAACCGGATGCTTGTAGACCACCTTCCAGAGATCTAACACGACGCCATCGTAAAAATTCGTTGCAGTCAGTTTATCACGATGAAGCTGTAGGTCAACAAGCTCAAAACAGGAGTCAGTGAAAAAAGCAAGCCTGAAACTTTTTATTGGGCTCCAACTATTCAACTGATGCACGTTTGCAAAACAAGAGTTAAAAAAAAAAGGATGAAAATATAAGCCATCAGATATATGAGGATTGTGCAGGAACAGTTGGGATTGTCATTTGTATCACGCACATCTCTCATCCAATGAGACATTGTGAAGCGATGTAACCAGTGATGTTTTGAAACATCTTTATTTAATTGTAATGAGGATATCTACAAACATTTGTGTACAAATGTGTGATAATTCGCAGGTTTTTCATCTCTGCACTTAATGTGGTGATCAAAATGTATTTGCAATTCCCAGTGAAATCATGGTCTTTGAGTGCTTAAAAAAGAAATTCATACGGATGTATAACTGTGTTAGACGTCTTCATTTATATTCCGATGGAAGGTTTGTAACAATAATTAAGTCACACTCAAGGAACATATGAACCTGTCCATCAAAGAAAATATCGCCGCTCGTGATGCAACGCACACTTAATCAACATTTTCCCTTGCAGACCAACTAAATAGTTGCGGAGAAAACACATTTAATTGATGACTTTACTATGTTTAGCTTAGGACTTTTCAAAAGCGTAGACCGGACTCTTTAGCCATCTTCGTGTTTATAGGAATGATTAACGGAGGAATTTAAAAAGCGAAGACTGGACTCCTTAGCCATCTTCGTGTTTATAGGAATGATTAATGCAGGAATTTTAAAAAGCGAAGACTGGACTCTTTAGCCATCTTCGTGTTTATAGGAATGATTAACGGAGGAATTTTAAAAGCGAAGACTGGACTCCTTAGCCATCTTCGTGTTCATAGGAATGATTAATGCAGGAATTTTAAAAAGCGAAGACTGGACTCTTTAGCCATCTTCATGTTAAAAGGATGTAGTTGAGGACATTTTCAAAGAAGATCGGTCTCGGTGGCCATCTTTGTACTTATAGGAAAGGATATTGTATTAATTTTTGAAAAATTGAGTATTTTTAGCTGAGGACTAGATGTAGTAATATAGTCATCAATTGAATTGTTGATCCAAGACGAAATTGTTGGTTATGTCTGTGCATTTGTAGACAACCCAACAGTGCACATCCTTTTTCTTGTTTTGCTTTTTTTCACGTGCTACAATGCCTTGGACAAAGCATCATCATAACTTGGAATGTTAAGAGGCATTCAAAAAAAATCATAGAAGAATGAGTTTGAAAAATAACCGGCTAGTTCAGTTGAATAATAGTTGGGACATAATTAGTTGAGTGCAAGCTTTGACGCTGATTCAACCCATTCGACATTAGTTGAGTGCGAAGTTTGTGAGGCTGATTCAGCCCTCAAACCGGATGCTTGTAGACCACCTTCCAGAGATCTAACACGACGCCATCGTAAAAATTCGTTGCAGTCAGTTTATCACGATGAAGCTGTAGGTCAACAAGCTCAAAACAGGAGTCAGTGAAAAAAGCAAGCCTGAAACTTTTTATTGGGCTCCAACTATTCAACTGATGCACGTTTGCAAAACAAGAGTTAAAAAAAAAAAGGATGAAAATATAAGCCATCAGATATATGAGGATTGTGCAGGAACAGTTGGGATTGTCATTTGTATCACGCACATCTCTCATCCAATGAGACATTGTGAAGCGATGTAACCAGTGATGTTTTGAAACATCTTTATTTAATTGTAATGAGGATATCTACAAACATTTGTGTACAAATGTGTGATAATTCGCAGGTTTTTCATCTCTGCACTTAATGTGGTGATCAAAATGTATTTGCAATTCCCAGTGAAATCATGGTCTTTGAGTGCTTAAAAAAGAAATTCATACGGATGTATAACTGTGTTAGACGTCTTCATTTATATTCCGATGGAAGGTTTGTAACAATAATTAAGTCACACTCAAGGAACATATGAACCTGTCCATCAAAGAAAATATCGCCGCTCGTGATGCAACGCACACTTAATCAACATTTTCCCTTGCAGACCAACTAAATAGTTGCGGAGAAAACACATTTAATTGATGACTTTACTATGTTTAGCTTAGGACTTTTCAAAAGCGTAGACCGGACTCTTTAGCCATCTTCGTGTTTATAGGAATGATTAACGGAGGAATTTAAAAAGCGAAGACTGGACTCCTTAGCCATCTTCGTGTTCATAGGAATGATTAATGCAGGAATTTTAAAAAGCGAAGACTGGACTCTTTAGCCATCTTGATGTTAAAAGGATGTAGTTGAGGACATTTTCAAAGAAGATCGGTCTCGGTGGCCATCTTTGTACTTATAGGAAAGGATATTGTATTAATTTGTGAAAAATTGAGTATTTTTAGCTGAGGACTAGATGTAGTAATATAGTCATCAATTGAATTGTTGATCCAAGACGAAATTGTTGGTTATGTCTGTGCATTTGTAGACAACCCAACAGTGCACATCCTTTTTCTTGTTTTGCTTTTTTTCACGTGCTACAATGCCTTGGACAAAGCATCATCATAACTTGGAATGTTAAGAGGCATTCAAAAAAAATCATAGAAGAATGAGTTTGAAAAATAACCGGCTAGTTCAGTTGAATAATAGTTGGGACATAATTAGTTGAGTGCAAGCTTTGACGCTGATTCAACCCATTCGACATTAGTTGAGTGCGAAGTTTGTGAGGCTGATTCAGCCCTCAAACCGGATGCTTGTAGACCACCTTCCAGAGATCTAACACGACGCCATCGTAAAAATTCGTTGCAGTCAGTTTATCACGATGAAGCTGTAGGTCAACAAGCTCAAAACAGGAGTCAGTGAAAAAAGCAAGCCTGAAACTTTTTATTGGGCTCCAACTATTCAACTGATGCACGTTTGCAAAACAAGAGTTAAAAAAAAAAAGGATGAAAATATAAGCCATCAGATATATGAGGATTGTGCAGGAACAGTTGGGATTGTCATTTGTATCACGCACATCTCTCATCCAATGAGACATTGTGAAGCGATGTAACCAGTGATGTTTTGAAACATCTTTATTTAATTGTAATGAGGATATCTACAAACATTTGTGTACAAATGTGTGATAATTCGCAGGTTTTTCATCTCTGCACTTAATGTGGTGATCAAAATGTATTTGCAATTCCCAGTGAAATCATGGTCTTTGAGTGCTTAAAAAAGAAATTCATACGGATGTATAACTGTGTTAGACGTCTTCATTTATATTCCGATGGAAGGTTTGTAACAATAATTAAGTCACACTCAAGGAACATATGAACCTGTCCATCAAAGAAAATATCGCCGCTCGTGATGCAACGCACACTTAATCAACATTTGCCCTTGCAGACCAACTAAATAGTTGCGGAGAAAACACATTTAATTGATGACTTTACTATGTTTAGCTTAGGACTTTTCAAAAGCGTAGACCGGACTCTTTAGCCATCTTCGTGTTTATAGGAATGATTAACGGAGGAATTTAAAAAGCGAAGACTGGACTCCTTAGCCATCTTCGTGTTTATAGGAATGATTAATGCAGGAATTTTAAAAAGCGAAGACTGGACTCTTTAGCCATCTTCGTGTTTATAGGAATGATTAACGGAGGAATTTTAAAAGCGAAGACTGGACTCCTTAGCCATTTTCGTGTTCATAGGAATGATTAATGCAGGAATTTTAAAAAGCGAAGACTGGACTCTTTAGCCATCTTCATGTTAAAAGGATGTAGTTGAGGACATTTTCAAAGAAGATCGGTCTCGGTGGCCATCTTTGTACTTATAAGAAAGGATATTGTATTAATTTTTGAAAAATTGAGGATTTTTAGCTGAGGACTAGATGTAGTAATATAGTCATCAATTGAATTGTTGATCCAAGACGAAATTGTTGGTTATGTCTGTGCATTTGTAGACAACCCAACAGTGCACATCCTTTTTCTTGTTTTGCTTTTTTTCACGTGCTACAATGCCTTGGACAAAGCATCATCATAACTTGGAATGTTAAGAGGCATTCAAAAAAACTCATAGAAGAATGAGTTTGAAAAATAACCGGCTAGTTCAGTTGAATAATAGTTGGGACATAATTAGTTGAGTGCAAGCTTTGACGCTGATTCAACCCATTCGACATTAGTTGAGTGCGAAGTTTGTGAGGCTGATTCAGCCCTCAAACCGGATGCTTGTAGACCACCTTCCAGAGATCTAACACGACGCCATCGTAAAAATTCGTTGCAGTCAGTTTATCACGATGAAGCTGTAGGTCAACAAGCTCAAAACAGGAGTCAGTGAAAAAAGCAAGCCTGAAACTTTTTATTGGGCTCCAACTATTCAACTGATGCACGTTTGCAAAACAAGAGTTAAAAAAAAAAAGGATGAAAATATAAGCCATCAGATATATGAGGATTGTGCAGGAACAGTTGGGATTGTCATTTGTATCACGCACATCTCTCATCCAATGAGACATTGTGAAGCGATGTAACCAGTGATGTTTTGAAACATCTTTATTTAATTGTAATGAGGATATCTACAAACATTTGTGTACAAATGTGTGATAATTCGCAGGTTTTTCATCTCTGCACTTAATGTGGTGATCAAAATGTATTTGCAATTCCCAGTGAAATCATGGTCTTTGAGTGCTTAAAAAAGAAATTCATACGGATGTATAACTGTGTTAGACGTCTTCATTTATATTCCGATGGAAGGTTTGTAACAATAATTAAGTCACACTCAAGGAACATATGAACCTGTCCATCAAAGAAAATATCGCCGCTCGTGATGCAACGCACACTTAATCAACATTTTCCCTTGCAGACCAACTAAATAGTTGCGGAGAAAACACATTTAATTGATGACTTTACTATGTTTAGCTTAGGACTTTTCAAAAGCGTAGACCGGACTCTTTAGCCATCTTCGTGTTTATAGGAATGATTAACGGAGGAATTTAAAAAGCGAAGACTGGACTCCTTAGCCATCTTCGTGTTTATAGGAATGATTAATGCAGGAATTTTAAAAAGCGAAGACTGGACTCTTTAGCCATCTTCGTGTTTATAGGAATGATTAACGGAGGAATTTTAAAAGCGAAGACTGGACTCCTTAGCCATCTTCGTGTTCATAGGAATGATTAATGCAGGAATTTTAAAAAGCGAAGACTGGACTCTTTAGCCATCTTCATGTTAAAAGGATGTAGTTGAGGACATTTTCAAAGAAGATCGGTCTCGGTGGCCATCTTTGTACTTATAGGAAAGGATATTGTATTAATTTGTGAAAAATTGAGTATTTTTAGCTGAGGACTAGATGTAGTAATATAGTCATCAATTGAATTGTTGATCCAAGACGAAATTGTTGGTTATGTCTGTGCATTTGTAGACAACCCAACAGTGCACATCCTTTTTCTTGTTTTGCTTTTTTTCACGTGCTACAATGCCTTGGACAAAGCATCATCATAACTTGGAATGTTAAGAGGCATTCAAAAAAAATCATAGAAGAATGAGTTTGAAAAATAACCGGCTAGTTCAGTTGAATAATAGTTGGGACATAATTAGTTGAGTGCAAGCTTTGACGCTGATTCAACCCATTCGACATTAGTTGAGTGCGAAGTTTGTGAGGCTGATTCAGCCCTCAAACCGGATGCTTGTAGACCACCTTCCAGAGATCTAACACGACGCCATCGTAAAAATTCGTTGCAGTCAGTTTATCACGATGAAGCTGTAGGTCAACAAGCTCAAAACAGGAGTCAGTGAAAAAAGCAAGCCTGAAACTTTTTATTGGGCTCCAACTATTCAACTGATGCACGTTTGCAAAACAAGAGTTAAAAAAAAAAGGATGAAAATATAAGCCATCAGATATATGAGGATTGTGCAGGAACAGTTGGGATTGTCATTTGTATCACGCACATCTCTCATCCAATGAGACATTGTGAAGCGATGTAACCAGTGATGTTTTGAAACATCTTTATTTAATTGTAATGAGGATATCTACAAACATTTGTGTACAAATGTGTGATAATTCGCAGGTTTTTCATCTCTGCACTTAATGTGGTGATCAAAATGTATTTGCAATTCCCAGTGAAATCATGGTCTTTGAGTGCTTAAAAAAGAAATTCATACGGATGTATAACTGTGTTAGACGTCTTCATTTATATTCCGATGGAAGGTTTGTAACAATAATTAAGTCACACTCAAGGAACATATGAACCTGTCCATCAAAGAAAATATCGCCGCTCGTGATGCAACGCACACTTAATCAACATTTGCCCTTGCAGACCAACTAAATAGTTGCGGAGAAAACACATTTAATTGATGACTTTACTATGTTTAGCTTAGGACTTTTCAAAAGCGTAGACCGGACTCTTTAGCCATCTTCGTGTTTATAGGAATGATTAACGGAGGAATTTAAAAAGCGAAGACTGGACTCCTTAGCCATCTTCGTGTTTATAGGAATGATTAATGCAGGAATTTTAAAAAGCGAAGACTGGACTCTTTAGCCATCTTCGTGTTTATAGGAATGATTAACGGAGGAATTTTAAAAGCGAAGACTGGACTCCTTAGCCATCTTCGTGTTCATAGGAATGATTAATGCAGGAATTTTAAAAAGCGAAGACTGGACTCTTTAGCCATCTTCATGTTAAAAGGATGTAGTTGAGGACATTTTCAAAGAAGATCGGTCTCGGTGGCCATCTTTGTACTTATAGGAAAGGATATTGTATTAATTTTTGAAAAATTGAGGATTTTTAGCTGAGGACTAGATGTAGTAATATAGTCATCAATTGAATTGTTGATCCAAGACGAAATTGTTGGTTATGTCTGTGCATTTGTAGACAACCCAACAGTGCACATCCTTTTTCTTGTTTTGCTTTTTTTCACGTGCTACAATGCCTTGGACAAAGCATCATCATAACTTGGAATGTTAAGAGGCATTCAAAAAAAATCATAGAAGAATGAGTTTGAAAAATAACCGGCTAGTTCAGTTGAATAATAGTTGGGACATAATTAGTTGAGTGCAAGCTTTGACGCTGATTCAACCCATTCGACATTAGTTGAGTGCGAAGTTTGTGAGGCTGATTCAGCCCTCAAACCGGATGCTTGTAGACCACCTTCCAGAGATCTAACACGACGCCATCGTAAAAATTCGTTGCAGTCAGTTTATCACGATGAAGCTGTAGGTCAACAAGCTCAAAACAGGAGTCAGTGAAAAAAGCAAGCCTGAAACTTTTTATTGGGCTCCAACTATTCAACTGATGCACGTTTGCAAAACAAGAGTTAAAAAAAAAAAGGATGAAAATATAAGCCATCAGATATATGAGGATTGTGCAGGAACAGTTGGGATTGTCATTTGTATCACGCACATCTCTCATCCAATGAGACATTGTGAAGCGATGTAACCAGTGATGTTTTGAAACATCTTTATTTAATTGTAATGAGGATATCTACAAACATTTGTGTACAAATGTGTGATAATTCGCAGGTTTTTCATCTCTGCACTTAGTGTGGTGATCAAAATGTATTTGCAATTCCCAGTGAAATCATGGTCTTTGAGTGCTTAAAAAAGAAATTCATACGGATGTATAACTGTGTTAGACGTCTTCATTTATATTCCGATGGAAGGTTTGTAACAATAATTAAGTCACACTCAAGGAACATATGAACCTGTCCATCAAAGAAAATATCGCCGCTCGTGATGCAACGCACACTTAATCAACATTTTCCCTTGCAGACCAACTAAATAGTTGCGGAGAAAACACATTTAATTGATGACTTTACTATGTTTAGCTTAGGACTTTTCAAAAGCGTAGACCGGACTCTTTAGCCATCTTCGTGTTTATAGGAATGATTAACGGAGGAATTTAAAAAGCGAAGACTGGACTCCTTAGCCATCTTCGTGTTTATAGGAATGATTAATGCAGGAATTTTAAAAAGCGAAGACTGGACTCTTTAGCCATCTTCGTGTTTATAGGAATGATTAACGGAGGAATTTTAAAAGCGAAGACTGGACTCCTTAGCCATCTTCGTGTTCATAGGAATGATTAATGCAGGAATTTTAAAAAGCGAAGACTGGACTCTTTAGCCATCTTCATGTTAAAAGGATGTAGTTGAGGACATTTTCAAAGAAGATCGGTCTCGGTGGCCATCTTTGTACTTATAGGAAAGGATATTGTATTAATTTTTGAAAAATTGAGGATTTTTAGCTGAGGACTAGATGTAGTAATATAGTCATCAATTGAATTGTTGATCCAAGACGAAATTGTTGGTTATGTCTGTGCATTTGTAGACAACCCAACAGTGCACATCCTTTTTCTTGTTTTGCTTTTTTTCACGTGCTACAATGCCTTGGACAAAGCATCATCATAACTTGGAATGTTAAGAGGCATTCAAAAAAAATCATAGAAGAATGAGTTTGAAAAATAACCGGCTAGTTCAGTTGAATAATAGATGGGACATAATTAGTTGAGTGCAAGCTTTGACGCTGATTCAACCCATTCAACATTAGTTGAGTGCGAAGTTTGTGAGGCTGATTCAGCCCTCAAACCGGATGCTTGTAGACCACCTTCCAGAGATCTAACACGACGCCATCGTAAAAATTCGTTGCAGTCAGTTTATCACGATGAAGCTGTAGGTCAACAAGCTCAAAACAGGAGTCAGTGAAAAAAGCAAGCCTGAAACTTTTTATTGGGCTCCAACTATTCAACTGATGCACGTTTGCAAAACAAGAGTTAAAAAAAAAAAGGATGAAAATATAAGCCATCAGATATATGAGGATTGTGCAGGAACAGTTGGGATTGTCATTTGTATCACGCACATCTCTCATCCAATGAGACATTGTGAAGCGATGTAACCAGTGATGTTTTGAAACATCTTTATTTAATTGTAATGAGGATATCTACAAACATTTGTGTACAAATGTGTGATAATTCGCAGGTTTTTCATCTCTGCACTTAATGTGGTGATCAAAAGGTATTTGCAATTCCCAGTGAAATCATGGTCTTTGAGTGCTTAAAAAAGAAATTCATACGGATGTATAACTGTGTTAGACGTCTTCATTTATATTCCGATGGAAGGTTTGTAACAATAATTAAGTCACACTCAAGGAACATATGAACCTGTCCATCAAAGAAAATATCGCCGCTCGTGATGCAACGCACACTTAATCAACATTTGCCCTTGCAGACCAACTAAATAGTTGCGGAGAAAACACATTTAATTGATGACTTTACTATGTTTAGCTTAGGACTTTTCAAAAGCGTAGACCGGACTCTTTAGCCATCTTCGTGTTTATAGGAATGATTAACGGAGGAATTTAAAAAGCGAAGACTGGACTCCTTAGCCATCTTCGTGTTTATAGGAATGATTAATGCAGGAATTTTAAAAAGCGAAGACTGGACTCTTTAGCCATCGTCGTGTTTATAGGAATGATTAACGGAGGAATTTTAAAAGCGAAGACTGGACTCCTTAGCCATCTTCGTGTTCATAGGAATGATTAATGCAGGAATTTTAAAAAGCGAAGACTGGGCTCTTTAGCCATCTTCATGTTAAAAGGATGTAGTTGAGGACATTTTCAAAGAAGATCGGTCTCGGTGGCCATCTTTGTACTTATAGGAAAGGATATTGTATTAATTTTTGAAAAATTGAGGATTTTTAGCTGAGGACTAGATGTAGTAATATAGTCATCAATTGAATTGTTGATCCAAGACGAAATTGTTGGTTATGTCTGTGCATTTGTAGACAACCCAACAGTTCACATCCTTTTTCTTGTTTTGCTTTTTTTCACGTGCTACAATGCCTTGGACAAAGCATCATCATAACTTGGAATGTTAAGAGGCATTCAAAAAAAATCATAGAAGAATGAGTTTGAAAAATAACCGGCTAGTTCAGTTGAATAATAGTTGGGACATAATTAGTTGAGTGCAAGCTTTGACGCTGATTCAACCCATTCGACATTAGTTGAGTGCGAAGTTTGTGAGGCTGATTCAGCCCTCAAACCGGATGCTTGTAGACCACCTTCCAGAGATCTAACACGACGCCATCGTAAAAATTCGTTGCAGTCAGTTTATCACGATGAAGCTGTAGGTCAACAAGCTCAAAACAGGAGTCAGTGAAAAAAGCAAGCCTGAAACTTTTTATAGGGCTCCAACTATTCAACTGATGCACGTTTGCAAAACAAGAGTTAAAAAAAAAAAGGATGAAAATATAAGCCATCAGATATATGAGGATTGTGCAGGAACAGTTGGGATTGTCATTTGTATCACGCACATCTCTCATCCAATGAGACATTGTGAAGCGATGTAACCAGTGATGTTTTGAAACATCTTTATTTAATTGTAATGAGGATATCTACAAACATTTGTGTACAAATGTGTGATAATTCGCAGGTTTTTCATCTCTGCACTTAATGTGGTGATCAAAATGTATTTGCAATTCCCAGTGAAATCGTGGTCTTTGAGTGCTTAAAAAAGAAATTCATACGGATGTATAACTGTGTTAGACGTCTTCATTTATATTCCGATGGAAGGTTTGTAACAATAATTAAGTCACACTCAAGGAACATATGAACCTGTCCATCAAAGAAAATATCGCCGCTCGTGATGCAACGCACACTTAATCAACATTTGCCCTTGCAGACCAACTAAATAGTTGCGGAGAAAACACATTTAATTGATGACTTTACTATGTTTAGCTTAGGACTTTTCAAAAGCGTAGACCGGACTCTTTAGCCATCTTCGTGTTTATAGGAATGATTAACGGAGGAATTTAAAAAGCGAAGACTGGACTCCTTAGCCATCTTCGTGTTTATAGGAATGATTAATGCAGGAATTTTAAAAAGCGAAGACTGGACTCTTTAGCCATCTTCGTGTTTATAGGAATGATTAACGGAGGAATTTTAAAAGCGAAGACTGGACTCCTTAGCCATCTTCGTGTTCATAGGAATGATTAATGCAGGAATTTTAAAAAGCGAAGACTGGACTCTTTAGCCATCTTCATGTTAAAAGGATGTAGTTGAGGACATTTTCAAAGAAGATCGGTCTCGGTGGCCATCTTTGTACTTATAGGAAAGGATATTGTATTAATTTTTGAAAAATTGAGGATTTTTAGCTGAGGACTAGATGTAGTAATATAGTCATCAATTGAATTGTTGATCCAAGACGAAATTGTTGGTTATGTCTGTGCATTTGTAGACAACCCAACAGTGCACATCCTTTTTCTTGTTTTGCTTTTTTTCACGTGCTACAATGCCTTGGACAAAGCATCATCATAACTTGGAATGTTAAGAGGCATTCAAAAAAAATCATAGAAGAATGAGTTTGAAAAATAACCGGCTAGTTCAGTTGAATAATAGTTGGGACATAATTAGTTGAGTGCAAGCTTTGACGCTGATTCAACCCATTCGACATTAGTTGAGTGCGAAGTTTGTGAGGCTGATTCAGCCCTCAAACCGGATGCTTGTAGACCACCTTCCAGAGATCTAACACGACGCCATCGTAAAAATTCGTTGCAGTCAGTTTATCACGATGAAGCTGTAGGTCAACAAGCTCAAAACAGGAGTCAGTGAAAAAAGCAAGCCTGAAACTTTTTATTGGGCTCCAACTATTCAACTGATGCACGTTTGCAAAACAAGAGTTAAAAAAAAAAAGGATGAAAATATAAGCCATCAGATATATGAGGATTGTGCAGGAACAGTTGGGATTGTCATTTGTATCACGCACATCTCTCATCCAATGAGACATTGTGAAGCGATGTAACCAGTGATGTTTTGAAACATCTTTATTTAATTGTAATGAGGATATCTACAAACATTTGTGTACAAATGTGTGATAATTCGCAGGTTTTTCATCTCTGCACTTAATGTGGTGATCAAAATGTATTTGCAATTCCCAGTGAAATCATGGTCTTTGAGTGCTTAAAAAAGAAATTCATACGGATGTATAACTGTGTTAGACGTCTTCATTTATATTCCGATGGAAGGTTTGTAACAATAATTAAGTCACACTCAAGGAACATATGAACCTGTCCATCAAAGAAAATATCGCCGCTTGTGATGCAACGCACACTTAATCAACATTTGCCCTTGCAGACCAACTAAATAGTTGCGGAGAAAACACATTTAATTGATGACTTTACTATGTTTAGCTTAGGACTTTTCAAAAGCGTAGACCGGACTCTTTAGCCATCTTCGTGTTTATAGGAATGATTAACGGAGGAATTTAAAAAGCGAAGACTGGACTCCTTAGCCATCTTCGTGTTTATAGGAATGATTAATGCAGGAATTTTAAAAAGCGAAGACTGGACTCTTTAGCCATCTTCGTGTTTATAGGAATGATTAACGGAGGAATTTTAAAAGCGAAGACTGGACTCCTTAGCCATCTTCGTGTTCATAGGAATGATTAATGCAGGAATTTTAAAAAGCGAAAACTGGACTCTTTAGCCATCTTCATGTTAAAAGGATGTAGTTGAGGACATTTTCAAAGAAGATCGGTCTCGGTGGCCATCTTTGTACTTATAGGAAAGGATATTGTATTAATTTTTGAAAAATTGAGGATTTTTAGCTGAGGACGATGTAGTAATATAGTCATCAATTGAATTGTTGATCCAAGACGAAATTGTTGGTTATGTCTGTGCATTTGTAGACAACCCAACAGTGCACATCCTTTTTCTTGTTTTGCTTTTTTTCACGTGCTACAATGCCTTGGACAAAGCATCATCATAACTTGGAATGTTAAGAGGCATTCAAAAAAAATCATAGAAGAATGAGTTTGAAAAATAACCGGCTAGTTCAGTTGAATAATAGTTGGGACATAATTAGTTGAGTGCAAGCTTTGACGCTGATTCAACCCATTCAACATTAGTTGAGTGCGAAGTTTGTGAGGCTGATTCAGCCCTCAAACCGGATGCTTGTAGACCACCTTCCAGAGATCTAACACGACGCCATCGTAAAAATTCGTTGCAGTCAGTTTATCACGATGAAGCTGTAGGTCAACAAGCTCAAAACAGGAGTCAGTGAAAAAAGCAAGCCTGAAACTTTTTATTGGGCTCCAACTATTCAACTGATGCACGTTTGCAAAACAAGAGTTAAAAAAAAAAGGATGAAAATATAAGCCATCAGATATATGAGGATTGTGCAGGAACAGTTGGGATTGTCATTTGTATCACGCACATCTCTCATCCAATGAGACATTGTGAAGCGATGTAACCAGTGATGTTTTGAAACATCTTTATTTAATTGTAATGAGGATATCTACAAACATTTGTGTACAAATGTGTGATAATTCGCAGGTTTTTCATCTCTGCACTTAATGTGGTGATCAAAATGTATTTGCAATTCCCAGTGAAATCATGGTCTTTGAGTGCTTAAAAAAGAAATTCATACGGATGTATAACTGTGTTAGACGTCTTCATTTATATTCCGATGGAAGGTTTGTAACAATAATTAAGTCACACTCAAGGAACATATGAACCTGTCCATCAAAGAAAATATCGCCGCTCGTGATGCAACGCACACTTAATCAACATTTTCCCTTGCAGACCAACTAAATAGTTGCGGAGAAAACACATTTAATTGATGACTTTACTATGTTTAGCTTAGGACTTTTCAAAAGCGTAGACCGGACTCTTTAGCCATCTTCGTGTTTATAGGAATGATTAACGGAGGAATTTAAAAAGCGAAGACTGGACTCCTTAGCCATCTTCGTGTTTATAGGAATGATTAATGCAGGAATTTTAAAAAGCGAAGACTGGACTCCTTAGCCATCTTCGTGTTTATAGGAATGATTAACGGAGGAATTTTAAAAGCGAAGACTGGACTCCTTAGCCATCTTCGTGTTCATAGGAATGATTAATGCAGGAATTTTAAAAAGCGAAGACTGGACTCTTTAGCCATCTTCATGTTAAAAGGATGTAGTTGAGGACATTTTCAAAGAAGATCGGTCTCGGTGGCCATCTTTGTACTTATAGGAAAGGATATTGTATTAATTTTTGAAAAATTGAGGATTTTTAGCTGAGGACTAGATGTAGTAATATAGTCATCAATTGAATTGTTGATCCAAGACGAAATTGTTGGTTATGTCTGTGCATTTGTAGACAACCCAACAGTGCACATCCTTTTTCTTGTTTTGCTTTTTTTCACGTGCTACAATGCCTTGGACAAAGCATCATCATAACTTGGAATGTTAAGAGGCATTCAAAAAAAATCATAGAAGAATGAGTTTGAAAAATAACCGGCTAGTTCAGTTGAATAATAGTTGGGACATAATTAGTTGAGTGCAAGCTTTGACGCTGATTCAACCCATTCGACATTAGTTGAGTGCGAAGTTTGTGAGGCTGATTCAGCCCTCAAACCGGATGCTTGTAGACCACCTTCCAGAGATCTAACACGACGCCATCGTAAAAATTCGTTGCAGTCAGTTTATCACGATGAAGCTGTAGGTCAACAAGCTCAAAACAGGAGTCAGTGAAAAAAGCAAGCCTGAAACTTTTTATTGGGCTCCAACTATTCAACTGATGCACGTTTGCAAAACAAGAGTTAAAAAAAAAAAGGATGAAAATATAAGCCATCAGATATATGAGGATTGTGCAGGAACAGTTGGGATTGTCATTTGTATCACGCACATCTCTCATCCAATGAGACATTGTGAAGCGATGTAACCAGTGATGTTTTGAAACATCTTTATTTAATTGTAATGAGGATATCTACAAACATTTGTGTACAAATGTGTGATAATTCGCAGGTTTTTCATCTCTGCACTTAATGTGGTGATCAAAATGTATTTGCAATTCCCAGTGAAATCATTCTTTGAGTGCTTAAAAAAGAAATTCATACGGATGTATAACTGTGTTAGACGTCTTCATTTATATTCCGATGGAAGGTTTGTAACAATAATTAAGTCACACTCAAGGAACATATGAACCTGTCCATCAAAGAAAATATCGCCGCTCGTGATGCAACGCACACTTAATCAACATTTGCCCTTGCAGACCAACTAAATAGTTGCGGAGAAAACACATTTAATTGATGACTTTACTATGTTTAGCTTAGGACTTTTCAAAAGCGTAGACCGGACTCTTTAGCCATCTTCGTGTTTATAGGAATGATTAACGGAGGAATTTAAAAAGCGAAGACTGGACTCCTTAGCCATCTTCGTGTTTATAGGAATGATTAATGCAGGAATTTTAAAAAGCGAAGACTGGACTCTTTAGCCATCTTCGTGTTTATAGGAATGATTAACGGAGGAATTTTAAAAGCGAAGACTGGACTCCTTAGCCATCTTCGTGTTCATAGGAATGATTAATGCAGGAATTTTAAAAAGCGAAGACTGGACTCTTTAGCCATCTTCATGTTAAAAGGATGTAGTTGAGGACATTTTCAAAGAAGATCGGTCTCGGTGGCCATCTTTGTACTTATAGGAAAGGATATTGTATTAATTTTTGAAAAATTGAGGATTTTTAGCTGAGGACTAGATGTAGTAATATAGTCATCAATTGAATTGTTGATCCAAGACGAAATTGTTGGTTATGTCTGTGCATTTGTAGACAACCCAACAGTGCACATCCTTTTTCTTGTTTTGCTTTTTTTCACGTGCTACAATGCCTTGGACAAAGCATCATCATAACTTGGAATGTTAAGAGGCATTCAAAAAAAATCATAGAAGAATGAGTTTGAAAAATAACCGGCTAGTTCAGTTGAATAATAGTTGGGACATAATTAGTTGAGTGCAAGCTTTGACACTGATTCAACCCATTCGACATTAGTTGAGTGCGAAGTTTGTGAGGCTGATTCAGCCCTCAAACCGGATGCTTGTAGACCACCTTCCAGAGATCTAACACGACGCCATCGTAAAAATTCGTTGCAGTCAGTTTATCACGATGAAGCTGTAGGTCAACAAGCTCAAAACAGGAGTCAGTGAAAAAAGCAAGCCTGAAACTTTTTATTGGGCTCCAACTATTCAACTGATGCACGTTTGCAAAACAAGAGTTAAAAAAAAAAGGATGAAAATATAAGCCATCAGATATATGAGGATTGTGCAGGAACAGTTGGGATTGTCATTTGTATCACGCACATCTCTCATCCAATGAGACATTGTGAAGCGATGTAACCAGTGATGTTTTGAAACATCTTTATTTAATTGTAATGAGGATATCTACAAACATTTGTGTACAAATGTGTGATAATTCGCAGGTTTTTCATCTCTGCACTTAATGTGGTGATCAAAATGTATTTGCAATTCCCAGTGAAATCATGGTCTTTGAGTGCTTAAAAAAGAAATTCATACGGATGTATAACTGTGTTAGACGTCTTCATTTATATTCCGATGGAAGGTTTGTAACAATAATTAAGTCACACTCAAGGAACATATGAACCTGTCCATCAAAGAAAATATCGCCGCTCGTGATGCAACGCACACTTAATCAACATTTTCCCTTGCAGACCAACTAAATAGTTGCGGAGAAAACACATTTAATTGATGACTTTACTATGTTTAGCTTAGGACTTTTCAAAAGCGTAGACCGGACTCTTTAGCCATCTTCGTGTTTATAGGAATGATTAACGGAGGAATTTAAAAAGCGAAGACTGGACTCCTTAGCCATCTTCGTGTTTATAGGAATGATTAATGCAGGAATTTTAAAAAGCGAAGACTGGACTCTTTAGCCATCTTCGTGTTTATAGGAATGATTAACGGAGGAATTTTAAAAGCGAAGACTGGACTCCTTAGCCATCTTCGTGTTCATAGGAATGATTAATGCAGGAATTTTAAAAAGCGAAGACTGGACTCTTTAGCCATCTTCATGTTAAAAGGATGTAGTTGAGGACATTTTCAAAGAAGATCGGTCTCGGTGGCCATCTTTGTACTTATAGGAAAGGATATTGTATTAATTTTTGAAAAATTGAGGATTTTTAGCTGAGGACTAGATGTAGTAATATAGTCATCAATTGAATTGTTGATCCAAGACGAAATTGTTGGTTATGTCTGTGCATTTGTAGACAACCCAACAGTGCACATCCTTTTTCTTGTTTTGCTTTTTTTCACGTGCTACAATGCCTTGGACAAAGCATCATCATAACTTGGAATGTTAAGAGGCATTCAAAAAAAATCATAGAAGAATGAGTTTGAAAAATAACCGGCTAGTTCAGTTGAATAATAGTTGGGACATAATTAGTTGAGTGCAAGCTTTGACGCTGATTCAACCCATTCGACATTAGTTGAGTGCGAAGTTTGTGAGGCTGATTCAGCCCTCAAACCGGATGCTTGTAGACCACCTTCCAGAGATCTAACACGACGCCATCGTAAAAATTCGTTGCAGTCAGTTTATCACGATGAAGCTGTAGGTCAACAAGCTCAAAACAGGAGTCAGTGAAAAAAGCAAGCCTGAAACTTTTTATTGGGCTCCAACTATTCAACTGATGCACGTTTGCAAAACAAGAGTTAAAAAAAAAAAGGATGAAAATATAAGCCATCAGATATATGAGGATTGTGCAGGAACAGTTGGGATTGTCATTTGTATCACGCACATCTCTCATCCAATGAGACATTGTGAAGCGATGTAACCAGTGATGTTTTGAAACATCTTTATTTAATTGTAATGAGGATATCTACAAACATTTGTGTACAAATGTGTGATAATTCGCAGGTTTTTCATCTCTGCACTTAATGTGGTGATCAAAATGTATTTGCAATTCCCAGTGAAATCATGGTCTTTGAGTGCTTAAAAAAGAAATTCATACGGATGTATAACTGTGTTAGACGTCTTCATTTATATTCCGATGGAAGGTTTGTAACAATAATTAAGTCACACTCAAGGAACATATGAACCTGTCCATCAAAGAAAATATCGCCGCTCGTGATGCAACGCACACTTAATCAACATTTTCCCTTGCAGACCAACTAAATAGTTGCGGAGAAAACACATTTAATTGATGACTTTACTATGTTTAGCTTAGGACTTTTCAAAAGCGTAGACCGGACTCTTTAGCCATCTTCGTGTTTATAGGAATGATTAACGGAGGAATTTAAAAAGCGAAGACTGGACTCCTTAGCCATCTTCGTGTTCATAGGAATGATTAATGCAGGAATTTTAAAAAGCGAAGACTGGACTCTTTAGCCATCTTGATGTTAAAAGGATGTAGTTGAGGACATTTTCAAAGAAGATCGGTCTCGGTGGCCATCTTTGTACTTATAGGAAAGGATATTGTATTAATTTGTGAAAAATTGAGTATTTTTAGCTGAGGACTAGATGTAGTAATATAGTCATCAATTGAATTGTTGATCCAAGACGAAATTGTTGGTTATGTCTGTGCATTTGTAGACAACCCAACAGTGCACATCCTTTTTCTTGTTTTGCTTTTTTTCACGTGCTACAATGCCTTGGACAAAGCATCATCATAACTTGGAATGTTAAGAGGCATTCAAAAAAAATCATAGAAGAATGAGTTTGAAAAATAACCGGCTAGTTCAGTTGAATAATAGTTGGGACATAATTAGTTGAGTGCAAGCTTTGACGCTGATTCAACCCATTCGACATTAGTTGAGTGCGAAGTTTGTGAGGCTGATTCAGCCCTCAAACCGGATGCTTGTAGACCACCTTCCAGAGATCTAACACGACGCCATCGTAAAAATTCGTTGCAGTCAGTTTATCACGATGAAGCTGTAGGTCAACAAGCTCAAAACAGGAGTCAGTGAAAAAAGCAAGCCTGAAACTTTTTATTGGGCTCCAACTATTCAACTGATGCACGTTTGCAAAACAAGAGTTAAAAAAAAAAAGGATGAAAATATAAGCCATCAGATATATGAGGATTGTGCAGGAACAGTTGGGATTGTCATTTGTATCACGCACATCTCTCATCCAATGAGACATTGTGAAGCGATGTAACCAGTGATGTTTTGAAACATCTTTATTTAATTGTAATGAGGATATCTACAAACATTTGTGTACAAATGTGTGATAATTCGCAGGTTTTTCATCTCTGCACTTAATGTGGTGATCAAAATGTATTTGCAATTCCCAGTGAAATCATGGTCTTTGAGTGCTTAAAAAAGAAATTCATACGGATGTATAACTGTGTTAGACGTCTTCATTTATATTCCGATGGAAGGTTTGTAACAATAATTAAGTCACACTCAAGGAACATATGAACCTGTCCATCAAAGAAAATATCGCCGCTCGTGATGCAACGCACACTTAATCAACATTTTCCCTTGCAGACCAACTAAATAGTTGCGGAGAAAACACATTTAATTGATGACTTTACTATGTTTAGCTTAGGACTTTTCAAAAGCGTAGACCGGACTCTTTAGCCATCTTCGTGTTTATAGGAATGATTAACGGAGGAATTTAAAAAGCGAAGACTGGACTCCTTAGCCATCTTCGTGTTTATAGGAATGATTAATGCAGGAATTTTAAAAAGCGAAGACTGGACTCTTTAGCCATCTTCGTGTTTATAGGAATGATTAACGGAGGAATTTTAAAAGCGAAGACTGGACTCCTTAGCCATCTTCGTGTTCATAGGAATGATTAATGCAGGAATTTTAAAAAGCGAAGACTGGACTCTTTAGCCATCTTCATGTTAAAAGGATGTAGTTGAGGACATTTTCAAAGAAGATCGGTCTCGGTGGCCATCTTTGTACTTATAAGAAAGGATATTGTATTAATTTTTGAAAAATTGAGGATTTTTAGCTGAGGACTAGATGTAGTAATATAGTCATCAATTGAATTGTTGATCCAAGACGAAATTGTTGGTTATGTCTGTGCATTTGTAGACAACCCAACAGTGCACATCCTTTTTCTTGTTTTGCTTTTTTTCACGTGCTACAATGCCTTGGACAAAGCATCATCATAACTTGGAATGTTAAGAGGCATTCAAAAAAAATCATAGAAGAATGAGTTTGAAAAATAACCGGCTAGTTCAGTTGAATAATAGTTGGGACATAATTAGTTGAGTGCAAGCTTTGACGCTGATTCAACCCATTCGACATTAGTTGAGTGCGAAGTTTGTGAGGCTGATTCAGCCCTCAAACCGGATGCTTGTAGACCACCTTCCAGAGATCTAACACGACGCCATCGTAAAAATTCGTTGCAGTCAGTTTATCACGATGAAGCTGTAGGTCAACAAGCTCAAAACAGGAGTCAGTGAAAAAAGCAAGCCTGAAACTTTTTATTGGGCTCCAACTATTCAACTGATGCACGTTTGCAAAACAAGAGTTAAAAAAAAAAAGGATGAAAATATAAGCCATCAGATATATGAGGATTGTGCAGGAACAGTTGGGATTGTCATTTGTATCACGCACATCTCTCATCCAATGAGACATTGTGAAGCGATGTAACCAGTGATGTTTTGAAACATCTTTATTTAATTGTAATGAGGATATCTACAAACATTTGTGTACAAATGTGTGATAATTCGCAGGTTTTTCATCTCTGCACTTAATGTGGTGATCAAAATGTATTTGCAATTCCCAGTGAAATCATGGTCTTTGAGTGCTTAAAAAAGAAATTCATACGGATGTATAACTGTGTTAGACGTCTTCATTTATATTCCGATGGAAGGTTTGTAACAATAATTAAGTCACACTCAAGGAACATATGAACCTGTCCATCAAAGAAAATATCGCCGCTCGTGATGCAACGCACACTTAATCAACATTTGCCCTTGCAGACCAACTAAATAGTTGCGGAGAAAACACATTTAATTGATGACTTTACTATGTTTAGCTTAGGACTTTTCAAAAGCGTAGACCGGACTCTTTAGCCATCTTCGTGTTTATAGGAATGATTAACGGAGGAATTTAAAAAGCGAAGACTGGACTCCTTAGCCATCTTCGTGTTTATAGGAATGATTAATGCAGGAATTTTAAAAAGCGAAGACTGGACTCTTTAGCCATCTTCGTGTTTATAGGAATGATTAACGGAGGAATTTTAAAAGCGAAGACTGGACTCCTTAGCCATCTTCGTGTTCATAGGAATGATTAATGCAGGAATTTTAAAAAGCGAAGACTGGACTCTTTAGCCATCTTCATGTTAAAAGGATGTAGTTGAGGACATTTTCAAAGAAGATCGGTCTCGGTGGCCAGCTTTGTACTTATAGGAAAGGATATTGTATTAATTTGTGAAAAATTGAGGATTTTTAGCTGAGGACTAGATGTAGTAATATAGTCATCAATTGAATTGTTGATCCAAGACGAAATTGTTGGTTATGTCTGTGCATTTGTAGACAACCCAACAGTGCACATCCTTTTTCTTGTTTTGCTTTTTTTCACGTGCTACAATGCCTTGGACAAAGCATCATCATAACTTGGAATGTTAAGAGGCATTCAAAAAAAATCATAGAAGAATGAGTTTGAAAAATAACCGGCTAGTTCAGTTGAATAATAGTTGGGACATAATTAGTTGAGTGCAAGCTTTGACGCTGATTCAACCCATTCGACATTAGTTGAGTGCGAAGTTTGTGAGGCTGATTCAGCCCTCAAACCGGATGCTTGTAGACCACCTTCCAGAGATCTAACACGACGCCATCGTAAAAATTCGTTGCAGTCAGTTTATCACGATGAAGCTGTAGGTCAACAAGCTCAAAACAGGAGTCAGTGAAAAAAGCAAGCCTGAAACTTTTTATTGGGCTCCAACTATTCAACTGATGCACGTTTGCAAAACAAGAGTTAAAAAAAAAAGGATGAAAATATAAGCCATCAGATATATGAGGATTGTGCAGGAACAGTTGGGATTGTCATTTGTATCACGCACATCTCTCATCCAATGAGACATTGTGAAGCGATGTAACCAGTGATGTTTTGAAACATCTTTATTTAATTGTAATGAGGATATCTACAAACATTTGTGTACAAATGTGTGATAATTCGCAGGTTTTTCATCTCTGCACTTAATGTGGTGATCAAAAGGTATTTGCAATTCCCAGTGAAATCATGGTCTTTGAGTGCTTAAAAAAGAAATTCATACGGATGTATAACTGTGTTAGACGTCTTCATTTATATTCCGATGGAAGGTTTGTAACAATAATTAAGTCACACTCAAGGAACATATGAACCTGTCCATCAAAGAAAATATCGCCGCTCGTGATGCAACGCACACTTAATCAACATTTGCCCTTGCAGACCAACTAAATAGTTGCGGAGAAAACACATTTAATTGATGACTTTACTATGTTTAGCTTAGGACTTTTCAAAAGCGTAGACCGGACTCTTTAGCCATCTTCGTGTTTATAGGAATGATTAACGGAGGAATTTAAAAAGCGAAGACTGGACTCCTTAGCCATCTTCGTGTTTATAGGAATGATTAATGCAGGAATTTTAAAAAGCGAAGACTGGACTCTTTAGCCATCTTCGTGTTTATAGGAATGATTAACGGAGGAATTTTAAAAGCGAAGACTGGACTCCTTAGCCATCTTCGTGTTCATAGGAATGATTAATGCAGGAATTTTAAAAAGCGAAGACTGGACTCTTTAGCCATCTTCATGTTAAAAGGATGTAGTTGAGGACATTTTCAAAGAAGATCGGTCTCGGTGGCCATCTTTGTACTTATAGGAAAGGATATTGTATTAATTTTTGAAAAATTGAGGATTTTTAGCTGAGGACTAGATGTAGTAATATAGTCATCAATTGAATTGTTGATCCAAGACGAAATTGTTGGTTATGTCTGTGCATTTGTAGACAACCCAACAGTGCACATCCTTTTTCTTGTTTTGCTTTTTTTCACGTGCTACAATGCCTTGGACAAAGCATCATCATAACTTGGAATGTTAAGAGGCATTCAAAAAAAATCATAGAAGAATGAGTTTGAAAAATAACCGGCTAGTTCAGTTGAATAATAGTTGGGACATAATTAGTTGAGTGCAAGCTTTGACGCTGATTCAACCCATTCGACATTAGTTGAGTGCGAAGTTTGTGAGGCTGATTCAGCCCTCAAACCGGATGCTTGTAGACCACCTTCCAGAGATCTAACACGACGCCATCGTAAAAATTCGTTGCAGTCAGTTTATCACGATGAAGCTGTAGGTCAACAAGCTCAAAACAGGAGTCAGTGAAAAAAGCAAGCCTGAAACTTTTTATTGGGCTCCAACTATTCAACTGATGCACGTTTGCAAAACAAGAGTTAAAAAAAAAAGGATGAAAATATAAGCCATCAGATATATGAGGATTGTGCAGGAACAGTTGGGATTGTCATTTGTATCACGCACATCTCTCATCCAATGAGACATTGTGAAGCGATGTAACCAGTGATGTTTTGAAACATCTTTATTTAATTGTAATGAGGATATCTACAAACATTTGTGTACAAATGTGTGATAATTCGCAGGTTTTTCATCTCTGCACTTAATGTGGTGATCAAAATGTATTTGCAATTCCCAGTGAAATCATGGTCTTTGAGTGCTTAAAAAAGAAATTCATACGGATGTATAACTGTGTTAGACGTCTTCATTTATATTCCGATGGAAGGTTTGTAACAATAATTAAGTCACACTCAAGGAACATATGAACCTGTCCATCAAAGAAAATATCGCCGCTCGTGATGCAACGCACACTTAATCAACATTTGCCCTTGCAGACCAACTAAATAGTTGCGGAGAAAACACATTTAATTGATGACTTTACTATGTTTAGCTTAGGACTTTTCAAAAGCGTAGACCGGACTCTTTAGCCATCTTCGTGTTTATAGGAATGATTAACGGAGGAATTTAAAAAGCGAAGACTGGACTCCTTAGCCATCTTCGTGTTTATAGGAATGATTAACGGAGGAATTTTAAAAGCGAAGACTGGACTCCTTAGCCATCTTCGTGTTCATAGGAATGATTAATGCAGGAATTTTAAAAAGCGAAGACTGGACTCTTTAGCCATCTTCATGTTAAAAGGATGTAGTTGAGGACATTTTCAAAGAAGATCGGTCTCGGTGGCCATCTTTGTACTTATAGGAAAGGATATTGTATTAATTTTTGAAAAATTGAGGATTTTTAGCTGAGGACTAGATGTAGTAATATAGTCATCAATTGAATTGTTGATCCAAGACGAAATTGTTGGTTATGTCTGTGCATTTGTAGACAACCCAACAGTGCACATCCTTTTTCTTGTTTTGCTTTTTTTCACGTGCTACAATGCCTTGGACAAAGCATCATCATAACTTGGAATGTTAAGAGGCATTCAAAAAAAATCATAGAAGAATGAGTTTGAAAAATAACCGGCTAGTTCAGTTGAATAATAGTTGGGACATAATTAGTTGAGTGCAAGCTTTGACGCTGATTCAACCCATTCGACATTAGTTGAGTGCGAAGTTTGTGAGGCTGATTCAGCCCTCAAACCGGATGCTTGTAGACCACCTTCCAGAGATCTAACACGACGCCATCGTAAAAATTCGTTGCAGTCAGTTTATCACGATGAAGCTGTAGGTCAACAAGCTCAAAACAGGAGTCAGTGAAAAAAGCAAGCCTGAAACTTTTTATTGGGCTCCAACTATTCAACTGATGCACGTTTGCAAAACAAGAGTTAAAAAAAAAAAGGATGAAAATATAAGCCATCAGATATATGAGGATTGTGCAGGAACAGTTGGGATTGTCATTTGTATCACGCACATCTCTCATCCAATGAGACATTGTGAAGCGATGTAACCAGTGATGTTTTGAAACATCTTTATTTAATTGTAATGAGGATATCTACAAACATTTGTGTACAAATGTGTGATAATTCGCAGGTTTTTCATCTCTGCACTTAGTGTGGTGATCAAAATGTATTTGCAATTCCCAGTGAAATCATGGTCTTTGAGTGCTTAAAAAAGAAATTCATACGGATGTATAACTGTGTTAGACGTCTTCATTTATATTCCGATGGAAGGTTTGTAACAATAATTAAGTCACACTCAAGGAACATATGAACCTGTCCATCAAAGAAAATATCGCCGCTCGTGATGCAACGCACACTTAATCAACATTTTCCCTTGCAGACCAACTAAATAGTTGCGGAGAAAACACATTTAATTGATGACTTTACTATGTTTAGCTTAGGACTTTTCAAAAGCGTAGACCGGACTCTTTAGCCATCTTCGTGTTTATAGGAATGATTAACGGAGGAATTTAAAAAGCGAAGACTGGACTCCTTAGCCATCTTCGTGTTTATAGGAATGATTAACGGAGGAATTTTAAAAGCGAAGACTGGACTCCTTAGCCATCTTCGTGTTCATAGGAATGATTAATGCAGGAATTTTAAAAAGCGAAGACTGGACTCTTTAGCCATCTTCATGTTAAAAGGATGTAGTTGAGGACATTTTCAAAGAAGATCGGTCTCGGTGGCCATCTTTGTACTTATAGGAAAGGATATTGTATTAATTTTTGAAAAATTGAGGATTTTTAGCTGAGGACTAGATGTAGTAATATAGTCATCAATTGAATTGTTGATCCAAGACGAAATTGTTGGTTATGTCTGTGCATTTGTAGACAACCCAACAGTGCACATCCTTTTTCTTGTTTTGCTTTTTTTCACGTGCTACAATGCCTTGGACAAAGCATCATCATAACTTGGAATGTTAAGAGGCATTCAAAAAAAATCATAGAAGAATGAGTTTGAAAAATAACCGGCTAGTTCAGTTGAATAATAGTTGGGACATAATTAGTTGAGTGCAAGCTTTGACGCTGATTCAACCCATTCGACATTAGTTGAGTGCGAAGTTTGTGAGGCTGATTCAGCCCTCAAACCGGATGCTTGTAGACCACCTTCCAGAGATCTAACACGACGCCATCGTAAAAATTCGTTGCAGTCAGTTTATCACGATGAAGCTGTAGGTCAACAAGCTCAAAACAGGAGTCAGTGAAAAAAGCAAGCCTGAAACTTTTTATTGGGCTCCAACTATTCAACTGATGCACGTTTGCAAAACAAGAGTTAAAAAAAAAAAGGATGAAAATATAAGCCATCAGATATATGAGGATTGTGCAGGAACAGTTGGGATTGTCATTTGTATCACGCACATCTCTCATCCAATGAGACATTGTGAAGCGATGTAACCAGTGATGTTTTGAAACATCTTTATTTAATTGTAATGAGGATATCTACAAACATTTGTGTACAAATGTGTGATAATTCGCAGGTTTTTCATCTCTGCACTTAGTGTGGTGATCAAAATGTATTTGCAATTCCCAGTGAAATCATGGTCTTTGAGTGCTTAAAAAAGAAATTCATACGGATGTATAACTGTGTTAGACGTCTTCATTTATATTCCGATGGAAGGTTTGTAACAATAATTAAGTCACACTCAAGGAACATATGAACCTGTCCATCAAAGAAAATATCGCCGCTCGTGATGCAACGCACACTTAATCAACATTTTCCCTTGCAGACCAACTAAATAGTTGCGGAGAAAACACATTTAATTGATGACTTTACTATGTTTAGCTTAGGACTTTTCAAAAGCGTAGACCGGACTCTTTAGCCATCTTCGTGTTTATAGGAATGATTAACGGAGGAATTTAAAAAGCGAAGACTGGACTCCTTAGCCATCTTCGTGTTTATAGGAATGATTAATGCAGGAATTTTAAAAAGCGAAGACTGGACTCTTTAGCCATCTTCGTGTTTATAGGAATGATTAACGGAGGAATTTTAAAAGCGAAGACTGGACTCCTTAGCCATCTTCGTGTTCATAGGAATGATTAATGCAGGAATTTTAAAAAGCGAAGACTGGACTCTTTAGCCATCTTCATGTTAAAAGGATGTAGTTGAGGACATTTTCAAAGAAGATCGGTCTCGGTGGCCATCTTTGTACTTATAGGAAAGGATATTGTATTAATTTTTGAAAAATTGAGGATTTTTAGCTGAGGACTAGATGTAGTAATATAGTCATCAATTGAATTGTTGATCCAAGACGAAATTGTTGGTTATGTCTGTGCATTTGTAGACAACCCAACAGTGCACATCCTTTTTCTTGTTTTGCTTTTTTTCACGTGCTACAATGCCTTGGACAAAGCATCATCATAACTTGGAATGTTAAGAGGCATTCAAAAAAAATCATAGAAGAATGAGTTTGAAAAATAACCGGCTAGTTCAGTTGAATAATAGATGGGACATAATTAGTTGAGTGCAAGCTTTGACGCTGATTCAACCCATTCAACATTAGTTGAGTGCGAAGTTTGTGAGGCTGATTCAGCCCTCAAACCGGATGCTTGTAGACCACCTTCCAGAGATCTAACACGACGCCATCGTAAAAATTCGTTGCAGTCAGTTTATCACGATGAAGCTGTAGGTCAACAAGCTCAAAACAGGAGTCAGTGAAAAAAGCAAGCCTGAAACTTTTTATTGGGCTCCAACTATTCAACTGATGCACGTTTGCAAAACAAGAGTTAAAAAAAAAAAGGATGAAAATATAAGCCATCAGATATATGAGGATTGTGCAGGAACAGTTGGGATTGTCATTTGTATCACGCACATCTCTCATCCAATGAGACATTGTGAAGCGATGTAACCAGTGATGTTTTGAAACATCTTTATTTAATTGTAATGAGGATATCTACAAACATTTGTGTACAAATGTGTGATAATTCGCAGGTTTTTCATCTCTGCACTTAATGTGGTGATCAAAAGGTATTTGCAATTCCCAGTGAAATCATGGTCTTTGAGTGCTTAAAAAAGAAATTCATACGGATGTATAACTGTGTTAGACGTCTTCATTTATATTCCGATGGAAGGTTTGTAACAATAATTAAGTCACACTCAAGGAACATATGAACCTGTCCATCAAAGAAAATATCGCCGCTCGTGATGCAACGCACACTTAATCAACATTTGCCCTTGCAGACCAACTAAATAGTTGCGGAGAAAACACATTTAATTGATGACTTTACTATGTTTAGCTTAGGACTTTTCAAAAGCGTAGACCGGACTCTTTAGCCATCTTCGTGTTTATAGGAATGATTAACGGAGGAATTTAAAAAGCGAAGACTGGACTCCTTAGCCATCTTCGTGTTTATAGGAATGATTAATGCAGGAATTTTAAAAAGCGAAGACTGGACTCTTTAGCCATCGTCGTGTTTATAGGAATGATTAACGGAGGAATTTTAAAAGCGAAGACTGGACTCCTTAGCCATCTTCGTGTTCATAGGAATGATTAATGCAGGAATTTTAAAAAGCGAAGACTGGGCTCTTTAGCCATCTTCATGTTAAAAGGATGTAGTTGAGGACATTTTCAAAGAAGATCGGTCTCGGTGGCCATCTTTGTACTTATAGGAAAGGATATTGTATTAATTTTTGAAAAATTGAGGATTTTTAGCTGAGGACTAGATGTAGTAATATAGTCATCAATTGAATTGTTGATCCAAGACGAAATTGTTGGTTATGTCTGTGCATTTGTAGACAACCCAACAGTGCACATCCTTTTTCTTGTTTTGCTTTTTTTCACGTGCTACAATGCCTTGGACAAAGCATCATCATAACTTGGAATGTTAAGAGGCATTCAAAAAAAATCATAGAAGAATGAGTTTGAAAAATAACCGGCTAGTTCAGTTGAATAATAGTTGGGACATAATTAGTTGAGTGCAAGCTTTGACGCTGATTCAACCCATTCAACATTAGTTGAGTGCGAAGTTTGTGAGGCTGATTCAGCCCTCAAACCGGATGCTTGTAGACCACCTTCCAGAGATCTAACACGACGCCATCGTAAAAATTCGTTGCAGTCAGTTTATCACGATGAAGCTGTAGGTCAACAAGCTCAAAACAGGAGTCAGTGAAAAAAGCAAGCCTGAAACTTTTTATAGGGCTCCAACTATTCAACTGATGCACGTTTGCAAAACAAGAGTTAAAAAAAAAAGGATGAAAATATAAGCCATCAGATATATGAGGATTGTGCAGGAACAGTTGGGATTGTCATTTGTATCACGCACATCTCTCATCCAATGAGACATTGTGAAGCGATGTAACCAGTGATGTTTTAAAACATCTTTATTTAATTGTAATGAGGATATCTACAAACATTTGTGTACAAATGTGTGATAATTCGCAGGTTTTTCATCTCTGCACTTAATGTGGTGATCAAAATGTATTTGCAATTCCCAGTGAAATCGTGGTCTTTGAGTGCTTAAAAAAGAAATTCATACGGATGTATAACTGTGTTAGACGTCTTCATTTATATTCCGATGGAAGGTTTGTAACAATAATTAAGTCACACTCAAGGAACATATAAACCTGTCCATCAAAGAAAATATCGCCGCTCGTGATGCAACGCACACTTAATCAACATTTGCCCTTGCAGACCAACTAAATAGTTGCGGAGAAAACACATTTAATTGATGACTTTACTATGTTTAGCTTAGGACTTTTCAAAAGCGTAGACCGGACTCTTTAGCCATCTTCGTGTTTATAGGAATGATTAACGGAGGAATTTAAAAAGCGAAGACTGGACTCCTTAGCCATCTTCGTGTTTATAGGAATGATTAATGCAGGAATTTTAAAAAGCGAAGACTGGACTCTTTAGCCATCTTCGTGTTTATAGGAATGATTAACGGAGGAATTTTAAAAGCGAAGACTGGACTCCTTAGCCATCTTCGTGTTCATAGGAATGATTAATGCAGGAATTTTAAAAAGCGAAGACTGGACTCTTTAGCCATCTTCATGTTAAAAGGATGTAGTTGAGGACATTTTCAAAGAAGATCGGTCTCGGTGGCCATCTTTGTACTTATAGGAAAGGATATTGTATTAATTTTTGAAAAATTGAGTATTTTTAGCTGAGGACTAGATGTAGTAATATAGTCATCAATTGAATTGTTGATCCAAGACGAAATTGTTGGTTATGTCTGTGCATTTGTAGACAACCCAACAGTGCACATCCTTTTTCTTGTTTTGCTTTTTTTCACGTGCTACAATGCCTTGGACAAAGCATCATCATAACTTGGAATGTTAAGAGGCATTCAAAAAAAATCATAGAAGAATGAGTTTGAAAAATAACCGGCTAGTTCAGTTGAATAATAGTTGGGACATAATTAGTTGAGTGCAAGCTTTGACGCTGATTCAACCCATTCGACATTAGTTGAGTGCGAAGTTTGTGAGGCTGATTCAGCCCTCAAACCGGATGCTTGTAGACCACCTTCCAGAGATCTAACACGACGCCATCGTAAAAATTCGTTGCAGTCAGTTTATCACGATGAAGCTGTAGGTCAACAAGCTCAAAACAGGAGTCAGTGAAAAAAGCAAGCCTGAAACTTTTTATTGGGCTCCAACTATTCAACTGATGCACGTTTGCAAAACAAGAGTTAAAAAAAAAAAGGATGAAAATATAAGCCATCAGATATATGAGGATTGTGCAGGAACAGTTGGGATTGTCATTTGTATCACGCACATCTCTCATCCAATGAGACATTGTGAAGCGATGTAACCAGTGATGTTTTGAAACATCTTTATTTAATTGTAATGAGGATATCTACAAACATTTGTGTACAAATGTGTGATAATTCGCAGGTTTTTCATCTCTGCACTTAATGTGGTGATCAAAATGTATTTGCAATTCCCAGTGAAATCATGGTCTTTGAGTGCTTAAAAAAGAAATTCATACGGATGTATAACTGTGTTAGACGTCTTCATTTATATTCCGATGGAAGGTTTGTAACAATAATTAAGTCACACTCAAGGAACATATGAACCTGTCCATCAAAGAAAATATCGCCGCTTGTGATGCAACGCACACTTAATCAACATTTGCCCTTGCAGACCAACTAAATAGTTGCGGAGAAAACACATTTAATTGATGACTTTACTATGTTTAGCTTAGGACTTTTCAAAAGCGTAGACCGGACTCTTTAGCCATCTTCGTGTTTATAGGAATGATTAACGGAGGAATTTAAAAAGCGAAGACTGGACTCCTTAGCCATCTTCGTGTTTATAGGAATGATTAATGCAGGAATTTTAAAAAGCGAAGACTGGACTCTTTAGCCATCTTCGTGTTTATAGGAATGATTAACGGAGGAATTTTAAAAGCGAAGACTGGACTCCTTAGCCATCTTCGTGTTCATAGGAATGATTAATGCAGGAATTTTAAAAAGCGAAAACTGGACTCTTTAGCCATCTTCATGTTAAAAGGATGTAGTTGAGGACATTTTCAAAGAAGATCGGTCTCGGTGGCCATCTTTGTACTTATAGGAAAGGATATTGTATTAATTTTTGAAAAATTGAGGATTTTTAGCTGAGGACGATGTAGTAATATAGTCATCAATTGAATTGTTGATCCAAGACGAAATTGTTGGTTATGTCTGTGCATTTGTAGACAACCCAACAGTGCACATCCTTTTTCTTGTTTTGCTTTTTTTCACGTGCTACAATGCCTTGGACAAAGCATCATCATAACTTGGAATGTTAAGAGGCATTCAAAAAAAATCATAGAAGAATGAGTTTGAAAAATAACCGGCTAGTTCAGTTGAATAATAGTTGGGACATAATTAGTTGAGTGCAAGCTTTGACGCTGATTCAACCCATTCAACATTAGTTGAGTGCGAAGTCTGTGAGGCTGATTCAGCCCTCAAACCGGATGCTTGTAGACCACCTTCCAGAGATCTAACACGACGCCATCGTAAAAATTCGTTGCAGTCAGTTTATCACGATGAAGCTGTAGGTCAACAAGCTCAAAACAGGAGTCAGTGAAAAAAGCAAGCCTGAAACTTTTTATTGGGCTCCAACTATTCAACTGATGCACGTTTGCAAAACAAGAGTTAAAAAAAAAAGGATGAAAATATAAGCCATCAGATATATGAGGATTGTGCAGGAACAGTTGGGATTGTCATTTGTATCACGCACATCTCTCATCCAATGAGACATTGTGAAGCGATGTAACCAGTGATGTTTTGAAACATCTTTATTTAATTGTAATGAGGATATCTACAAACATTTGTGTACAAATGTGTGATAATTCGCAGGTTTTTCATCTCTGCACTTAATGTGGTGATCAAAATGTATTTGCAATTCCCAGTGAAATCATGGTCTTTGAGTGCTTAAAAAAGAAATTCATACGGATGTATAACTGTGTTAGACGTCTTCATTTATATTCCGATGGAAGGTTTGTAACAATAATTAAGTCACACTCAAGGAACATATGAACCTGTCCATCAAAGAAAATATCGCCGCTCGTGATGCAACGCACACTTAATCAACATTTTCCCTTGCAGACCAACTAAATAGTTGCGGAGAAAACACATTTAATTGATGACTTTACTATGTTTAGCTTAGGACTTTTCAAAAGCGTAGACCGGACTCTTTAGCCATCTTCGTGTTTATAGGAATGATTAACGGAGGAATTTAAAAAGCGAAGACTGGACTCCTTAGCCATCTTCGTGTTTATAGGAATGATTAATGCAGGAATTTTAAAAAGCGAAGACTGGACTCCTTAGCCATCTTCGTGTTTATAGGAATGATTAACGGAGGAATTTTAAAAGCGAAGACTGGACTCCTTAGCCATCTTCGTGTTCATAGGAATGATTAATGCAGGAATTTTAAAAAGCGAAGACTGGACTCTTTAGCCATCTTCATGTTAAAAGGATGTAGTTGAGGACATTTTCAAAGAAGATCGGTCTCGGTGGCCATCTTTGTACTTATAGGAAAGGATATTGTATTAATTTTTGAAAAATTGAGGATTTTTAGCTGAGGACTAGATGTAGTAATATAGTCATCAATTGAATTGTTGATCCAAGACGAAATTGTTGGTTATGTCTGTGCATTTGTAGACAACCCAACAGTGCACATCCTTTTTCTTGTTTTGCTTTTTTTCACGTGCTACAATGCCTTGGACAAAGCATCATCATAACTTGGAATGTTAAGAGGCATTCAAAAAAAATCATAGAAGAATGAGTTTGAAAAATAACCGGCTAGTTCAGTTGAATAATAGTTGGGACATAATTAGTTGAGTGCAAGCTTTGACGCTGATTCAACCCATTCGACATTAGTTGAGTGCGAAGTTTGTGAGGCTGATTCAGCCCTCAAACCGGATGCTTGTAGACCACCTTCCAGAGATCTAACACGACGCCATCGTAAAAATTCGTTGCAGTCAGTTTATCACGATGAAGCTGTAGGTCAACAAGCTCAAAACAGGAGTCAGTGAAAAAAGCAAGCCTGAAACTTTTTATTGGGCTCCAACTATTCAACTGATGCACGTTTGCAAAACAAGAGTTAAAAAAAAAAAGGATGAAAATATAAGCCATCAGATATATGAGGATTGTGCAGGAACAGTTGGGATTGTCATTTGTATCACGCACATCTCTCATCCAATGAGACATTGTGAAGCGATGTAACCAGTGATGTTTTGAAACATCTTTATTTAATTGTAATGAGGATATCTACAAACATTTGTGTACAAATGTGTGATAATTCGCAGGTTTTTCATCTCTGCACTTAATGTGGTGATCAAAATGTATTTGCAATTCCCAGTGAAATCATGGTCTTTGAGTGCTTAAAAAAGAAATTCATACGGATGTATAACTGTGTTAGACGTCTTCATTTATATTCCGATGGAAGGTTTGTAACAATAATTAAGTCACACTCAAGGAACATATGAACCTGTCCATCAAAGAAAATATCGCCGCTTGTGATGCAACGCACACTTAATCAACATTTGCCCTTGCAGACCAACTAAATAGTTGCGGAGAAAACACATTTAATTGATGACTTTACTATGTTTAGCTTAGGACTTTTCAAAAGCGTAGACCGGACTCTTTAGCCATCTTCGTGTTTATAGGAATGATTAACGGAGGAATTTAAAAAGCGAAGACTGGACTCCTTAGCCATCTTCGTGTTTATAGGAATGATTAATGCAGGAATTTTAAAAAGCGAAGACTGGACTCTTTAGCCATCTTCGTGTTTATAGGAATGATTAACGGAGGAATTTTAAAAGCGAAGACTGGACTCCTTAGCCATCTTCGTGTTCATAGGAATGATTAATGCAGGAATTTTAAAAAGCGAAGACTGGACTCTTTAGCCATCTTCATGTTAAAAGGATGTAGTTGAGGACATTTTCAAAGAAGATCGGTCTCGGTGGCCATCTTTGTACTTATAGGAAAGGATATTGTATTAATTTTTGAAAAATTGAGGATTTTTAGCTGAGGACTAGATGTAGTAATATAGTCATCAATTGAATTGTTGATCCAAGACGAAATTGTTGGTTATGTCTGTGCATTTGTAGACAACCCAACAGTGCACATCCTTTTTCTTGTTTTGCTTTTTTTCACGTGCTACAATGCCTTGGACAAAGCATCATCATAACTTGGAATGTTAAGAGGCATTCAAAAAAAATCATAGAAGAATGAGTTTGAAAAATAACCGGCTAGTTCAGTTGAATAATAGATGGGACATAATTAGTTGAGTGCAAGCTTTGACGCTGATTCAACCCATTCGACATTAGTTGAGTGCGAAGTTTGTGAGGCTGATTCAGCCCTCAAACCGGATGCTTGTAGACCACCTTCCAGAGATCTAACACGACGCCATCGTAAAAATTCGTTGCAGTCAGTTTATCACGATGAAGCTGTAGGTCAACAAGCTCAAAACAGGAGTCAGTGAAAAAAGCAAGCCTGAAACTTTTTATTGGGCTCCAACTATTCAACTGATGCACGTTTGCAAAACAAGAGTTAAAAAAAAAAAGGATGAAAATATAAGCCATCAGATATATGAGGATTGTGCAGGAACAGTTGGGATTGTCATTTGTATCACGCACATCTCTCATCCAATGAGACATTGTGAAGCGATGTAACCAGTGATGTTTTGAAACATCTTTATTTAATTGTAATGAGGATATCTACAAACATTTGTGTACAAATGTGTGATAATTCGCAGGTTTTTCATTTCTGCACTTAATGTGGTGATCAAAATGTATTTGCAATTCCCAGTGAAATCATGGTCTTTGAGTGCTTAAAAAAGAAATTCATACGGATGTATAACTGTGTTAGACGTCTTCATTTATATTCCGATGGAAGGTTTGTAACAATAATTAAGTCACACTCAAGGAACATATGAACCTGTCCATCAAAGAAAATATCGCCGCTCGTGATGCAACGCACACTTAATCAACATTTTCCCTTGCAGACCAACTAAATAGTTGCGGAGAAAACACATTTAATTGATGACTTTACTATGTTTAGCTTAGGACTTTTCAAAAGCGTAGACCGGACTCTTTAGCCATCTTCGTGTTTATAGGAATGATTAACGGAGGAATTTAAAAAGCGAAGACTGGACTCCTTAGCCATCTTCGTGTTTATAGGAATGATTAATGCAGGAATTTTAAAAAGCGAAGACTGGACTCCTTAGCCATCTTCGTGTTTATAGGAATGATTAACGGAGGAATTTTAAAAGCGAAGACTGGACTCCTTAGCCATCTTCGTGTTCATAGGAATGATTAATGCAGGAATTTTAAAAAGCGAAGACTGGACTCTTTAGCCATCTTCATGTTAAAAGGATGTAGTTGAGGACATTTTCAAAGAAGATCGGTCTCGGTGGCCATCTTTGTACTTATAGGAAAGGATATTGTATTATTTTTTGAAAAATTGAGGATTTTTAGCTGAGGACTAGATGTAGTAATATAGTCATCAATTGAATTGTTGATCCAAGACGAAATTGTTGGTTATGTCTGTGCATTTGTAGACAACCCAACAGTGCACATCCTTTTTCTTGTTTTGCTTTTTTTCACGTGCCTTGGACAAAGCATCATCATAACTTGGAATGTTAAGAGGCGTTCAAAAAAAATCATAGAAGAATGAGTTTGTAAAATAACCGGCTAGTTCAGTTGAATAATAGTTGGGACATAATTAGTTGAGTGCAAGCTTTGACGCTGATTCAACCCATTCAACATTAGTTGAGTGCGAAGTTTGTGAGGCTGATTCAGCCCTCAAACCGGATGCTTGTAGACCACCTTCCAGAGATCTAACACGACGCCATCGTAAAAATTCGTTGCAGTCAGTTTATCACGATGAAGCTGTAGGTCAACAAGCTCAAAACAGGAGTCAGTGAAAAAAGCAAGCCTGAAACTTTTTATTGGGCTCCAACTATTCAACTGATGCACGTTTGCAAAACAAGAGTTAAAGAAAAGGATGAAAATATAAGCCATCAGATATAGGATGATTGTGCAGGAACAGTTGGGATTGTCGTTTGTATCACGCTCATCTCTCATCCACTGAGACATTGTGAAGCGATGTAACCAGTGATGTTTTGAAACATCTTTATTTAATTGTAATGAGGATATCTACAAACGTTTGTGTACAAATGTGTGATAATTCGCAGGTTTTTCATCTCTGCACTTAATGTGGTGATCAAAATGTATTTGCAATCCCCAGTGAAATCATTCTTTGAGTGCTTAAAAAAGAAATTCATACGGATGTATAACTGTGTTAGACGTCTTCATTTATATTCCGATGGAAGGTTTGTAACAATAATTAAGACACACTCAAGGAACATATGAACCTGTCCATCAAAGGAAATATCGCCGCTCGTGATGCAACGCACACTTAATCAACATTTGCCCTTGCAGACCAACTAAATAGTTGCGGAGAAAACACATTTAATTGATGACTTTACTATGTTTAGCTTAGGACTTTTCAAAAGCGAAGACCGGACTCTTTAGCCATCTTCGTGTTTATAGGAATGATTAATGGAGGATTTTTAAAAGCGAAGACTGGACTCCTTAGCCATCTTCGTGTTTATAGGAAGGATTAATGTAGGAATTTTAAAAGCGAAGACTGGACTCCTTAGCCATCTTCGTGTTTATAGGAATGATTAACGGAGGAATTTTAAAAGCGAAGACTGGACTCCTTAGCCATCTTCGTGTTCATAGGAATGATTAATGTAGGAATTTTAAAAGTGAAGACTGGGCTCTTTAGCCATCTTCATGTTAAAAGGATGTAGTTGAGGACATTTTCAAAGAAGATCGGTCTCGGTGGCCATCTTTGTACTTACAGGAAAGGATATTGTATTAATTTTTGAAAAATTGAGGATTTTTAGCTGAGGACTAGATGTAGTAATATAGTCATCAATTGAATTGTTCATCCAAGACGAAATTGTTGGTTATGTCTGTGCATTTGTAGACAACCCAACAGTGCACATCCTTTTTCTTGTTTTGCTTTTTTTCACGTGCCTTGGACAAAGCATCATCATAACTTGGAATGTTAAGAGGCGTTCAAAAAAAATCATAGAAGAATGAGTTTGTAAAATAACCGGCTAGTTCAGTTGAATAATAGTTGGGACATAATTAGTTGAGTGCAAGCTTTGACGCTGATTCAACCCATTCAACATTAGTTGAGTGCGAAGTTTGTGAGGCTGATTCAGCCCTCAAACCGGATGCTTGTAGACCACCTTCCAGAGATCTAACACGACGCCATCGTAAAAATTCGTTGCAGTCAGTTTATCACGATGAAGCTGTAGGTCAACAAGCTCAAAACAGGAGTCAGTGAAAAAAGCAAGCCTGAAACTTTTTATTGGGCTCCAACTATTCAACTGATGCACGTTTGCAAAACAAGAGTTAAAGAAAAGGATGAAAATATAAGCCATCAGATATAGGATGATTGTGCAGGAACAGTTGGGATTGTCGTTTGTATCACGCTCATCTCTCATCCACTGAGACATTGTGAAGCGATGTAACCAGTGATGTTTTGAAACATCTTTATTTAATTGTAATGAGGATATCTACAAACGTTTGTGTACAAATGTGTGATAATTCGCAGGTTTTTCATCTCTGCACTTAATGTGGTGATCAAAATGTATTTGCAATCCCCAGTGAAATCATTCTTTGAGTGCTTAAAAAAGAAATTCATACGGATGTATAACTGTGTTAGACGTCTTCATTTATATTCCGATGGAAGGTTTGTAACAATAATTAAGACACACTCAAGGAACATATGAACCTGTCCATCAAAGGAAATATCGCCGCTCGTGATGCAACGCACACTTAATCAACATTTGCCCTTGCAGACCAACTAAATAGTTGCGGAGAAAACACATTTAATTGATGACTTTACTATGTTTAGCTTAGGACTTTTCAAAAGCGAAGACCGGACTCTTTAGCCATCTTCGTGTTTATAGGAATGATTAATGGAGGATTTTTAAAAGCGAAGACTGGACTCCTTAGCCATCTTCGTGTTTATAGGAAGGATTAATGTAGGAATTTTAAAAGCGAAGACTGGACTCCTTAGCCATCTTCGTGTTTATAGGAATGATTAACGGAGGAATTTTAAAAGCGAAGACTGGACTCCTTAGCCATCTTCGTGTTCATAGGAATGATTAATGTAGGAATTTTAAAAGTGAAGACTGGGCTCTTTAGCCATCTTCATGTTAAAAGGATGTAGTTGAGGACATTTTCAAAGAAGATCGGTCTCGGTGGCCATCTTTGTACTTACAGGAAAGGATATTGTATTAATTTTTGAAAAATTGAGGATTTTTAGCTGAGGACTAGATGTAGTAATATAGTCATCAATTGAATTGTTCATCCAAGACGAAATTGTTGGTTATGTCTGTGCATTTGTAGACAACCCAACAGTGCACATCCTTTTTCTTGTTTTGCTTTTTTTCACGTGCCTTGGACAAAGCATCATCATAACTTGGAATGTTAAGAGGCGTTCAAAAAAAATCATAGAAGAATGAGTTTGTAAAATAACCGGCTAGTTCAGTTGAATAATAGTTGGGACATAATTAGTTGAGTGCAAGCTTTGACGCTGATTCAACCCATTCAACATTAGTTGAGTGCGAAGTTTGTGAGGCTGATTCAGCCCTCAAACCGGATGCTTGTAGACCACCTTCCAGAGATCTAACACGACGCCATCGTAAAAATTCGTTGCAGTCAGTTTATCACGATGAAGCTGTAGGTCAACAAGCTCAAAACAGGAGTCAGTGAAAAAAGCAAGCCTGAAACTTTTTATTGGGCTCCAACTATTCAACTGATGCACGTTTGCAAAACAAGAGTTAAAGAAAAGGATGAAAATATAAGCCATCAGATATAGGATGATTGTGCAGGAACAGTTGGGATTGTCGTTTGTATCACGCTCATCTCTCATCCACTGAGACATTGTGAAGCGATGTAACCAGTGATGTTTTGAAACATCTTTATTTAATTGTAATGAGGATATCTACAAACGTTTGTGTACAAATGTGTGATAATTCGCAGGTTTTTCATCTCTGCACTTAATGTGGTGATCAAAATGTATTTGCAATCCCCAGTGAAATCATTCTTTGAGTGCTTAAAAAAGAAATTCATACGGATGTATAACTGTGTTAGACGTCTTCATTTATATTCCGATGGAAGGTTTGTAACAATAATTAAGACACACTCAAGGAACATATGAACCTGTCCATCAAAGGAAATATCGCCGCTCGTGATGCAACGCACACTTAATCAACATTTGCCCTTGCAGACCAACTAAATAGTTGCGGAGAAAACACATTTAATTGATGACTTTACTATGTTTAGCTTAGGACTTTTCAAAAGCGAAGACCGGACTCTTTAGCCATCTTCGTGTTTATAGGAATGATTAATGGAGGATTTTTAAAAGCGAAGACTGGACTCCTTAGCCATCTTCGTGTTTATAGGAAGGATTAATGTAGGAATTTTAAAAGCGAAGACTGGACTCCTTAGCCATCTTCGTGTTTATAGGAATGATTAACGGAGGAATTTTAAAAGCGAAGACTGGACTCCTTAGCCATCTTCGTGTTCATAGGAATGATTAATGTAGGAATTTTAAAAGTGAAGACTGGGCTCTTTAGCCATCTTCATGTTAAAAGGATGTAGTTGAGGACATTTTCAAAGAAGATCGGTCTCGGTGGCCATCTTTGTACTTACAGGAAAGGATATTGTATTAATTTTTGAAAAATTGAGGATTTTTAGCTGAGGACTAGATGTAGTAATATAGTCATCAATTGAATTGTTCATCCAAGACGAAATTGTTGGTTATGTCTGTGCATTTGTAGACAACCCAACAGTGCACATCCTTTTTCTTGTTTTGCTTTTTTTCACGTGCCTTGGACAAAGCATCATCATAACTTGGAATGTTAAGAGGCGTTCAAAAAAAATCATAGAAGAATGAGTTTGTAAAATAACCGGCTAGTTCAGTTGAATAATAGTTGGGACATAATTAGTTGAGTGCAAGCTTTGACGCTGATTCAACCCATTCAACATTAGTTGAGTGCGAAGTTTGTGAGGCTGATTCAGCCCTCAAACCGGATGCTTGTAGACCACCTTCCAGAGATCTAACACGACGCCATCGTAAAAATTCGTTGCAGTCAGTTTATCACGATGAAGCTGTAGGTCAACAAGCTCAAAACAGGAGTCAGTGAAAAAAGCAAGCCTGAAACTTTTTATTGGGCTCCAACTATTCAACTGATGCACGTTTGCAAAACAAGAGTTAAAGAAAAGGATGAAAATATAAGCCATCAGATATAGGATGATTGTGCAGGAACAGTTGGGATTGTCGTTTGTATCACGCTCATCTCTCATCCACTGAGACATTGTGAAGCGATGTAACCAGTGATGTTTTGAAACATCTTTATTTAATTGTAATGAGGATATCTACAAACGTTTGTGTACAAATGTGTGATAATTCGCAGGTTTTTCATCTCTGCACTTAATGTGGTGATCAAAATGTATTTGCAATCCCCAGTGAAATCATTCTTTGAGTGCTTAAAAAAGAAATTCATACGGATGTATAACTGTGTTAGACGTCTTCATTTATATTCCGATGGAAGGTTTGTAACAATAATTAAGACACACTCAAGGAACATATGAACCTGTCCATCAAAGGAAATATCGCCGCTCGTGATGCAACGCACACTTAATCAACATTTGCCCTTGCAGACCAACTAAATAGTTGCGGAGAAAACACATTTAATTGATGACTTTACTATGTTTAGCTTAGGACTTTTCAAAAGCGAAGACCGGACTCTTTAGCCATCTTCGTGTTTATAGGAATGATTAATGGAGGATTTTTAAAAGCGAAGACTGGACTCCTTAGCCATCTTCGTGTTTATAGGAAGGATTAATGTAGGAATTTTAAAAGCGAAGACTGGACTCCTTAGCCATCTTCGTGTTTATAGGAATGATTAACGGAGGAATTTTAAAAGCGAAGACTGGACTCCTTAGCCATCTTCGTGTTCATAGGAATGATTAATGTAGGAATTTTAAAAGTGAAGACTGGGCTCTTTAGCCATCTTCATGTTAAAAGGATGTAGTTGAGGACATTTTCAAAGAAGATCGGTCTCGGTGGCCATCTTTGTACTTACAGGAAAGGATATTGTATTAATTTTTGAAAAATTGAGGATTTTTAGCTGAGGACTAGATGTAGTAATATAGTCATCAATTGAATTGTTCATCCAAGACGAAATTGTTGGTTATGTCTGTGCATTTGTAGACAACCCAACAGTGCACATCCTTTTTCTTGTTTTGCTTTTTTTCACGTGCCTTGGACAAAGCATCATCATAACTTGGAATGTTAAGAGGCGTTCAAAAAAAATCATAGAAGAATGAGTTTGTAAAATAACCGGCTAGTTCAGTTGAATAATAGTTGGGACATAATTAGTTGAGTGCAAGCTTTGACGCTGATTCAACCCATTCAACATTATTTGAGTGCGAAGTTTGTGAGGCTGATTCAGCCCTCAAACCGGATGCTTGTAGACCACCTTCCAGAGATCTACCACGACGCCATCGTAAAAATTCGTTGCAGTCAGTTTATCACGATGAAGCTGTAGGTCAACAAGCTCAAAACAGGAGTCAGTGAAAAAAGCAAGCCTGAAACTTTTTATTGGGCTCCAACTATTCAACTGATGCACGTTTGCAAAACAAGAGTTAAAGAAAAGGATGAAAATATAAGCCATCAGATATAGGATGATTGTGCAGGAACAGTTGGGATTGTCGTTTGTATCACGCTCATCTCTCATCCACTGAGACATTGTGAAGCGATGTAACCAGTGATGTTTTGAAACATCTTTATTTAATTGTAATGAGGATATCTACAAACGTTTGTGTACAAATGTGTGATAATTCGCAGGTTTTTCATCTCTGCACTTAATGTGGTGATCAAAATGTATTTGCAATCCCCAGTGAAATCATTCTTTGAGTGCTTAAAAAAGAAATTCATACGGATGTATAACTGTGTTAGACGTCTTCATTTATATTCCGATGGAAGGTTTGTAACAATAATTAAGACACACTCAAGGAACATATGAACCTGTCCATCAAAGGAAATATCGCCGCTCGTGATGCAACGCACACTTAATCAACATTTGCCCTTGCAGACCAACTAAATAGTTGCGGAGAAAACACATTTAATTGATGACTTTACTATGTTTAGCTTAGGACTTTTCAAAAGCGAAGACCGGACTCTTTAGCCATCTTCGTGTTTATAGGAATGATTAATGGAGGATTTTTAAAAGCGAAGACTGGACTCCTTAGCCATCTTCGTGTTTATAGGAAGGATTAATGTAGGAATTTTAAAAGCGAAGACTGGACTCCTTAGCCATCTTCGTGTTTATAGGAATGATTAACGGAGGAATTTTAAAAGCGAAGACTGGACTCCTTAGCCATCTTCGTGTTCATAGGAATGATTAATGTAGGAATTTTAAAAGTGAAGACTGGGCTCTTTAGCCATCTTCATGTTAAAAGGATGTAGTTGAGGACATTTTCAAAGAAGATCGGTCTCGGTGGCCATCTTTGTACTTACAGGAAAGGATATTGTATTAATTTTTGAAAAATTGAGGATTTTTAGCTGAGGACTAGATGTAGTAATATAGTCATCAATTGAATTGTTCATCCAAGACGAAATTGTTGGTTATGTCTGTGCATTTGTAGACAACCCAACAGTGCACATCCTTTTTCTTGTTTTGCTTTTTTTCACGTGCCTTGGACAAAGCATCATCATAACTTGGAATGTTAAGAGGCGTTCAAAAAAAATCATAGAAGAATGAGTTTGTAAAATAACCGGCTAGTTCAGTTGAATAATAGTTGGGACATAATTAGTTGAGTGCAAGCTTTGACGCTGATTCAACCCATTCAACATTAGTTGAGTGCGAAGTTTGTGAGGCTGATTCAGCCCTCAAACCGGATGCTTGTAGACCACCTTCCAGAGATCTAACACGACGCCATCGTAAAAATTCGTTGCAGTCAGTTTATCACGATGAAGCTGTAGGTCAACAAGCTCAAAACAGGAGTCAGTGAAAAAAGCAAGCCTGAAACTTTTTATTGGGCTCCAACTATTCAACTGATGCACGTTTGCAAAACAAGAGTTAAAGAAAAGGATGAAAATATAAGCCATCAGATATAGGATGATTGTGCAGGAACAGTTGGGATTGTCGTTTGTATCACGCTCATCTCTCATCCACTGAGACATTGTGAAGCGATGTAACCAGTGATGTTTTGAAACATCTTTATTTAATTGTAATGAGGATATCTACAAACGTTTGTGTACAAATGTGTGATAATTCGCAGGTTTTTCATCTCTGCACTTAATGTGGTGATCAAAATGTATTTGCAATCCCCAGTGAAATCATTCTTTGAGTGCTTAAAAAAGAAATTCATACGGATGTATAACTGTGTTAGACGTCTTCATTTATATTCCGATGGAAGGTTTGTAACAATAATTAAGACACACTCAAGGAACATATGAACCTGTCCATCAAAGGAAATATCGCCGCTCGTGATGCAACGCACACTTAATCAACATTTGCCCTTGCAGACCAACTAAATAGTTGCGGAGAAAACACATTTAATTGATGACTTTACTATGTTTAGCTTAGGACTTTTCAAAAGCGAAGACCGGACTCTTTAGCCATCTTCGTGTTTATAGGAATGATTAATGGAGGATTTTTAAAAGCGAAGACTGGACTCCTTAGCCATCTTCGTGTTTATAGGAAGGATTAATGTAGGAATTTTAAAAGCGAAGACTGGACTCCTTAGCCATCTTCGTGTTTATAGGAATGATTAACGGAGGAATTTTAAAAGCGAAGACTGGACTCCTTAGCCATCTTCGTGTTCATAGGAATGATTAATGTAGGAATTTTAAAAGTGAAGACTGGGCTCTTTAGCCATCTTCATGTTAAAAGGATGTAGTTGAGGACATTTTCAAAGAAGATCGGTCTCGGTGGCCATCTTTGTACTTACAGGAAAGGATATTGTATTAATTTTTGAAAAATTGAGGATTTTTAGCTGAGGACTAGATGTAGTAATATAGTCATCAATTGAATTGTTCATCCAAGACGAAATTGTTGGTTATGTCTGTGCATTTGTAGACAACCCAACAGTGCACATCCTTTTTCTTGTTTTGCTTTTTTTCACGTGCCTTGGACAAAGCATCATCATAACTTGGAATGTTAAGAGGCGTTCAAAAAAAATCATAGAAGAATGAGTTTGTAAAATAACCGGCTAGTTCAGTTGAATAATAGTTGGGACATAATTAGTTGAGTGCAAGCTTTGACGCTGATTCAACCCATTCAACATTAGTTGAGTGCGAAGTTTGTGAGGCTGATTCAGCCCTCAAACCGGATGCTTGTAGACCACCTTCCAGAGATCTAACACGACGCCATCGTAAAAATTCGTTGCAGTCAGTTTATCACGATGAAGCTGTAGGTCAACAAGCTCAAAACAGGAGTCAGTGAAAAAAGCAAGCCTGAAACTTTTTATTGGGCTCCAACTATTCAACTGATGCACGTTTGCAAAACAAGAGTTAAAGAAAAGGATGAAAATATAAGCCATCAGATATAGGATGATTGTGCAGGAACAGTTGGGATTGTCGTTTGTATCACGCTCATCTCTCATCCACTGAGACATTGTGAAGCGATGTAACCAGTGATGTTTTGAAACATCTTTATTTAATTGTAATGAGGATATCTACAAACGTTTGTGTACAAATGTGTGATAATTCGCAGGTTTTTCATCTCTGCACTTAATGTGGTGATCAAAATGTATTTGCAATCCCCAGTGAAATCATTCTTTGAGTGCTTAAAAAAGAAATTCATACGGATGTATAACTGTGTTAGACGTCTTCATTTATATTCCGATGGAAGGTTTGTAACAATAATTAAGACACACTCAAGGAACATATGAACCTGTCCATCAAAGGAAATATCGCCGCTCGTGATGCAACGCACACTTAATCAACATTTGCCCTTGCAGACCAACTAAATAGTTGCGGAGAAAACACATTTAATTGATGACTTTACTATGTTTAGCTTAGGACTTTTCAAAAGCGAAGACCGGACTCTTTAGCCATCTTCGTGTTTATAGGAATGATTAATGGAGGATTTTTAAAAGCGAAGACTGGACTCCTTAGCCATCTTCGTGTTTATAGGAAGGATTAATGTAGGAATTTTAAAAGCGAAGACTGGACTCCTTAGCCATCTTCGTGTTTATAGGAATGATTAACGGAGGAATTTTAAAAGCGAAGACTGGACTCCTTAGCCATCTTCGTGTTCATAGGAATGATTAATGTAGGAATTTTAAAAGTGAAGACTGGGCTCTTTAGCCATCTTCATGTTAAAAGGATGTAGTTGAGGACATTTTCAAAGAAGATCGGTCTCGGTGGCCATCTTTGTACTTACAGGAAAGGATATTGTATTAATTTTTGAAAAATTGAGGATTTTTAGCTGAGGACTAGATGTAGTAATATAGTCATCAATTGAATTGTTCATCCAAGACGAAATTGTTGGTTATGTCTGTGCATTTGTAGACAACCCAACAGTGCACATCCTTTTTCTTGTTTTGCTTTTTTTCACGTGCCTTGGACAAAGCATCATCATAACTTGGAATGTTAAGAGGCGTTCAAAAAAAATCATAGAAGAATGAGTTTGTAAAATAACCGGCTAGTTCAGTTGAATAATAGTTGGGACATAATTAGTTGAGTGCAAGCTTTGACGCTGATTCAACCCATTCAACATTAGTTGAGTGCGAAGTTTGTGAGGCTGATTCAGCCCTCAAACCGGATGCTTGTAGACCACCTTCCAGAGATCTAACACGACGCCATCGTAAAAATTCGTTGCAGTCAGTTTATCACGATGAAGCTGTAGGTCAACAAGCTCAAAACAGGAGTCAGTGAAAAAAGCAAGCCTGAAACTTTTTATTGGGCTCCAACTATTCAACTGATGCACGTTTGCAAAACAAGAGTTAAAGAAAAGGATGAAAATATAAGCCATCAGATATAGGATGATTGTGCAGGAACAGTTGGGATTGTCGTTTGTATCACGCTCATCTCTCATCCACTGAGACATTGTGAAGCGATGTAACCAGTGATGTTTTGAAACATCTTTATTTAATTGTAATGAGGATATCTACAAACGTTTGTGTACAAATGTGTGATAATTCGCAGGTTTTTCATCTCTGCACTTAATGTGGTGATCAAAATGTATTTGCAATCCCCAGTGAAATCATTCTTTGAGTGCTTAAAAAAGAAATTCATACGGATGTATAACTGTGTTAGACGTCTTCATTTATATTCCGATGGAAGGTTTGTAACAATAATTAAGACACACTCAAGGAACATATGAACCTGTCCATCAAAGGAAATATCGCCGCTCGTGATGCAACGCACACTTAATCAACATTTGCCCTTGCAGACCAACTAAATAGTTGCGGAGAAAACACATTTAATTGATGACTTTACTATGTTTAGCTTAGGACTTTTCAAAAGCGAAGACCGGACTCTTTAGCCATCTTCGTGTTTATAGGAATGATTAATGGAGGATTTTTAAAAGCGAAGACTGGACTCCTTAGCCATCTTCGTGTTTATAGGAAGGATTAATGTAGGAATTTTAAAAGCGAAGACTGGACTCCTTAGCCATCTTCGTGTTTATAGGAATGATTAACGGAGGAATTTTAAAAGCGAAGACTGGACTCCTTAGCCATCTTCGTGTTCATAGGAATGATTAATGTAGGAATTTTAAAAGTGAAGACTGGGCTCTTTAGCCATCTTCATGTTAAAAGGATGTAGTTGAGGACATTTTCAAAGAAGATCGGTCTCGGTGGCCATCTTTGTACTTACAGGAAAGGATATTGTATTAATTTTTGAAAAATTGAGGATTTTTAGCTGAGGACTAGATGTAGTAATATAGTCATCAATTGAATTGTTCATCCAAGACGAAATTGTTGGTTATGTCTGTGCATTTGTAGACAACCCAACAGTGCACATCCTTTTTCTTGTTTTGCTTTTTTTCACGTGCCTTGGACAAAGCATCATCATAACTTGGAATGTTAAGAGGCGTTCAAAAAAAATCATAGAAGAATGAGTTTGTAAAATAACCGGCTAGTTCAGTTGAATAATAGTTGGGACATAATTAGTTGAGTGCAAGCTTTGACGCTGATTCAACCCATTCAACATTAGTTGAGTGCGAAGTTTGTGAGGCTGATTCAGCCCTCAAACCGGATGCTTGTAGACCACCTTCCAGAGATCTAACACGACGCCATCGTAAAAATTCGTTGCAGTCAGTTTATCACGATGAAGCTGTAGGTCAACAAGCTCAAAACAGGAGTCAGTGAAAAAAGCAAGCCTGAAACTTTTTATTGGGCTCCAACTATTCAACTGATGCACGTTTGCAAAACAAGAGTTAAAGAAAAGGATGAAAATATAAGCCATCAGATATAGGATGATTGTGCAGGAACAGTTGGGATTGTCGTTTGTATCACGCTCATCTCTCATCCACTGAGACATTGTGAAGCGATGTAACCAGTGATGTTTTGAAACATCTTTATTTAATTGTAATGAGGATATCTACAAACGTTTGTGTACAAATGTGTGATAATTCGCAGGTTTTTCATCTCTGCACTTAATGTGGTGATCAAAATGTATTTGCAATCCCCAGTGAAATCATTCTTTGAGTGCTTAAAAAAGAAATTCATACGGATGTATAACTGTGTTAGACGTCTTCATTTATATTCCGATGGAAGGTTTGTAACAATAATTAAGACACACTCAAGGAACATATGAACCTGTCCATCAAAGGAAATATCGCCGCTCGTGATGCAACGCACACTTAATCAACATTTGCCCTTGCAGACCAACTAAATAGTTGCGGAGAAAACACATTTAATTGATGACTTTACTATGTTTAGCTTAGGACTTTTCAAAAGCGAAGACCGGACTCTTTAGCCATCTTCGTGTTTATAGGAATGATTAATGGAGGATTTTTAAAAGCGAAGACTGGACTCCTTAGCCATCTTCGTGTTTATAGGAAGGATTAATGTAGGAATTTTAAAAGCGAAGACTGGACTCCTTAGCCATCTTCGTGTTTATAGGAATGATTAACGGAGGAATTTTAAAAGCGAAGACTGGACTCCTTAGCCATCTTCGTGTTCATAGGAATGATTAATGTAGGAATTTTAAAAGTGAAGACTGGGCTCTTTAGCCATCTTCATGTTAAAAGGATGTAGTTGAGGACATTTTCAAAGAAGATCGGTCTCGGTGGCCATCTTTGTACTTACAGGAAAGGATATTGTATTAATTTTTGAAAAATTGAGGATTTTTAGCTGAGGACTAGATGTAGTAATATAGTCATCAATTGAATTGTTCATCCAAGACGAAATTGTTGGTTATGTCTGTGCATTTGTAGACAACCCAACAGTGCACATCCTTTTTCTTGTTTTGCTTTTTTTCACGTGCCTTGGACAAAGCATCATCATAACTTGGAATGTTAAGAGGCGTTCAAAAAAAATCATAGAAGAATGAGTTTGTAAAATAACCGGCTAGTTCAGTTGAATAATAGTTGGGACATAATTAGTTGAGTGCAAGCTTTGACGCTGATTCAACCCATTCAACATTAGTTGAGTGCGAAGTTTGTGAGGCTGATTCAGCCCTCAAACCGGATGCTTGTAGACCACCTTCCAGAGATCTAACACGACGCCATCGTAAAAATTCGTTGCAGTCAGTTTATCACGATGAAGCTGTAGGTCAACAAGCTCAAAACAGGAGTCAGTGAAAAAAGCAAGCCTGAAACTTTTTATTGGGCTCCAACTATTCAACTGATGCACGTTTGCAAAACAAGAGTTAAAGAAAAGGATGAAAATATAAGCCATCAGATATAGGATGATTGTGCAGGAACAGTTGGGATTGTCGTTTGTATCACGCTCATCTCTCATCCACTGAGACATTGTGAAGCGATGTAACCAGTGATGTTTTGAAACATCTTTATTTAATTGTAATGAGGATATCTACAAACGTTTGTGTACAAATGTGTGATAATTCGCAGGTTTTTCATCTCTGCACTTAATGTGGTGATCAAAATGTATTTGCAATCCCCAGTGAAATCATTCTTTGAGTGCTTAAAAAAGAAATTCATACGGATGTATAACTGTGTTAGACGTCTTCATTTATATTCCGATGGAAGGTTTGTAACAATAATTAAGACACACTCAAGGAACATATGAACCTGTCCATCAAAGGAAATATCGCCGCTCGTGATGCAACGCACACTTAATCAACATTTGCCCTTGCAGACCAACTAAATAGTTGCGGAGAAAACACATTTAATTGATGACTTTACTATGTTTAGCTTAGGACTTTTCAAAAGCGAAGACCGGACTCTTTAGCCATCTTCGTGTTTATAGGAATGATTAATGGAGGATTTTTAAAAGCGAAGACTGGACTCCTTAGCCATCTTCGTGTTTATAGGAAGGATTAATGTAGGAATTTTAAAAGCGAAGACTGGACTCCTTAGCCATCTTCGTGTTCATAGGAATGATTAATGTAGGAATTTTAAAAGTGAAGACTGGGCTCTTTAGCCATCTTCGTGTTTATAGGAATGATTAATGGAGGATTTTTAAAAGCGAAGACTGGACTCCTTAGCCATCTTCGTGTTCATAGGAATGATTAATGTAGGAATTTTAAAAGTGAAGACTGGGCTCTTTAGCCATCTTCATGTTAAAAGGATGTAGTTGAGGACATTTTCAAAGAAGATCGGTCTCGGTGGCCATCTTTGTACTTACAGGAAAGGATATTGTATTAATTTTTGAAAAATTGAGGATTTTTAGCTGAGGACTAGATGTAGTAATATAGTCATCAATTGAATTGTTCATCCAAGACGAAATTGTTGGTTATGTCTGTGCATTTGTAGACAACCCAACAGTGCACATCCTTTTTCTTGTTTTGCTTTTTTTCACGTGCCTTGGACAAAGCATCATCATAACTTGGAATGTTAAGAGGCGTTCAAAAAAAATCATAGAAGAATGAGTTTGTAAAATAACCGGCTAGTTCAGTTGAATAATAGTTGGGACATAATTAGTTGAGTGCAAGCTTTGACGCTGATTCAACCCATTCAACATTAGTTGAGTGCGAAGTTTGTGAGGCTGATTCAGCCCTCAAACCGGATGCTTGTAGACCACCTTCCAGAGATCTAACACGACGCCATCGTAAAAATTCGTTGCAGTCAGTTTATCACGATGAAGCTGTAGGTCAACAAGCTCAAAACAGGAGTCAGTGAAAAAAGCAAGCCTGAAACTTTTTATTGGGCTCCAACTATTCAACTGATGCACGTTTGCAAAACAAGAGTTAAAGAAAAGGATGAAAATATAAGCCATCAGATATAGGATGATTGTGCAGGAACAGTTGGGATTGTCGTTTGTATCACGCTCATCTCTCATCCACTGAGACATTGTGAAGCGATGTAACCAGTGATGTTTTGAAACATCTTTATTTAATTGTAATGAGGATATCTACAAACGTTTGTGTACAAATGTGTGATAATTCGCAGGTTTTTCATCTCTGCACTTAATGTGGTGATCAAAATGTATTTGCAATCCCCAGTGAAATCATTCTTTGAGTGCTTAAAAAAGAAATTCATACGGATGTATAACTGTGTTAGACGTCTTCCTTTATATTCCGATGGAAGGTTTGTAACAATAATTAAGACACACTCAAGGAACATATGAACCTGTCCATCAAAGGAAATATCGCCGCTCGTGATGCAACGCACACTTAATCAACATTTGCCCTTGCAGACCAACTAAATAGTTGCGGAGAAAACACATTTAATTGATGACTTTACTATGTTTAGCTTAGGACTTTTCAAAAGCGAAGACCGGACTCTTTAGCCATCTTCGTGTTTATAGGAATGATTAATGGAGGATTTTTAAAAGCGAAGACTGGACTCCTTAGCCATCTTCGTGTTTATAGGAAGGATTAATGTAGGAATTTTAAAAGCGAAGACTGGACTCCTTAGCCATCTTCGTGTTTATAGGAATGATTAACGGAGGAATTTTAAAAGCGAAGACTGGACTCCTTAGCCATCTTCGTGTTCATAGGAATGATTAATGTAGGAATTTTAAAAGTGAAGACTGGGCTCTTTAGCCATCTTCATGTTAAAAGGATGTAGTTGAGGACATTTTCAAAGAAGATCGGTCTCGGTGGCCATCTTTGTACTTACAGGAAAGGATATTGTATTAATTTTTGAAAAATTGAGGATTTTTAGCTGAGGACTAGATGTAGTAATATAGTCATCAATTGAATTGTTCATCCAAGACGAAATTGTTGGTTATGTCTGTGCATTTGTAGACAACCCAACAGTGCACATCCTTTTTCTTGTTTTGCTTTTTTTCACGTGTCTTGGACAAAGCATCATCATAACTTGGAATGTTAAGAGGCGTTCAAAAAAAATCATAGAAGAATGAGTTTGTAAAATAACCGGCTAGTTCAGTTGAATAATAGTTGGGACATAATTAGTTGAGTGCAAGCTTTGACGCTGATTCAACCCATTCAACATTAGTTGAGTGCGAAGTTTGTGAGGCTGATTCAGCCCTCAAACCGGATGCTTGTAGACCACCTTCCAGAGATCTACCACGACGCCATCGTAAAAATTCGTTGCAGTCAGTTTATCACGATGAAGCTGTAGGTCAACAAGCTCAAAACAGGAGTCAGTGAAAAAAGCAAGCCTGAAACTTTTTATTGGGCTCCAACTATTCAACTGATGCACGTTTGCAAAACAAGAGTTAAAGAAAAGGATGAAAATATAAGCCATCAGATATAGGATGATTGTGCAGGAACAGTTGGGATTGTCGTTTGTATCACGCTCATCTCTCATCCACTGAGACATTGTGAAGCGATGTAACCAGTGATGTTTTGAAACATCTTTATTTAATTGTAATGAGGATATCTACAAACGTTTGTGTACAAATGTGTGATAATTCGCAGGTTTTTCATCTCTGCACTTAATGTGGTGATCAAAATGTATTTGCAATCCCCAGTGAAATCATTCTTTGAGTGCTTAAAAAAGAAATTCATACGGATGTATAACTGTGTTAGACGTCTTCATTTATATTCCGATGGAAGGTTTGTAACAATAATTAAGACACACTCAAGGAACATATGAACCTGTCCATCAAAGGAAATATCGCCGCTCGTGATGCAACGCACACTTAATCAACATTTGCCCTTGCAGACCAACTAAATAGTTGCGGAGAAAACACATTTAATTGATGACTTTACTATGTTTAGCTTAGGACTTTTCAAAAGCGAAGACCGGACTCTTTAGCCATCTTCGTGTTTATAGGAATGATTAATGGAGGATTTTTAAAAGCGAAGACTGGACTCCTTAGCCATCTTCGTGTTTATAGGAAGGATTAATGTAGGAATTTTAAAAGCGAAGACTGGACTCCTTAGCCATCTTCGTGTTTATAGGAATGATTAACGGAGGAATTTTAAAAGCGAAGACTGGACTCCTTAGCCATCTTCGTGTTCATAGGAATGATTAATGTAGGAATTTTAAAAGTGAAGACTGGGCTCTTTAGCCATCTTCATGTTAAAAGGATGTAGTTGAGGACATTTTCAAAGAAGATCGGTCTCGGTGGCCATCTTTGTACTTACAGGAAAGGATATTGTATTAATTTTTGAAAAATTGAGGATTTTTAGCTGAGGACTAGATGTAGTAATATAGTCATCAATTGAATTGTTCATCCAAGACGAAATTGTTGGTTATGTCTGTGCATTTGTAGACAACCCAACAGTGCACATCCTTTTTCTTGTTTTGCTTTTTTTCACGTGCCTTGGACAAAGCATCATCATAACTTGGAATGTTAAGAGGCGTTCAAAAAAAATCATAGAAGAATGAGTTTGTAAAATAACCGGCTAGTTCAGTTGAATAATAGTTGGGACATAATTAGTTGAGTGCAAGCTTTGACGCTGATTCAACCCATTCAACATTAGTTGAGTGCGAAGTTTGTGAGGCTGATTCAGCCCTCAAACCGGATGCTTGTAGACCACCTTCCAGAGATCTACCACGACGCCATCGTAAAAATTCGTTGCAGTCAGTTTATCACGATGAAGCTGTAGGTCAACAAGCTCAAAACAGGAGTCAGTGAAAAAAGCAAGCCTGAAACTTTTTATTGGGCTCCAACTATTCAACTGATGCACGTTTGCAAAACAAGAGTTAAAGAAAAGGATGAAAATATAAGCCATCAGATATAGGATGATTGTGCAGGAACAGTTGGGATTGTCGTTTGTATCACGCTCATCTCTCATCCACTGAGACATTGTGAAGCGATGTAACCAGTGATGTTTTGAAACATCTTTATTTAATTGTAATGAGGATATCTACAAACGTTTGTGTACAAATGTGTGATAATTCGCAGGTTTTTCATCTCTGCACTTAATGTGGTGATCAAAATGTATTTGCAATCCCCAGTGAAATCATTCTTTGAGTGCTTAAAAAAGAAATTCATACGGATGTATAACTGTGTTAGACGTCTTCATTTATATTCCGATGGAAGGTTTGTAACAATAATTAAGACACACTCAAGGAACATATGAACCTGTCCATCAAAGGAAATATCGCCGCTCGTGATGCAACGCACACTTAATCAACATTTGCCCTTGCAGACCAACTAAATAGTTGCGGAGAAAACACATTTAATTGATGACTTTACTATGTTTAGCTTAGGACTTTTCAAAAGCGAAGACCGGACTCTTTAGCCATCTTCGTGTTTATAGGAATGATTAATGGAGGATTTTTAAAAGCGAAGACCGGACTCTTTAGCCATCTTCGTGTTTATAGGAATGATTAATGGAGGATTTTTAAAAGCGAAGACTGGACTCCTTAGCCATCTTCGTGTTTATAGGAAGGATTAATGTAGGAATTTTAAAAGCGAAGACTGGACTCCTTAGCCATCTTCGTGTTTATAGGAATGATTAACGGAGGAATTTTAAAAGCGAAGACTGGACTCCTTAGCCATCTTCGTGTTCATAGGAATGATTAATGTAGGAATTTTAAAAGTGAAGACTGGGCTCTTTAGCCATCTTCATGTTAAAAGGATGTAGTTGAGGACATTTTCAAAGAAGATCGGTCTCGGTGGCCATCTTTGTACTTACAGGAAAGGATATTGTATTAATTTTTGAAAAATTGAGGATTTTTAGCTGAGGACTAGATGTAGTAATATAGTCATCAATTGAATTGTTCATCCAAGACGAAATTGTTGGTTATGTCTGTGCATTTGTAGACAACCCAACAGTGCACATCCTTTTTCTTGTTTTGCTTTTTTTCACGTGCCTTGGACAAAGCATCATCATAACTTGGAATGTTAAGAGGCGTTCAAAAAAAATCATAGAAGAATGAGTTTGTAAAATAACCGGCTAGTTCAGTTGAATAATAGTTGGGACATAATTAGTTGAGTGCAAGCTTTGACGCTGATTCAACCCATTCAACATTAGTTGAGTGCGAAGTTTGTGAGGCTGATTCAGCCCTCAAACCGGATGCTTGTAGACCACCTTCCAGAGATCTAACACGACGCCATCGTAAAAATTCGTTGCAGTCAGTTTATCACGATGAAGCTGTAGGTCAACAAGCTCAAAACAGGAGTCAGTGAAAAAAGCAAGCCTGAAACTTTTTATTGGGCTCCAACTATTCAACTGATGCACGTTTGCAAAACAAGAGTTAAAGAAAAGGATGAAAATATAAGCCATCAGATATAGGATGATTGTGCAGGAACAGTTGGGATTGTCGTTTGTATCACGCTCATCTCTCATCCACTGAGACATTGTGAAGCGATGTAACCAGTGATGTTTTGAAACATCTTTATTTAATTGTAATGAGGATATCTACAAACGTTTGTGTACAAATGTGTGATAATTCGCAGGTTTTTCATCTCTGCACTTAATGTGGTGATCAAAATGTATTTGCAATCCCCAGTGAAATCATTCTTTGAGTGCTTAAAAAAGAAATTCATACGGATGTATAACTGTGTTAGACGTCTTCATTTATATTCCGATGGAAGGTTTGTAACAATAATTAAGACACACTCAAGGAACATATGAACCTGTCCATCAAAGGAAATATCGCCGCTCGTGATGCAACGCACACTTAATCAACATTTGCCCTTGCAGACCAACTAAATAGTTGCGGAGAAAACACATTTAATTGATGACTTTACTATGTTTAGCTTAGGACTTTTCAAAAGCGAAGACCGGACTCTTTAGCCATCTTCGTGTTTATAGGAATGATTAACGGAGGAATTTTAAAAGCGAAGACTGGACTCCTTAGCCATCTTCGTGTTCATAGGAATGATTAATGTAGGAATTTTAAAAGTGAAGACTGGGCTCTTTAGCCATCTTCATGTTAAAAGGATGTAGTTGAGGACATTTTCAAAGAAGATCGGTCTCGGTGGCCATCTTTGTACTTACAGGAAAGGATATTGTATTAATTTTTGAAAAATTGAGGATTTTTAGCTGAGGACTAGATGTAGTAATATAGTCATCAATTGAATTGTTCATCCAAGACGAAATTGTTGGTTATGTCTGTGCATTTAGACTCCTTAGCCATCTTCATGTTGAAGTTATTCAACTGATGTACGTTTGCAAATAAGTATTAAAAAAAAGGATGAAAATATAAGTCATCAGATGTAATAACTGCAAGATTGTGGCTTTTGAGTCCTTATGTTTGGCTGCACACTAGTCAGGTTAATCCTAACTGAGCTTGAGTCAATGACATCAATGAGATGAATGGAATTAATTTGTTTTAGGTTTTTTTTCTTTCTCTTAATAACTAACATTTTTTTGGGTGGAAATACATGATCCAATGTGATTCCCATTTCTGTAATTCATATATTTTTCTTTGAAAAATTTCTGTATCTTGAGTTGTTTTTATTGTTTTATATATTATGCAATTGTCTGCAAAAAATCTTTTTTTTGTTTCTGAGCTAATGCAAATTTGTTTAATTATTTATATAAATTCAAAATAGTACTGAACCTGAGTCTGAACAACATTTTCATCCACTTGAATATTGATCATATAATTGACTTTGTCTGTTTTTTTTTATAATTATAAAGTTCCATTCCAGATCTTTTCATTTTTCCAGTTATGCTACCACACAAAAACTTCATCTTCTTTCATCCTTCTGAAGTTGCAGTGTTAACTTTTTATGTTCCTATATCTTCTTAATTGCTTATCTGAATTAGCTCTTTCTACTTTAGAAGTAAAATAACTGTTTTCTTTTACTGTATTTACAAATCCAAATTCATCCTTTAATAACATATCACCTCCAATTAACTTTAGAAAAAATATTGTTTAAGGACTCTTTGGATTGCATCCAATTATCAATTCAAATGGAGAGTAGCCAGGAGTAGTTCTATCATCAATTCAGTAGTAATCATTGCCTTTGTAAGTGATTTCTGGTGTTCTCACTCTGAAGCTGCATGCAGCCATGTGCTCTCTTCTGTGTCTTATGTATAGAGGGACTTCTTTTGGTCTGACAGTTATTCTGGGCAGGGCACGTATTTTCATATGGGGGATGAACGTATGCCGAAAGCAGCCTTTTTTGGTGAGCTGAAAGATGAACATGGTAACAGTGAATATTTCCAATAATCAGGGGACAAACATTTTTTATCACCATAACTATGATTCTTTCTGTTATCCATGGGCAGTCAATAAATGCTATTGGACATGATATCTTGTTGTTTTGCCAGCATAATTTTTTTACTTTTACCCATCATAAGTTCTTAGTTTTACCTGTCATATTTTCTTAGTTTTGCATGTCATATTTTCTTAGTTAAGGCTGTCATATTTTCTTAGTTATGCCTGTCATATTTTCTTAGTTTTACATGTCATATTTTCTTAGTTTTACATGTCATATTTTCTTAGTTTTTTACCTGTCATATTTCCTTAGTTTTACCCCATATTTTCTTAGTTTTACCTTTCATATTTTCTTAGTTTTGCCTGTCATATTTTCTTAGTTTTAGCTGTCATAAGTTCTTTGTTTTACTTGGCATATTTTCTTAGTTTTACCTTTCATATTTTCTTAGTTTTGCCTGTCATATTTTCTTAGTTATATCTGTTAAACATGTTTATCATTTGTAATGACTGGTATATTTTACTAGTATACCATTAGCGTATGCTTGAAAAAATTCCAGTTCTTCTTCAATATTATATACTGTAGCTTGAACTTCATTTGTATTAACATTATTACTTTGTTACTTATTCTGATTTCCAATTCCTTATCTATTTTTTGGTACATTATATTTTTGGAGAATTAGATTCTTGTCTTTAATGTTGACAATAAATTTCTATTTGGTGATCTAGATTCCAATAATATTGCTTTTAACAGGATGCATTTCTTTCTTTGTTCTCCTATTAATGAGTTAATAACACTTAAAGTCTTGCCACTTAGTTTACAGATGAATATATTAGAACAAGTATCTTCATTGTAATTGCAAGTTTTACAGATAGTCTGAAAATAACTATGTTTGTCATCAGTTTCTTTAAGGTTCCTCATTTTTTCCTATAAATATTCCTTTTGTTCACGCTTGGTAGTTTCTGTTTTGTCACCCTTGTTTTGACTCGCAGTTTTTTTTTTTTAACTTCATATTCTTTGTCTGGTTTTGCTTCCTTTTAATTTCTTTCAGCATTTCTAGTTGGACTTCTTTCTTCTCTTTGTGCTCTCACCAATTTCAGCTTTCTTTTCTTTCCTTTCCATTTATGTCAAAACATCTTTCTTTTCTTCATCTTAAGACCAAACAAGTCAGCAACTTTCGTTAGTTAAATGTATCCAGCCATGTATCTATTAATACTTATCAAATGTACCAATGCATTCTGTACTCTTTTATAGATAATTATGATATCTATCATCTTTTATAATTTACAATCACTGACAATATTATCAAGCCAATACTGTTGTGATGAACATAACACAGTCAATAGTCAACAATCTAATAATCAATGTCATAATCAATTATTGTTTTTACAATATTTTTTTTTTCAATAGTCCTAACAAGGAGAAAACAATATTAATAAAATATTATAATTTAAAAAAATATAACAAAATTTATACCAAAATGTTACAATTACATAAATGATATGATCATGACTGAGTGTCCTTGCACTGAAAACTTTGATTAAATTGAGGAGGATTCAAGCAACACATTGACCTCACTCTTTTACCCTAATGCACATCGTTTTCCAAAAGCAAGATTTAGTCAATATATAAAAACAAACAAGAACAGCAGGAAAAAGACAAACTTTTCGAGAAATACTACATATACTTAAAATATCAATAACAATGACTTAAAGACCCCAAGAAATTGTGTACAATATTAAACAAAACAAGTCTAAACACAAAAATCTACTAGTGTTAAATTTGCGACCTCTATAACATTAATTACTGATCATAGTTATTACACATTGAAAAAAGATAAAATTTATTAAGGACACAATATCAGTGATACCAAATTTTGACAAGAACAATACTGTCACCAGCTTTCTAAATATATAACATATAAAAATTAAAAATCAAAATTATCAGTAATATATTTCAATACTGATTATCTTCCTGTAATGTCATTCAATACAAACTCTGATATAGCTCATCACTTTGAAGAGTTTTTTTTTATTTTTTCTCTTTTCACTGCCCAACTTTAATTGAATATATATATATATATACTTTAACTGCACACAATTACTGACTATTACTTGAGATATATAATATACATCAGCACAAATTTATTGCCTGTGTCAAAATTTACAGTTACTAACTTCAATATATATACTTGTACTGCACAAAATTACTGACTATTACTTGATGAGATATATAATATACATTGGCATAAAAATATTATCTGCCTGTGTCAAAATTTACAATCACTGTCCAACTTCAATATACTATTTACTAACTAATTGTTGGTGCACCTGAAGTGTCTGGTCGATTTTTGGAGCACCTTTTTCATCCTTCAATTGTCTATGAGTGTTTGATTTGTGATAGGGCAAAGCAATTGTGAATATATATTTAAAATAGATTTTTATTAATTTATGTAAATTTTTACTATTTTCACCATCTGAAGCTGTGAATGAATCTTGTTTTTAATGACCCAACTGTATAAAACTTAGCTCTTGAGCTATGAAGGGGGAATAACCCTTGAGAGATTATGGGCATGACATAGCCTTAATTGTGCTGATGTGCCAAAAACCCAAAATATCAATACCTTCCAACTGTTGGGCACCTATATGGTCATCAATTGTTGAAATACTTCATCCCTCATACCAACTGTGTGCACCTCAAGTGTGTCCTGTCAGCTATTGGGGCACCACAAGTGTCCTAACGACTGTTTGGGTATCTCAAATATCCTTTTAACTGTTGAGGCACCTTAGGTATCCTATCTATTGTTGAAGCACTTCAAATGTCCTATCATTTGTTGGGGCATCTCATTTAACCTAACAACTGTTGGGCACTTCAATAATCTTATTTTTGGGCACTCCAAGTGTTCTATCAATTGTATGGGCACTCCAAGTGTCCTATCAATTGTTAGGCACCTCATCGATCATACCAACTGTTGTCCACCTCAAGTTTGTCCAATCAGCTGTTGGGGCACCACAAGTGTTTCAACACTTTTTAGGCACCTCAAATGTCCTTATAACTGTTGGGGCACCTCAATATCCTATCAATTGGTAGGGCACATCAAGTATCCTATCAATTGGTAGAGCACCTCTAGTGTCCTATCAATTTGTAGGGCACCTCTTGTCCTATTGTTTGGTAGGGCACTTCAAGTATCCTATCAGTTGGTAATGCACCTATTCTTTCCTACCAACTGTTAGGTCACCACAAGTCTCCTATTAACTGTTGGGGTACCTAAAGTATCCTATCATGGGGCATCTCATTCATCCTAACAACTCAATGGTCTTATTGTTGGGGCTCTCTAAGTGTCCTATCAATTGTAGGGCACCTCATCCATCATACCAACTGTTGTTCACCTCATGTTTGTCCTATCAGTTGTTGGGGCACCACAAGTGTCCTAACAACTGCTTGTCCTTTTAACTTATGTGGCACCTCAAGTGTCCTATTAACTGTTGGGGCACATCAAGTATTCATTCAACTCTCTCTCTATATATATATACTATATTATATTATGTTAGTTTGATTACTGTTATAAATAAATAAATAAATATATATGATTATGGTTATTATATATTATATATAATCTGCAGTGTTTTTACAAATGTGTAGTCCTGCTTATTACTCCCAGAGCCACTTTTTTTTTTCAGTTTCATTAGCAACATATGAATTTATATATTTGAAATGTTTAATCACACTTCTTTTTACTGAAGTTTAATTTTTTGTTAACAGATATCAAGCTACAAAATTAAATTCCAATTTTTTAGGTTCTCGCCTATATCTGCAATTTATATCTATATATTAAATTTTGTTACCTTGAACTCTTTCAAGTTTTTGTTACACAACTTTATATTTCAGATTCTTTTTGTTCTTCCTTAGGTTCAAATGTATCAGTTGTTTTTGTTGACAGATATCAAGGTACAGAAAAAAGAATCTAATTTAGAGTTTTTTAAAGCTTGATTAGTCATAATATTTGCACTATTATTTCCAATATGTGCCAGAGTGTGTGCTAAATGTAACTGTTATGATTAAAAACATGGTCATTGCAAAGTCTAACATATGGACAAGTAGGATGCTTGGGGCTTGATTCAGTGAAAGAATGTTGGACAAGCAGAAGTGTTATGGAGTGTGTGTGTGTGTGTTTTTATGGTGACTGTGGAAAGAGGTAAGCGATTGGATGTGAATGATGCAAAAGTTGCATTGTCGTCACTTGGTCTTAGATAGGGAAGATGACTCCAGAATGTAAGACTGAAAGGTTGTGTTATTGTAGTAAGTTAGATTGTAAGAAATTTTATTACTTAAGTCTACTACATTTATTTCATGTGATCACAAGTATTATAAATGTTATATTTAGTTTCGTTCACAAGGAAGTTGTTCAAGTTCTTATTAGCTAAGATATATTATGCCTTCAACAGTTTAGTTGCCTACCAGCAGTTTGGTGCTACAAGTCAACAACAGTCAGACTAAATTAAATAAAGCCATGTCTATTTCTACATGATTTTGTTGCTACTAACCTGGTGTTACTAACAACTAACTTGAAAAGGGAGAAGGGAATTATCATCTTATTCATGTACTATTTACATTAGATTTTTACCAAATTATTAAATTTTTACTACCCTTACTATTTTAACTGTGAATAGACCTTGATTTTAATGATTTAAGTGTATAGAATTTAGCCCCTGTTATGTAGAGAGAGAGAGTAGTCCTTAAGGGACTGCAGGCACGACATGGCCTAAATTGTGCTGATGTGCATAAAATCAAAAATGAAATAAAACATTAACAAAATGTGTATTATAATTGTCACTTTTCCTCTACTTAGCATTTTTTTTCTCCTAGATTTTTTGTTGAAGTCATTTCAGTTCTCAATTATTTTGTGCACCAAGTTACAAGAAAAAAATTCAAGCAAGAGAGGTCACTACACTAAGACTTTGTCTTCTCATAAGAATGGATGGCTGCCTGGTCATGTGATATGTGCACTGGACTGTGTGTGGTCATCTTGATGCTCATATCTTGCCTGATGACATTTATTCTGCTGGACATTTGGTCAAGGAAGTAGATTCTCTTCAGCTCTCAAGAAACATTCAAAACATGTCAAACATTTGAGAAGAATATCAAGTGCAGTGTACTTGTAAGTAATGTTGAAACATCTGATCTCATTTATGCATTCTTGAGGACAATCTGCAGCCACTAAACCAGTTACATCAGATCTGGATAAAGTGGTCGCTTCCTCTTCATTAAGGCTAGAACAGAAAGATTTTATAACTCTTTTACTCCACTTTCTGTCAGTGTGTTTCATGGTCATTAGTCACATCACAAAGAGGTTTAGTTTATTAACCAGTGGTTGTGTATGACTGTGTCTTTGTATGTTTTGTGTGCGAATGTTGTTCCTGTTTATATCTATTTGTCGTTGCTATAGTGGTAATCCTCCGAATAATCATAATCAAACTAAATTTTCATTTGTTTGGATCTTATCTGGTGGGAATTTTAAACTTAGTTATCTGCTCTTAGCTTACTTTTCGATTTTTAAGTACATTCTAAAAGAAATACAATAGATAAGGATAGAAAAAGAAGAGCAAACAATAAAGAGATTTGCTAAAATGATATAAAGTGAAATTAAAAAATATATATATAAAAATAAACCTGGAGATTTTGAAGGAAAGATTGCTGTTGCCAACTCAACAAAACAAATGAGTTTGTACTGCAAGCAAAAGAACTTACAAAGTTGTGATTTTATTTTGCTAGAAATGCACAAACTTAATAGCATAATTTTCACTCTAAATATTAAAGCTTCCTGTATTCTGTACACCAGATACACTAAATAGCTAGTTATTTATTGTTTTCTGGCATAATTGAAAATCTCCAATAAGTTCCTTAGACTTTAATGACTTAATTAACCTTTAAATTTTTTAAAACTTTATTTGTTTGTTATTCTTTGCTGCTATATTAGATGTCTTGGGTGTATTTTTTTTTCTTAAAAGTTTATTCATAAAATACTAAGTTAAAACAAAGTGAAACCTGCATCATCATAATAGTTTTGTTTAACATGAAAAGAAAAGCAACAAAAGAATTTTTTTTTCCTTTTCAAGGCAAAAGTTTTTCTTATTAATTTTTTTTTTATTTATTAGACCAACATGATGAAAAGGTAGACAACATGAAGATGTAGACCAACATGATGAAGATGTAGACCAACATGAAGATGAAAAATGGGTCAAGAGATGTATGGAATAAAATGGTAAGCAATACTGTGTATATTTCTTTATATTTTCTTTATACTAAACCCCTAAGTAAAGCTTTGCCAAGTTTTGTGTTTCACTGACTATAAAAATGTTTTGATCAAATTTTGTTCTCTTGTATTGACAGGGAACATCTTGAGAAGTAAAACAATTCCTAGAGGCGAAGACATAGACACACCGGATCTATTAGAGATTTTCCTTCTCTACCATCATTTAGAGACTTCCTTGTGCTCTAAGGGAACCTGTCATTATCTTTTGATTGCTAATTGGCGTTGATGTTTTTACAATCCTACTGCGTCTGAAAGAAATTATCATTTCCCAGACCTTCTCAAGACAATTTTAGTGACCAAGCTGCAATATGGGACTCAGTAGGAAACAATGAAGAATGCTCCTAACCTCAGGTTGAGTACCCATGCTCACCTACTAGAGTGGCGACAAATACTTCTACACCCACAGTTATACATCCTGAACCCTGTAACCCAACCTCACAACATGGTTACATTACCGGAAGTGGTCGCAAGGTCAGAAAACCTAACAGATACAATGGATAGAACAATGAACAGGTACAAGTACTCAAGTGATGTACTTTGTAAGAACTATTTAGGTGGAATCACCATAATTGACTTGTAAATCTTGTTCTATATTTAGGTATACCTTGACAATCAGTCCAGTCATTTTTTCATTTTTTTTTTAAATATTCCTTTTTTTCCCCCTCAATCTTCTTGTTGTTTCAGTTAAATGTATTTTGAAGGAGGAAGGTGCTTTGGTATATTATCGCTATTATTATTGTACCAGTATTAAGCAAACTTGTATATCTTTATTTATTCATGAATTCTAAAGCAGAACATCACTTCCACCGGAAAATGTTGTAACAATCATACGTGTCTTCAGTTTACATTCAATACTCTATACAGTCACAACACCAAAGCCTGGCTACATTATGCTTTTAATTCAATTTGTTATCTCCCCTGCTTTAGTGTGCTATCATATAATTTTTTGTGTCACATCCCTGCACAATTTGTTCTATGCTTTTTTACAGTATAAATAGCGACTTGACATTATTTAGCTCTATTATAATATTGTTATATTATTATATTTAAAATAAAACTGTTAACATATTCTATGCTGTTATAATATAAATGTTTTGCTGTTACCATGAATACAGTTTTGAGTTTTTGTCCGATATCTTAAGGCTTATCTTCAAGTCCGAAGATTAGTGAGAAGTATGCAGTATTCCCCAGCTAGGACCTACATATTTTGCTATAAATAAAGAGTATAATAATATTTATTACTTGGTATTGTCAGTCTTCACTAAAGCAATGAGTTTATCCCCTTAGTGTGTTTAAAATTTTCAAATACTAATTCACTTTGTATTACCTATTGATGATCATGGGGTATCAACTTTGTCATCTCCATAGTCTCTGGTGTTAACACTCACTGTCCTGTTGGAGGTTATGGCTAGGATGTTATCTCTCTTTCTGATGGAACACATGTAAAACCAACAAAACAAACATTATACCTAGACTTTATTAACAGGTAAATTTTTATAATTGTGAACTGGCGCTCCCAAAGCTACTTTTATGTATTTTTAATTTTACTTCTGTAGGCTAGTGCTAAGCTGTGTACTTGTATTTCTGCCTAGTATATGGGTTAGGGTGGAGTACTTAAAATAGAGCCTATGCTGTTTCCTGTACTGTTGACCAGTGGTCTCTGTGTCAGTTTTAATTATTCTGTACCTGGGACTGCCTGTAAGTTTCAGAATTTTAAAAAAATTTTTAAAATTTTACTATGTGTAAATCTACTTTATATTTGAACAACTGTCAAAATAACTAGCAGTTTTTTTTTCTAAAGTTTGTTTTAAAAATATGGCCAAGCCCTGCCCAGTGCTGTCATGATGGCCACTTCTAATGTTTATTTACTAGATTGTAACTGCTGCCTTAGTCATTTAAATTAGTCTCATTTTTGAATTTCTTCTTTGTTTCTAGATTTCTTTTAGTTCGCTAGTTTAATTTAGTTTAGTTGTCTGGTTGCTTAGATGACTCAAACCCCTTGGTCACAGAGGTGCACAGATACAACCCACCCAGTAGTGTTACAATCTGGCAAATGTAACTTCTTGTTATCTTAGGCTAGACATGACCTTGGGCTCCGCCAGGCTAACATATTCTCTCATTCCAGACAGCATTGTTCCTAACAATACATAATTACCTTGCTTTAATTGTAGAATAAAAGATGAGCAAACAGTTAAAAGTTTCTAAATAATTCACTTGGAGGTGTGGTGGCTAAGCGGTAAAGTGCTTGACTGCCAAACATAGGTCTAGGGTTTGAAGACCATTTTTTTTATAATAGTCCTAATATAAAGAAAAACAATTAGACACCTTTCAGTCCACCCAGCTCAAATGGGTTCCTGACATTTAATGGAGAAAAGTAAAGGCTGTTGGTCATTGTGGTGGCCACCTGATACCCTCATTGACCATAAGACACAGAAACAGATGATTTTTGTATCATCTGTCTTACAGATCACAAAGTCTGAAAAGGGAAATTTATTTTAACTTGAATATTTTAACATTTTGCACTACATCAAAAAGCTTCTCCCATTTTTTGTCTATCATTCACTTTGTCTTTGGAATGGTTTCTTTTTGATAATGATTGAATATTGAGGTCAAATTAGACTAGTTGACTAAGAGTTTGTATAGTGTAAACACTGACTAAATCTTTTTGGTAATTTTCCATTTCATGGCTGATTAAAATGCATGTTCATTGAAGTAATTACTGTACATTTCAAGGCGTGTTGAGGCCATCACAATGGCCTGTTGCAGTTACTTCCCTTTATCATTAACTTTCAACTACATTAATAGTCTCAAAATATAAATTCAGACCGAACCTTGATGATAGATAAATATATGCAAAAGACATGTTTTATTTAATTAATTATCCAAGAGGTTGTTTAGTAAGTTACTATTAATTTAGAGTTATGTCCTCTTGAATCAGTTATGATACCAATTTATTTACCCAAATATTTTAAAAACTCTCTTAACTATAAATTTAAAATACCTGATACCTAAAGACCGGATATCCAAAGACCTGATACCCCCGAAAACCAGATACCCAAAGACCTGATACCCCCAAAGACCTGATACCCAAAGACTGGATACCCAAAGACCGGATACCCAAAGGGATTTAAACTAAAACTTTTGGTTTGCTTAATGATCAAGATTCTTCATGTTGCAATATTCATTTTATCAGCAGCTTATTGTTTTAGGAAAAAGTTAAGATATTATGATTTTCTATAAACCCTTGATAAATCAATGTGGCTAATTCAAGAACCAGACAACTGGGCTCTGATACAACAAGGCACTTTAATGAGTGTAATAAAAAATGAAGAGAAAACAATCAAATACTTTACAAATGGGCAGAAGTCAATGTCTGAATATAACAACTATACACAACTTCTACTTGAATATCGTTCTCACCTTAACCTTCTTGGTCCTCTCCGAGTCAGACTGACTTGACCCAACAGCTCACTGTTCATAGTCAGATAACCAAAACACCATTGACCTACACGGAGAATGTTTACATCAGTACTTTTTAAGTGCACAGTCCTGTGTCGCATGTGTTGGTTGATTACACAGAAGGCTACACTGACCAGCATCACACTTCAGTTACAACAATATTAAGTTTTTCTTTATGAAGCTGCAGTCATGTAGCACTATAATACAGTCAATTCATAATATTTAAATATGTGTTAAGCCTATAGACTTGGTTCCAAAAAGTTGGTACATATAAAATGGTTCCAATGAAATACATTTCTGACAACCAGTCCAACTCCTGATCTTCACATGTGGCTCAGATATTGGGTACTGCAGAACTTTTTATTTTTACTAATAGGAGAATGGGCAAATGTGAGTGACCTGTAAGCAGGAGGGGCTTGTTAGGCTTGGCTGGCTACCCACCTAAGAGAAGGAAAGCCTCTGTTGCCAACATAGGGAAATCTTTGAGGAAAAATCTGGAGGCAACCCTTCAGTTTACAGCATACAGTGCTACTCCCAAACTGTAGTGGCACTTACCATTCCTTCGAATATATAGTTGTGTGGGTAACATCATAGCAACCACAACTGATGTCAGGAAAATAAGATGATTCATAGCTAATGCCTGGGAAATGAGATGATCCATAGCTAATGTTTGGGAAATTAGATGATTCATAGCTAATCTTTGGGAAATGAGATGATCCATAGTTAATGTTTGGGAAATGAGATGATCCATAGTTAATGTTTGGGAAATTAGATGATTCATAGCTAATCTTTGGGAAATGAGATGATCCATAGTTAATGTTTGGGAAATGAGATGATCCATAGTTAATGTTTGGGAAATGAGATGATTCATATAGCTAATGTTTGGGAAATGAGATGATTCATAGCTAATGTTTGGAAAATGATATGATTCATAGTTAATGTTTGGAAAATAAGATGATCCATTGTTAATGTTTGGGAAATGAGATGATTCATAGCTAATGTTTGGGAAAAGAGATGATCCATAGTTAATGTTTGGGAAATGAGATGATTCATATAGCTAATGTTTGGGAAATGAGATGATTCATAGCTAATGTTTGGGAAATGAGATGATTCATAGCTAATGTTTGGAAAATGAGATGATTCATAGTTAATGTTTGGAAAATGAGATGATTCATAGTTAATGTTTGGAAAATGAGATGATCCATAGCTAATGTTTGGGAAATGAGATGATCCATAGTTAATGTTTGGGAAATGAGATGATCCATAGTTAATGTTTGGGAAATGAGATGATTCATATAGCTAATGTTTGGGAAATGAGATGATTCATATAGCTAATGTTTGGGAAATGAGATGATTCATAGCTAATGTTTGGGAAATGAGATGATTCATAGCTAATGTTTGGAAAATGAGATGATTCATAGTTAATGTTTGGAAAATGAGATGATTCATAGTTAATGTTTGGAAAATGAGATGATCCATAGCTAATGTTTTGGAAATGAGATGATCCATAGCTAATGTTTGGGAAATGAGATGATCCATAGCTAATGTTTGGGAAATGAGATGATTCATAGTTAATGTTTGGAAAATGAGATGATCCATAGCTAATGTTTGGGAAATGAGATGATCCATAGCTAATGTTTAAAAATGAGATGATTCATAGCAGCTTTGTGATTGAAGGATGCCATAGAATCAGATAAAAGTTTGAGATTTGCTGATAGGTGCTCAAAAACAAATATTGTTACAAAGCAATTAGCTAAACAAACAAGTTTGTAAGAGCTTTTAAGTGACATATGGAAAAGCAAATGATCTCAAATTAGATCATATAAATCTCAAACAAGATAAGATAGATCTCAAACAAGATCATATAGACCTCATACAAGATTATTATTTAAGATAAGATCATATAGATCTCAAACAAGATAAGATAGATCACAAATTAGATCAGATAGATCTTAAATAACATAATAAAAAATGTATAAATTAAAAAATAAAAGAGGAAAGCAAAATTACAAGATAGATATCAAACAATATAAATCAATTAGCCTATTTCCCAGCTAATAAATTTCATCTTTGATTCCCAAACAAAGTAAAATGAGTCTTTAAAAAATTCTGTTAAAATTTTTTTACAAAAGAGAAAAATAATTACATAACTAAACAAAATAAATGTAAAGGCTTTCAGTGACTTTAGAACAGAACAAAATTCCCTTAAACATTCAATCTCCTCAACACTTCATCTCCTCAATATTCCATCTCCTCAACACTCCATCTCCTCAACACTCCATCTCCTCAGTACTCCATCTCTTCCATACTCCATCTCCTCAACACTCCATCTCAATACTCCATGTCTTCAATACTCCATCTCAATACTCCATCTCAATACTCCATCTCCTCAATACTCCATTTTCTCAACATCCATCTCCTCAATACTCCATCTTCTCAACAGTCCATCTTCTCAATACTCCATCTCTTCAATACTCCATCTCCTCAACACTCCATCTCTTCAATACTCCATCTCCTCAATACTCCATCTCCTTAATACTCAATCTTCTCAATACTCCATCTCTTCAATACTCCATCTCTTCAATACTCCATCTCCTAAATACTTCATCTCCTCAATACTCCATTTCCTCAACACTCCATCTCTTCAATACTCCTTCTCCTCAATTCTCCATATCAACACTCCATCTCCTCAATACTCCATCTTCTCAATACTCCATCTCTTCAATACTTTATCTCTTCAATACTCCATCTCCTCAATACACCATCTCAATACTCCATCTCTTCAATACTCCATCTCTTCAATACTCCATCTTCTCAATACTCCATCTTCTCAATACTCCATCTCCTCAATACTCCATCTCTTCAATACTCCATCTCTTCAATATTCCATCTCCTAAATACTTCATCTCCTAAATACTTCATTTCCTCAACACTCCATCTCAATACTCTATCTCCTCAATACTCCATTTCCTCAACACTCCATCTCAATACTCCATCTCTTCAATTCTCCATTTCCTCAACACTCCATCTCCTCAATACTCCATCTCCTCAATACTCCATTTCCTCAACACTCCATCTCTTCAGTACTCCATCTCAATACTCCATCTCCTCAATTCTCCATATCAACACTCCATCTCCTCAACACTCCATCTCCTCATTACTCGATCTCCTCAATACTCCATCTCAATACTCCATCTTCTCAATACTCCATCTCCTCAATACTCCGTCTCTTTAATACTCCATCTCTTCAAAACTCCATCTCCTAAATACTCCATCTCCTCAATACTACATCTTCTCAGAACACCATCTCTTTAATACTCCATCTCCTCAACACTCCATCTCCTCAGTACTCCATCTCTTCCATACTCCATCTCCTCAACACTCCATCTCAATACTCCATCTCTTCAATACTCAATCTCAATACTCCATCTCAATACTGCATCTCAACACTCCATCTCCTCAATACTCCATATCAACACTCCATCTCCTCAATACTCCATATCAACACTCCATCTCCTCAAGACTCCATCTCCTCAAGACTCCATCTTCTCATTACTCCATCTCTTCAATACTTCATCTCTTCAATACTCCATCTCCTCAATACTCTATCTTAATACTCCATCTCCTCACTACTCCATCTCCTCAATACTCCATTTCCTCAATACTCCATCTCTTCAATACTCAATCTCAATACTCCATCTCCTCAATACTCCATCTCAATACTGCATCTCCTCAACACTCCATCTCCTCAATACTCCATATCAACACTCCATCTACTCAATACTCCATATCAACACTCCATCTCCTCAATACTTTATCTTCTCAATACTCCATCTCTTCAATACTCCATCTCCTCAACACTCCATCTCAATACTGCATCTCCTCAACACTCCATCTCTTCAATATTCCATCTCAATACTCCACCTCAATACTCCATCTCCTCAATACTCTATCTCAATACTGCATCTCCTCAACACTCCATTTTCTCAACAGTCCATCTTCTCAATACTCCATCTCCTCAATACTACATCTCTTCAATATTCCATCTCAATACTCCACCTCAATACTCCATCTCCTCAATACTCTATCTCAATACTGCATCTCCTCAAAACTCCATCTCTTCAATACTCAATCTCCTCAACACTCCATCTCTTCAATACTCCATCTCCTCAATACTCCATCTCCTCAATACTCCATCTCTTCAATACTCCATCTCTTCAATACTCCATCTCCTCAATACTCCATCTTCTCAATACTCCATCTCTTCAATACTCCATGTCCTCAATACTTCATCTTAACACTCTATCTCCTCAATACTCCATCTTCTCAATACTCCATCTTCTCAATACTCCATCTCTTCAATACTCCATCTCCTCAATACTTCATCTTAACACTCTATCTCCTCAATACTCCATCTTCTCAATACTCCATCTCCTCAATGCTCCGTCTCTTTAATACTCCATCTCTTCAAAACTCCATCTCCTAAATACTCCATCTCCTCAATACTACATCTTCTCAATACTCCATCTCTTTAATATTCCATCTCCTCAACACTCCATCTCCTCAGTACTCCATCTCTTCCATACTCCATCTCCTCAACACTCCATCTCAATACTCCATGTCTTCAATACTCCATCTCAATACTCCATCTCAATACTCCATCTCCTCAATACTCCATTTTCTCAACATCCATCTCCTCAATACTCCATCTTCTCAACAGTCCATCTTCTCAATACTCCATCTCTTCAATACTCCATCTCCTCAACACTCCATCTCTTCAATACTCCATCTCCTCAATACTCCATCTCCTTAATACTCAATCTTCTCAATACTCCATCTCTTCAATACTCCATCTCTTCAATACTCCATCTCCTAAATACTTCATCTCCTCAATACTCCATTTCCTCAACACTCCATCTCTTCAATACTCCTTCTCCTCAATTCTCCATATCAACACTCCATCTCCTCAATACTCCATCTTCTCAATACTCCATCTCTTCAATACTTTATCTCTTCAATACTCCATCTCCTCAATACACCATCTCAATACTCCATCTCTTCAATACTCCATCTCTTCAATACTCCATCTTCTCAATACTCCATCTTCTCAATACTCCATCTCCTCAATACTCCATCTCTTCAATACTCCATCTCTTCAATATTCCATCTCCTAAATACTTCATCTCCTAAATACTTCATTTCCTCAACACTCCATCTCAATACTCTATCTCCTCAATACTCCATTTCCTCAACACTCCATCTCAATACTCCATCTCTTCAATTCTCCATTTCCTCAACACTCCATCTCCTCAATACTCCATCTCCTCAATACTCCATTTCCTCAACACTCCATCTCTTCAGTACTCCATCTCAATACTCCATCTCCTCAATTCTCCATATCAACACTCCATCTCCTCAACACTCCATCTCCTCATTACTCGATCTCCTCAATACTCCATCTCAATACTCCATCTTCTCAATACTCCATCTCCTCAATACTCCGTCTCTTTAATACTCCATCTCTTCAAAACTCCATCTCCTAAATACTCCATCTCCTCAATACTACATCTTCTCAGAACACCATCTCTTTAATACTCCATCTCCTCAACACTCCATCTCCTCAGTACTCCATCTCTTCCATACTCCATCTCCTCAACACTCCATCTCAATACTCCATCTCTTCAATACTCAATCTCAATACTCCATCTCAATACTGCATCTCAACACTCCATCTCCTCAATACTCCATGTCTTCAATACTCCATCTCAATACTCCATCTCAATACTCCATCTCCTCAATACTCCATTTTCTCAACATCCATCTCCTCAATACTCCATCTTCTCAACAGTCCATCTTCTCAATACTCCATCTCTTCAATACTCCATCTCCTCAACACTCCATCTCTTCAATACTCCATCTCCTCAATACTCCATCTCCTTAATACTCAATCTTCTCAATACTCCATCTCTTCAATACTCCATCTCTTCAATACTCCATCTCCTAAATACTTCATCTCCTCAATACTCCATTTCCTCAACACTCCATCTCTTCAATACTCCTTCTCCTCAATTCTCCATATCAACACTCCATCTCCTCAATACTCCATCTTCTCAATACTCCATCTCTTCAATACTTTATCTCTTCAATACTCCATCTCCTCAATACACCATCTCAATACTCCATCTCTTCAATACTCCATCTCTTCAATACTCCATCTTCTCAATACTCCATCTTCTCAATACTCCATCTCCTCAATACTCCATCTCTTCAATACTCCATCTCTTCAATATTCCATCTCCTAAATACTTCATCTCCTAAATACTTCATTTCCTCAACACTCCATCTCAATACTCTATCTCCTCAATACTCCATTTCCTCAACACTCCATCTCAATACTCCATCTCTTCAATTCTCCATTTCCTCAACACTCCATCTCCTCAATACTCCATCTCCTCAATACTCCATTTCCTCAACACTCCATCTCTTCAGTACTCCATCTCAATACTCCATCTCCTCAATTCTCCATATCAACACTCCATCTCCTCAACACTCCATCTCCTCATTACTCGATCTCCTCAATACTCCATCTCAATACTCCATCTTCTCAATACTCCATCTCCTCAATACTCCGTCTCTTTAATACTCCATCTCTTCAAAACTCCATCTCCTAAATACTCCATCTCCTCAATACTACATCTTCTCAATACTCCATCTCTTTAATACTCCATCTTCTGAATACTCCATCTCTTCAATACTCCGTCTCTTTAATACTCCATCTCTTCAAAACTCCATCTCCTAAATACTCCATCTCCTCAATACTACATCTTCTCAATACTCCATCTCTTTAATATTCCATCTCCTCAACACTCCATCTCCTCAGTACTCCATCTCTTCCATACTCCATCTCCTCAACACTCCATCTCAATACTCCATGTCTTCAATACTCCATCTCAATACTCCATCTCAATACTCCATCTCCTCAATACTCCATTTTCTCAACATCCATCTCCTCAATACTCCATCTTCTCAACAGTCCATCTTCTCAATACTCCATCTCTTCAATACTCCACCTCTTCAATACTCCATCTCCTCAATACTCCATCTTAACACTCCATCTCCTTAACACTCTATTTCATCAATACTCCATCTCCTCAATACTCCATTTTAAAACTTGAGCTCTAAACTGAGGGAGACACTTTTAGTCTAGAAACAAGTAAAAAAAAAAAAGCCAAAAACTGTCAAGGCAAAGTCTAAATCTATATTTAGATGTCAACACTTCATTTCTCAGTCTATTTGTTTGTTTAGATTTATGAGCGAGGATTTAGTTCAAACATGATGCTAGAAGAAAGGAAGAATTCTAAACTAGGGAACAAGACAGTTACTGCTTAAGTTGCTCATAGAGTTGCATCTTGATTTATAGGGTACTGCTTATTTGAAATTGGTTGAAACCATGTTCTAACTCAAGCTTAGTGATGCTTATCTTTGTTTTGGTTATAAACACATTCACTGTTACTTGCCTATCATTTTCCAGGATGAGGGCGTGGTGGCTAACTCGTTAAGGTGCTAGGCTTCTGAACCTGGGGTCCTGGGTTCGAATCTCGGTGAAAACTGGGATTTTGAATTTCGGGATTTTAGGGCACCCCTGAGTCCACCCAACTCTAACTTTAGTTGAAGAAAGTTAAGGTGGTTGGTCGTTGTGCTGGTCATATAACACCCTCGTTAATTGTAGGCCATAGAAACAGAGGACCTTCACATTATCTGCCCTATGTAGGGCAATATAGACCACAAGATCTGAAAGGGGAAAACATTAAATAAGTATTTAAATAACAACCAACACTATAAGCTTGAAGGGCAACCTTCATTGGCAGGTGAAACAAACTAAGAGCTTTCACAGACCCTAGTCTATAACCATCTTTTTGCATTATCTTCTTCTTCTTCTTATCCTAGATGATTACATCCTACTCAGGTCCTTAGGTCAATCTTGTCATGCAAGTTAGTCAATGACTTAAACTCTGCCAATGCACTGGTTTCCTGGCTGACTCAGGCAGCCCATTCCATGCTCTAATAGCATTAGGGAAGAAGGAGTATAAATTTGTCCTAGCATTTGGAATGATGAATGTGCCTTTATCTTTGTGTCTTTCTAAGTATTTTTTAAAGCTTTATTTTTGTATTTGAATTTATAGTTTAATGTTTGATGCATAATTGCTACTTATTTATTTTGAAGTAAACTAAAAATTTAAGGGCACATTGGGATATTGCGTGACACCCAAAAAATACTTTGTTTTAAGCCCAACCCCCAAGAAGTAACGTAACAAGAAAATTTGAATTTTACAAAAGACTTATTTGTTAGTTTCCATTTTTACTAATTACATTTGTCATCCTGGTAGCTATAGAAATGATGGGAAAAGTATCGACCTTTACAGGTGCTTTGATGATGTGAAAAGTATCAACCTTTATAGGCATTTTGATGATGGGAAAGGTATCGACCTTTATATGCGCATTGATGATGGGAAAAGTATTGACCTTTATATGCGCATTGATGATGTGAAAAGTATCGACCTTTATAGGCACTTTGATGATGGGAAAAGTATCGACCTTTAAAGGCGCATTGATGATGGGAAAAGTATCGACCTTTGATGATGATGACCGGCCATGCAAAATAGCGGCGGATGCTACGCCGCCTGTCAGGGCAGGTCCTACAGATTGCGGGGCCCTATGCGAAACTGATTGCGCGGGGCCTAATTTGGGTTGTGATAAGGATAATAAGTGAAAATTATGATTTTGTATTAGAAAATAAATTCGTCTTTGCATTTTATTCATACTTTACTAAGTACAAAATCACTGTCAAATCAACTTTACGAGCCATCTACAGTAAATAGTAGTTTTCCAAACAAAAAGCCGATAAACATTCAGATCTGCCTTTTATCGACTAGTAAAATATCTCTTTTGATGTTTTTTTAAGAGGTCGAGATAGATTTAGATCTATATTTGTATGTTTGAACTTGTTTTGGATAAAATTCGGCTTACTATAACATTTTTATTAAATGAAAGCTCACAATACCGTTTTTTTTAATCGCGAGTAGGATTGGCGACACCTTGAAATGACAATTTTGTCTGTTTTAAGTAGATTTGCATCAGTTTTCAGAAGATTTTAATAATTTCGGGAGATTTTCATGACTTTTTCTTATATTTTATAATTTAAAGATAATTCCAGGAACCCTTTAATAATAAGTTAAAATGGTTTAATTTAATAATTTCCATCTAGAATTCGCATCGCGCGGGGCCTATGAAAGTGCGGGGCCCACTGCGGCCGCATGTTCCGAATCTTCCAAATCAACCTTTTTATTATTATTATTGAAATACACTCTCGTAAAAAAAGAAACGAAAAGAAAAAAAAAACGAAACCGGAAATGGTCATCAATAGGATTTCCTTGTTTACAAACAACATCAAGATGGCGAATATTTAATCTTTTATCAGTGACTCATTACTTAACTATCTTAGTGGTGGGGGAAAAACACATCGACTACTACAATATCATCTTCCTAGATTACGTTATTTAAAAATAGACTCTAGATTTAATTTCAACTAAGGAAATCAATAGTGTAACCGGAAATGAATGATCTAAACATGAAATCTCTAGAGGCGAAAGTGGTGGTGTTAGGTTCACAAGGTAACTTTCAATCATTAGCACATTAAATATATTATATATAGATCTATTAAACATTACTTTTAATCAATCACAAAATGACTATAGAGTCCTATACTTAATGTAATCTGAAAATAGATTTAGATTATAAGATAAGTCTTATCATAAGTAGTTCTAGACTTTATATATCAAGTTTATCAACTTTCTTTAATCTAGTTTATTATTAATCTAGTCAATTCTAATCTAGACTCTAGATCTATGACAAAAGATAGAAATAATCTGCAATCATGTAATTTATTGTAATGAAAAAGTAATGTATCTTATAAATAAATCTTATGTAATTCAGATGTTGCTTCAAAAAAGAAGATATTAAATTGATCATAAGTTCTATATGCTGATATAGAAGATCATATCTCATTTGCTGTGTTGTAAATTTCTATTGAACTATTTAAACAATACTATATACAAAACAATACTAATGTCAATTGTCATTTTAAAAATACTGTCTTTATTCTTTAAAAAAACAACACTATTAAATAGAACTAGACTAGACTATAACAGACAGTCTCTAGGTCTACATTCTAGAGACTCTGTAGTCGGATAAATTTAGCTCAGGCATCAAATCTAGAACTCTACAAAATAAATGCATCTAAAGTGACTAAGTATCTATAGAGTATAGAGGGATCAGATATAAATTTATCTTAGCAGATTAATTTCTAGTCTAGATTCTTAAGCTAAGACATAGAGGATTTTTTTTTCTATTGGCCTATTCATTTTTATAACACAATTATGGTCAAATCAAAATGAAATATGTTTGTATTCATTAACTGAAATGTTTTGTTGTTTGTTTGTTTTTTTTTCAAACAAAAATTTTATATTATACAAAACATGTTTTACAAAAATGAATGACATTATTACCAAATTTGATAGATTTTATAATAGTTTATAATAGTACAGGAAAGGAAATCAAATTAAATTGATTTCATGATCTTTTAAAGAAGACAGATGTCTTATGAAATGATCACATAATGTTTATTGTCGTCTTTTTATGTTGTGTATTCAATTAAAGGAGTTACAGATAAACACACAATTTTCTTGGAAATAATCTCTGTAATATTTCCAACATAAAGCAACAGTGCTCATCAAGAAAATGAATTGTTCAATTTCCATTTCGAGATAATCTAGGTTTAGTTTATTGTTATATTTCCAATATCAAACTCCAAAGGATCACAAAGATTTTCATTGCTTTTATCTGGCATAAGTAGTCACACTGGAACAAGAAATGATTATTTACATTTTCTTGTGTGTCTCAAATCTCAGATTTATTTGAAGGCCACAAAATCATTTTGCTGTCTACATTGCATTATAAATAATTATAGTGGAACAACCAAATGTTACATTCATGAAATTTTATGTGAAAGAAGTGCCTTCTCCTGAAAGTCTTGCTAGCGGTTTGATCTGTGGACAACACATTGATTTTTTTTTTCTTTTCTTCTGGAGGCATTGGTAATTCTACTAAGTCTTCAATTTTTCATGCTCAATAATTGCAGTTTAAGATAAGATAATTTTTATTGATCCAATCAAATGGAAATTCAGTTTGACTACAATTGACAACCTAGCGTAACTATTGTACAATAAAAATATAGTTAACATTTTAAAAAATATTTATTATTTCCGATGAAGCTACTCTAAGCCGTTAGAGTAATACTTTAAGTTTCAAATAGTTAAATTGCTTATATACCTATTACCTTCATTTGATCCCAACACATCAACTGATACTTGAAATATGGCAAAGGCAGAGTGATTGTGTTTATGATAGGTTCAACTTAGTTTTTGTTCTTCTGCATCAGCCTGACACTGAATGCTGTGACAGAAAGAAGAATTCAAGCCTTTGAGAGTAAATGCTTCAGAAAAAAATCCTTCTTAGTAGTCATAGACCAAAATCACAAATTATTCTTTTCTTCCATCTGTAATACAAGACAATATCAATGTAAAACAATTTAATAAACATTTTTAGTTTGCATTTTTTTATAGTGGTTAGTGTCGTGTGCATCTAGAAGCGCTTGTGATGATTCTCTTTTGTGCACCATAATGGTTTGTGCATTCTAAATTCCTAAGAACGGGCTTTTGTTGGTGTCATTTTCTTCTTTGCCTCTGTTGTGGTTGTGCTTATGGCGGATCTTTTGTTGCAGTTGTTTTCTTCCCCAGTATTGGAGACGCAGGCTTGGGACTCTGCTGGAGTCGAGTCTGAGTTGAATGCTTGGTATTTGACTATCAGCCATGGCGTTGGGGTGTGGGTGTTGCGAGCCCTGATCGACTATGGCACTGAGTTTAAGGTGTGCTATAGTTCCTTTGAATATAACTTGTACTTGCCTTGTAAATGCTACTAGATCTATTATTCGTTCATCATTCATATCAGGGCCGTAAATATCATACCCTATTTAAATTGTTATCCCCCACCCTGACAATTAGCAAGTCATCATTGGGTCCCCTTCTTTCTAATCTCTTCCTTTTTGATCCAGTATTTGTAGGTGATACCAATAATCCTTGTGTAAAAACTTAATTTCATTGCTAGGATCTTCCTTTCCTCTAGTTCTGCAGTTAGCAAACATACAAGAATGCAGCCATAACCAATCAGTCTGATCAGCTTCCAAGTAAAACTAAAATTGTATTCTTAGCTGGTGTCTGTACTCTCATATGGTTGTAAAAAAATGGACGCTGAATGCTGTGGCTATAGAAAAAATCAAGCCTTTGTGAGGAATACTAGAACTGATGGGCATCAGACATCTGGAAATGAAGACAAATGAGTTTATACTCTTACAAGTCAACACTCTGGCTGGTTAAAAAGGAGAAACTCTTCAATACTGTTAAGAGAATAAAGCTGAATTGTGGAAAGACATCCTTCAAAATACAGAGCTGGCTGGTCAATGTAAAAGAATGAACTGGCCTCTATCTTAATATCCTGCTAATTATTGATTATTGTTATTCAGTTATTGATTGGGAAAGGTGTAGGAGTTAGGTTACGCAAACTGTCATAAAACCCCTTGACGAAAGTCAAGAGACAGATGATGATGTTATACTTGGCTGATGGACAACTAAACTATTTATTCCCCAGTGATGTAACAGTCATCATTATAACAACAATACTGACACTCCTTTTAGGGACATGATAAAAAAAATAAGGAATCTATTCCTCTATTAATAAAAGTATTGTGGGACTAGGAGAAGAAAGAGAAGGTCAAGGTCATCCCATGAATTATCATGTATCTAAGTAATACATTTTTTAAAAATAGTTTTCTTATTACAAAATCAGCATTTTTTTCAGCTGTAAATGTTAAATGTATTGTAATATTGGCATGCATGTAAGGACTTTTTAGATATGAGATATTAATTTGCAGCAATAACAAAAGTTTCCTTGTTCTTCCCTGACATAAGTATTTATTCAGTAAACCTACAAACTAGTAATCTATTAGTATAATTTAATAGCAATTATATTAAGAAGTTGTCAGTGTAGGAGGGAAAAAAAATAAATTTAAACATGAAAAAAATTTTTTTTTAATGGAACCATTTTTTATGGGCAGAACCTGAAAAACAAAGAGTGTACATAGACAGAGTGGATAACCTTTTATTTATTGAACTGAGTCAACAAAATGACAACATAGAAAAGACTTGGAAAGAATGAAACATTTGGAAAATATATTTAATTTAAAAAAAAATAAATTTATATATGTATTGTTATGACCCTATTGGCGGCGCAAAAGGGTTAACTATAGGCTCAGCTGACACACACGAGAATCACTCAGGTCAGCGGGGCCATGGACAAGGGACAGGGAGTGCTGCCAACTTGCTCCACTAGTTTGCCCTCCGGACAAGCCTGAAGATGATGTGTGCCACATTTTCCCCTCCTGTGGACCTGATACCCATTCCCAAAACCCGTCTCTTGAAAGTCCTATGAAACAACCTGATAGGCCAACGATCTTGGTGACCCCAGTCCTGACATCCTATCCCTCCCCGTGTGTTAAGTGGCTGCCCTCAGTAGTGAGCGACCGAAGAAGGCGACATTTGCTAAGTCCAAAGTGCACGGCGATGCAACCTTGATGTCAGTGCAGCCAGATGAAGGTCAACTGGAGGAGAAGGAGAAAGAGACATACGCAGACTACAACACAGATGGCTCCATCGAGATGGCAAATTAAGCCCATTGTCTCCCCCACCGATCGACTCCCACCTGCGTCGATAAACCTCCAACGCCCATGTCGTGAGGTAGATTTTGTCCGGGACGGACAAATCTGAGAAGGGGGCAGTGTTATGACCCTATTGGCGGCGCAAAAGGGTTAACTATAGGCTCAGCTGACACACACGAGAATCACTCAGGTCAGCGGGGCCATGGACAAGGGACAGTACTACGATTACATGATTACACGCAAATATGACCAATGTTATGGTCATGTGATCGAAAGCCTGCGTCTACGAGGACACAGTGTGTAGGAAAGCGGCAGTTCAAGACCGGAGAGCGTCGAGACCAGTCGGCCATGAAATCGGTCCTGGTTGAGTCCTCAGGTGCTGATGTACAAGTCAAGAATAAGAGACAGTAGAGTTTTGTACGGTGATGTACAGAGTGACATTTTAGTTGTTGATGTGTTTGATGCCAATTGTCTGGTATTGGCTATTATCTACTTATTCACTCATTATTAAAGTTCCAGATTATTTGGAGCCTTGTTGTCAAGTTCTTGATGTGTTGTGTTGTGTTTAGCAGTGTTTAAAGAAGGCCTGATTAGGAGAGAGAATCGTAACAGTATTTAATGCCTGGATGACCTAACTATTTAACAACAGTTATAAAACCCTATGTCTTTACCAGTTTTCATGTATCTGACTAATATGTTGGCCTCCTTCAGTTGTTCAATGACAATGGTTGATCTGATAGAGTACTTTTTCATATGACTTATTCTCTCCATAATTATTTACCACATTCTGGTGGAATCAACGTTGGTATCATCAATTAGGAGAGAAAGAGTTAAGAACCCATTTCTGGAGAGACATTCCTGTCCACATACAATGAGTGTAAAGGTGACATTTGCTTTGATGGTAGAGGAACCAATTTTTTATTTGACTCTCCTGACTTGAGGTCAAGATTTCTTCAATGTTCATAGCTTTCTTACTCATCATCTGAAAGGGCCCCATGGGTGCTACTATGGCACATGTCAAACTGTTCAGGGTTTTATAATATTCTCTAATAAAACAAAGAAAGTTATTCTCTTTAACATAATATATGCACATTACCAATGTCTTCTAATTATCCTGATCAAAGAAAGTTATTCTCTTTAACATAATATATGCACACTACCATTGTCTTCTAAGTACCACTGATCAAAGAAAGTTATTCTCTTTAACATAATATATGCACATTACCATTGTCTTCGGTGTACCGCTGATCAAAGAAAGTTATTCTCTTTTCAGGAGTGGGCAAAACCAGTGTTGTCATTCGTTATGTTGGTGGCATGTTCAGTAAAGCCGTGAGCCCGACTATTGGAGCATCTTTCTTCACTTACAAATTGTACGTGGGAGAACTAGTTTAAAGTAATCTGTAAATATTGTTGTTGATAAAGAGACTTACTACATCAAACTGTTTAAAGTAATCTGTAAACATGGTTGTTGACTTACTTACTACATCAAGCCTACATCAAAAATCTTTTTGTATGTCATTGATAAAAAAAATGATTTCTCTTGTCACTGTTGTAGGACACTTGAACAATACAGAGTCAAACTTCAGGTCTGGGACACAGCGGGACAGGAACGGTTTAGATCTATGGTAATTATATTTTATTCTGGGCTGTACAATTGTCTATGACCTGTTTTATGTAACCTGACTTGTAAATTATTGTCACACACATACTCAAAGATTTAAATTCTATCTCAAAAGAATAAAATGTTTAGTTACTCAAAAGAATTGATTTATTATTTTTTTGTAGGTAAGTTTGTGTTATAGGAAATGAAAATGTCTATTATCAAACAGATGGATGGCTGCCGAGTTTTGTGGTTAGTGCTTCAAAATGTTGTTACAATGCTTCCATCCTCTGTGAACCTCCAGGAGCTATAAAGTATAGCTCCCCTTTCAGACCTTACAATTTGTAGGGAAGATGATGTAAAGGTTATCTGTTTCTGTGGCCTACAGTTAACTAGGGTGTCATGCGGCCAGCACATTGACTAACTACCTTTACTTTTTCAATGTCAAAGGACCCCCTAGGTTCTGAAGACTAACGCTTGACCTCTCAATCACCTCTGGCTAGGACAAAATAATCTATGTGTCTGAAGGAACATTCCAAAAGTAGAAAATAGAAACAAAAACTTTTCAATTTCACTGGAAAACACTAAAACTGGAAAAAAATGTATACGCTGAAACAAAATAAAATAGCAAGTAGTGTGCGCAAGTTCTAAAAGTTAAAAATAAATTCTATAAAAAATATCTTTACATTGTTTAGTTTTTCTGAAATAGTATAGCTTCCTCAGTTTCTCAAATTATATTTATACTGGAATTTTGAAATACATGATTCTGGTGACCCTGTCACATTAATCAATATCTTACTTTGTTGAGCCTCACATGGTCTGTCGATCATCGTTCTCCGTTCCTCTCTGCCTTTTGCCTTGCTCAGAATCTTTTTCAAAGACAGGCCCATCCATAATGTTTTTTTCATATTACTTTTTTTTTTGTCTGTTTTTTTTTTTTTACAGTTGTCATAATGGGACCCACCTTTGGGATTGTTTTGAATGACTTCAATTAATCTATTAATGTTCCATGTATAATTGATAACTGATTTCTGGTCTATGTTTGAAATCCAGTATTTTTTTTACCTTTACCTATCTCTTAGTCTGTTGAACCGTTGGGGCACCAAGCAAGAATCGTCAACCATCTTTCTCCATTCCTCCCTGTCCTTTGCCCTGTTTAGAACCTCTTTCAATTGCAGGCCCATCCATTCTTTTATATTGTCTCCCCATCGCTTTCTCTGTTTGCCTCTTCTACTTTTTCCTGGTACTGTTCCCTAAAGGAAGGTCTTTGCGAGCCCTGAATATCTAGTATTATTTAATCTTAACCAGTTAAAAGAAAGATTCATCTCTTATATTGTTTTTAGGAGTACATTAAAAAAGAAATAGCAATGCTTTCTGTCACTTATAACCAAAACTTAAATGTTCTGGGTTTTTTTTTTATTTCAGGCTCCAATGTATTACAGGAAGGCCAATGCTGCCATGTTGGTCTATGACATCACATCATTGGAGAGTTTCTATGACATCAAAGACTGGGTCAAAGGTCAGTTTGAAACTAAGGTTTCCTCTTTCACATCTATTTATGTGGATGGATGGTGTCACCTGATGATTCTGTAATGTGACTTTGGGATTGTTTCTCTTTTAGGCTTTACATCTGTCAGGATGGTTAACTAGACTTCACTAGAAATAATATTTGATGAACATTTCAACAGCTTACTTCAAATAATTGTGAAGCTTCCTTTGTAGCAGACACACTTGTTTTTAGATAAATTCATTGACACCATATAATTTCAATATATCCGGTATAAATATTACACAACCTGAATTAGTGCACCAGTTGTAAGTCCTTCTATCAAATCTTTATATATCTGACTGAGACCTTTAAAAGTATTTTTCTTGTATACAGACAGGACTAGATAGGAATTTTCCTGCTTATACAAGCACAAAACCATTTCCTGTTCAGTTTTTATAAAATTTGGATGTTCCTTCAGAAATAAATACTTTTATGTCCTAGTCCAAACATCCTGTGGGATAGCAGGGGATGGAAGTTGGCAGGATTTAAACATGGGACCATTGTGATCACATGCAGAATGGCATACCAGTTATCTCACTATAAATTGAATATAAATTACAAAGGTTTCCTATGCTTCTCCATGTGTTAACCCAGTCAGCATGTTAATTTGAGACTTACACTCTGCTGAATCATTAATTTTCTTAACTGATTCAGGCCACCCATTCCTTTCTCTAATGGCAATAGAGAAGAAGGAGCACTTATACAAATTTGTCCTTGCATATGGAATAAGAAATGTGCCTTTATCTTGTGTCTTTCCAAGTATTTTGTTTGGTTTTGTTTTTGTATTTTAAAGTAATTGTTTATTGATAATTGCTGCTTTACTTTTTTAGTCTTCTCTTAGGGATTTTACTAATGGTGTTACTCTAGTCAAATGTGGCCCTAGTTTCACATTGTAAGCTTTAAACAAAATTAAAATTGATTGATATGAATCATGCAACTTCCTCCTCCGCAAAAGCCATCTACAATCTTTCAAGAACAGGACACACACTTCTGTTAAATTACCATCTTAACAAAATAAATCTCACACACCTACCCCTTTGTAGACACAGTGCCCACCCTTATGAAACTGTAAACATCTTCTTTGAATACTCCATCTTAATCCATACTAAAAATGTGAAATAACTAGGTATTATAATAAATGAAAAACTATCATGGAATCCCCATATTGATGAAACTATTAAAAAATCAAACATGAGGGTTTATTATAAGAAATTTCTACAAATCAAATAAAAACATAAAACTAAACTGTTCTTTAACCTTGGTTAGGTCAATAATAAAATAATAATAATCTTTATTGTCCGTAAATATGCACCCTCTGTTTGGGACTCCTCAACTCAAGAAAACATTAAGAAACTGGAACAGACACAAAATAGAGCAGTGAGATTCATAACAAACGAATATTCACATTTGACTAGAGTAACACCTTCACTAAAATCATTAAATTTCGAAAGCCTTCAGGATAGAAGACTTAAAAGTGAAGTAGCGATTATACATATCATGATTAGACAAGAAAATAATTTCAAGTGCAGTAACATTACCCCATTCAAAATTAGCTAATTATGTGATTTCTTTATGTTCTTTAAAAAAAAAAAATTTTTAAAATTTTTAATTACATTATTTGTATTTTTATCTTCAGAACTCAAGAAAAATGTGGACACACCAATAGGTAAATCTCTCCTTAGTCACTCTAGAAGTCATCTTTTTAACTGACCAATGCATTTATATTTTTATTATTGTTATTGAGCGGAAGATTTACTTTTTAGTTTACAATCAACAAATAATATCAGTTGTAAGAAGCAAGGTTCCTGGGTGAAGAAAATAATGACCAAATAGAGATAAGCTTTGAGGTTGCTAAAAATACTGACTTGAAACATTCTTTTTTGGGAACTTGAATGGTCCAGGTAAGTAGTAGACTGGGACCAGGTCCCTCCTTGGCAATGGGGCTGGTTTAGAGGTCCATGGTTCAAGTCTTCTTTTAACGTATCTATGTTTTAAAGTGAAAGTTCTCCTTTCAGACATTTTTGATCTATAGGGCAGATGATTTTAAATGTGGCCAGCACAATGACCAACCACCTATACTTTTCCCTAACTAATGTCAGGTATCCATGGAGAGGCACCCAAAGATTTAGAAATAAAAAATCCCAGTCTTCACCAGGATTTGAAACCGGGACCCCTAGTTCAGAAGCAAAGCGTTTTACTGCTCAGCCTCCTATCTATGTTTTGTCATCTTCTTAACCTTTTCTCTGAAAAGTGGAAGTTCTTGAAGGGAGACAATCATTCTCCCCCCTACGCACACATACATACATACATTTACTCTCTAGTTCAATTAATGTTATTTTATTTCTTTGTAAATGTAATAATGTTTCCTCAGTTTTATGTCTGCTGGGAAATAAGAGTGACCTTGACAGTGGGAGAAAAGTCAGTAAAGAAGATGCAGCAGAGTACGCCAGCTCTATAAATGCTTTATTTTATGAAACCTCAGCCTTAAAAAACACAGGTACTGGTACTTTTATTAATATTTAGTATCTCCCCCTTTCATCCTGTCTTGCCCCAAATTTAAATTTTACCAATAATTATTATGTTACTTTGATTTGTTTCTCAGATAGTAAAAGCAAGTAATAAGCCAGTATTTCCTGTTTTTAATGTGCTTAATCTTTCCTATAATCATTGCAAAGGTTTTTAAAATAATTATTAGTTTATAAGAGATATTTAAAAAATAAGACTACAAATCTTTCTTTGAATCAAGAGAAATCTCAAATTATTTTTCTTAAAAGAAAAATGATTTAGATATTACTTTCACTTTTGCAACTTGGGGCATCACACATGATCTATTAATTGTCCCTATCCATTGCAGGCTTGTCCATTCTTTTATGTTGTCTTCCCATCGCTGTCTCCTTTTATTAAAATGACTTGCCAGTTATTTCAAAGCCATTTATTTGTATTACACAGGTATTGAAGATGCTTTTCTTCAAGTTTCCAAGCAACTGATCCACCTTTATGAGACAGTTCCTAACAGTGGGATGGGCTCTCTCATACCTCAGCAACCACCAGACATGTTTGCAGGAAGCCAAGCTCTAAAACTGCCAGACAGACAGGAACCAGGACAACAGCAGACGTCAGAATCCAACTGTGCTTGCTGAGCATATTTGACGTCTGCTTAATTGAATGCTTGTTACAGTCATCATGAAACATTTTGTCATATGACAGACTTGCAGTGTGAAAGGTCAGACATCGCATGAAAGACACTTCTTGTGGATGTTAACAGAAAAACATTTCTATTTCTGATCAGGATTATAACAAGACATGTGTTTACATTCTTTTATTTCACAGGAATGAGCTTTGACCTTTGATTTTCTTGCCAGATTTTTCTGACTGCCTCGTGTTGCTGACCTATATTTCTTTTTATCTTTTTCCCGTTGTATCAGAACATTTGAGAAGAAAAAAAAATACTTCTCCAAGCTCAGATTGTTGCTATGGTCTAATTTTCTTTTGTAATGGTAGCTAATACAAAAAGGCTTTTATAATGTTGACAATGTTTTTTGTTGAACACTGTTTGTTTATCCTGGGAGCTGGCATCATCATAAATGCCACGTTGTTTTTATACTAATATTTTATTATATCCCAGCAACCTACGTTTGCAGTACCAGCTTGTTTTTAAAATCGTATTTTATTGACAATTTTGTAAAGCACATTAGAATAAGCTGTTTGGGATTGTAATATTTTTGTAAGATGATACTGTACTTTTGGTGAATCCAAGCAGCTGTTTGACTATTACATTTACTACACTGAATACAGTTGTGTTAATAGTGCATCCCTTCATAATTTTTTTTGTTTTTACATAACGGTAATAATGGTCATGGTGTATAGTAGATTAAAGAAACACTACAAAAAATAATAAATCTTTCCCTGATGGGTTATTAGTTTTATTTAGGGAATCTTCATTTATTTGTTGAAAGTGAAACTCTTACCTTCTTTAGAATTTTTGTGTCTTATAATAACAACTGTACAGAAATACACTTACGGTTAATGAATCATTACAAATTAGTATATCTACTCTTGTTCAATATTTAAACAAACTTCTGGGGATGAACTTGTTTTTTTTTTCTTGGTTGTGATAGCCAATTTAAATTGTCTCATTTATTCATACATCAGCAGTTTATATGCTATCTTTTTTTTTTTATTTAATTAGGTTGTGATGATAGATAAGATATGCAGAAAAAATATGCAGAGAGGTGAAACAATGAACTCATCCTTAATCTTCGGAGTCGAAGACATTGCCATTAGGTTGTGATAAGGGAACTTTCTCCATGAACAATGTATTTACTAAGCTCATTTTGAAAGTTATTCTCGAAATTTCACCCAACAACTTAAAGTGGTTACTAATATTTTATTTGAAGAATTATTGTTTCTGTAAAAAACATGGTTAAAAAAAATGTTTTTATTATTTCCATCAGTCTCATCCGTACATTTTTAAATAGTTTTACAAGCTAAACAAATTGTATGAAATGTATATTTTTATGTACCGGTATGTCAATTTTTTATTGCATTCATATCAGTAATATGTAGAACTTTTTCATGATGTAATTAAATACAAGGTAACGCCAGTGATGATTAGACAAACCTTTTCTTTTCATTCACTTAATGACAGTTTTTAATATTGCACAATTCTGGAAACTCTAGTCAGCTCTATTTCACTTCATGTCCTGAGTGTCACTTAGTAATGTGTATTTTACTTGCTGTAAGGTTTCTTACATTGCCTACATTTTTTTGTGTCTACAAATATTGAATAACTGTTAAAAGCCTATTTCAGTCTAATACTTCCATGAACTTAGAAGTCTTTGATTAGTTTAGCTTTGCAACCATATTTTCAGTGTTGGTTACACAGTTTCCAAAGTGCATGATAAATTGATACTAAATAAGCTGGTTAATAAATTTATTTGTTCTTGTCTGAAGACACAGAAAGGAGATTGTTAAATAATGTCTTTACATCATGTTAATTAAGTCAAATACATTATTGAAATGAGCTTGTCATCAACTTTGCAAGGTATGAAATGTAAACATTGAATAAGAGACTTTTGGTGTGTGTAGAATAAAGATGTTTTTCTACCCTTTGAAACATATCCATGTTTTATGCTGGTGTCAACAAAGTCTACTTAGTATTCAACAAACAGAAGATACAGATTTCCTTCGGTTTCCCAATGAAATGTAAAACTAAAAGCTATTTAAGTCTAAGTCTTTGTCACGGTTGCCTTATATTGTTAAACTATTTTCAAGACAGCCTTGTTCAATGTCACAGATGGCATCTTTCATCTGTTTGAATTGCAGTGTTTTCATTTGGTGTACACATTTTGTATATGAGGGGAGATAATTTAGCACGTTTATATACATTGATGTATGGCTCTTGTTCCTAAACACAATAGGTATTCCCGCAGCGTCCTCTCTGAGGTGCATTCCTGGGTGTAAAATAAAAGATAATGGTCACTCTCTTAACTAATTTGATTCGTAGACATACTATACATTACAGTTGGCAACCCACTTGGTTGCAGGTGCTGATTGAGGGAATACCATAGAACTCCAAGATTGCTTGGGTAAGAGTGCTTGGGTTTGAAATCACAAGTACAGCCTCTTCTGTATGAACAGCTCCATCTGCTTAAAGTTCAAAATTAGTTAAAATGCCAGGTATCTGCCTTAAAATCTTCATGTGTCTGAGAGAAGTTTGACTGGGCCAAGTGCTTGACTTGAATAAAATATTTACATATATTGAGATTGACATTTTTATCTTCATTAAATTAATCATCACAAGTTTATATTAATAATAAATGTACTGTTATTTTTGTATAGTTTATTGTATTCAGATTTTTAAATTTGAATTTGTCACTTGTTAATGAATTCTCTAGACATGTCTGTGTATATCATCATACAATGGGATATCAACTATTATAGTAAATTTCTCTTTATGTTGATAGTATTGCTAAGAAGCGTACATGACCTATGCGTTAATGATTACGACTGCACAGGTTAGTTCCTGCTAAATTAGTTCTATTGTCGCTGTTTTGTCATTAAGCATGGTTGCTCCATGCTCTGTTTGCATCAAAGAAAAGCAACTTGGTTCATAAATGATATTGTTGTTGTTTTGTTTTTTTTGTGGTTGAAAGGTTACCAAGGGCTGAAATTCATTGAAGACTTTCAATACAGTACAGGAATAGTGCATTGCATTATTAGATTGTCAAAGAATGGATTGAAAAAATAAGACAATCATCAAATGTTAAGCATGATGATGAAGCCAGACCATCATTTACCACATCGAGGAAATCATTGAATGTGCATTTGACATAATTCTCTTAAACACACAAGTAACTATTAATAGAGTGGCACATTGCAAATTAATCATGGTTCTGTCTATGAAATCTTACATAACAGATCAGGTTTCATAAGGTCTGTACAAGATGGATGCCGATTGAGATTCAATGTTGAAAGAGGTGGTGCACTTCAGACTCTAGCTAAATAAAAAATCTTCAGAAAGCTTGTGCAATGGTGAACCAAGTGCATTGACAAACAAGGGGAGACTATGTTGAAAAATTCTGTACATGTATGTTTCCTATTTGTATGACAATGAAATGTTTTAACCACATTGCAGACTTTCCCTCATCTATATTCAACAAGGGAAGTTGGTCAGTAGCTCTCCTAAACTAAATGAACTGTCTATATAAAATACATATATTGTTTTTTTTGTCAGTTGTCTACTTTGGTAGACTTTTTTTTTATGACATACATATGTTACAGTGATCCGTGAATCAGTGTAGAACTTAGCAAAGTTGATATCCAGCTAAAATAATAAATATGTGGAAAAAAAAAGGTTGACATTTTTTTGTTGCAAAAAATCTTTACCCATAATTTTGTAAATTGTTTGCAAAAAAAATTACTGCCTTGAAATTCCTTGATAAAACAAAAAAAAAAAAAATAATAATTATTACAACAGATTTCAAAATATTTATAATGTAATACCTTTTCACTTTCACTTTTTCACATCAGTACCATTCTGTCCACCATAATCACATAAAGGGATAAATACTATTAGAGTTTAAATATATACTTACTTTGATATTGTCACACATTTTTTTTAATATAATAAAAAGCTATTTTATGTGTTACTCATACAGTATGTTTATTCTTGTTCTAAGAGCCTCAATGTATTTAGATGAAAGATTGAGAAAGGTGCCACTGTGAGGCTAAAGCATAAGCACACCTTCTTACAGATGAATTAAATACAAAATAAAAATAATGTAATCTAGGTTGCTTGTGTGTACACATATCTCTCTTGATACTTGCACTTGTTTTGTCCCATAGTCAAATAATCAATGTACAGTGGAATTCAAGCCTGCATAAATCAAAATTCTTCTTGACTGAATTCAATTCATTGTTAGTTTGTTTGTAGTTTCCTTCTTAGTCATTGAAGAAAAAGAAATTGATGCCAAGTCAGTTAACCCAGGATTATTCAAATAAATACTGACAATATTCATGCAACGAAGATATCTATTCAGTCTTCTAACCTTCACCTGAAGATCGGTACTTTGCTTCAACTTATTGTGATATGGCTATTGCGTTTTTGCAAGTTTATGAATGCTGAACTAATAATTACTTCTCTTATTTGAAAGATGTTAAGTATTGTATAAAACTCGTCACCTTATTATTACAGTTCCTCTTTATACAAGATTCCTGCACTTCACGTAAATAAATATACTTTAATGTACATTTAGCGCACCATCTTGTGTAACTCTTTTTAGAACATTTTAAATTGTACTCATTTTAGGTCATTCTTGGGTTGCTTTTTTAGGATTGACAAAGGCTGGCCCCAACTGATAGCTTCTTCCATCCATTACTTCTATCACAGCCACATAGACAATACCCAAAGGGTAAAAATGATAATCACTTCATAATCAGTAGGAACTTGTTCTTAACAGAATGACATGGTCAGTTTCTTAAAAGCAAAAATCTCTTATAATTGTTATGAAAGTAGAAAAAAAAACACAAAAAAAACATCACAAGAACATTTCAGCAAGCACTTTGTCAACAAAAAAAAGTCAAGTGTGAAATATCCTGTTTGATGACTTTAAAAGCAAGGGAAGTAATTTCAACACATTTTATTCAGTTATTTCCTTTGTTATAGAGAACATTGATATTTGGTAATTCAAAAACCCCTATCATAAGAAGATAATTAAGCACACGTACATAGATGAATTATGAAGCTAAAAACAACATTGGCACAGAGCATGAGCTTAAGGAAACAGTGGAGTTGTTCTGGCCATTTTACACCTTCAGTTCGCAAGTCAGGACGTGTCAGAGCAATTTGAAGTATAAAGCTTAGCTACTCAATAGAACTGGTTTTTGAGCCAGACATAATTCAACACAACCAACAGGAGTATGGGAACTTGGCATGTTTGGACTCATCCCTAGCATTCTAGAGCTGGTTCTTAAGCCCAACAGAACCCAGATTAGGTGCTGAACACTGAATCATAGGAACTCAACTTGGTCAGTTTTTAACAGCACAATATCACTATAGCTCTACTTCTGTCCCACACAAAAACAAACAACATTGAAAGTGATGAAACAACAGGAATTTATTACTAAAACATACAAATACACAAAAGAAAACAATTCTATGATAACAAATACTGTTATTATAGTTAGAAACGAAATAAAGCCAATTTGAAGACAATAAAATAGACATCAAAATGCTCCAAGATTACAGACTGAGTTATTTCAGTGAATGTTTATAATCATAACTCTAAAATTTACAGATCAATCATTTATTACCATATATATATCAATTTTTGCATGACGAATAACAAAAATGGTCAGCATATTTAACTTTATTTGGTATGATCAATCTAATTTTTATGGCAGTCTCTACGTGGTATGATCAGCCTAACAATAAAAAATTGCAGTAGTCCATGAACCACAAAATCCAGATTTCACACCCACAATTCAAAACTAAATCTTGTAAACAAACAAAGAACTTTCCCATACCATAGAACATATAAATATGGTTCAGTTGTTAGAGATGTGCTTGCTAATCCTTGAGGTTAAAGACGTCGGGATTTTTATTAAGAATAGTACGCCTGTACTGAATTCTCAGAGCATACTCAATTTCAAAAAGGGTTATCGAGGAAAATAAAAGCAGGTGTCGATGGGTCAGCCAAATTAACCTCTTATAAGCTAGAAGCCAGAAGCATGATTTAATTACTTTATGGTAAAATATATTTAATAAAAAATTAATTATAAATACAACTTAAAGCAATTAAGATATAAACTATTTAAAGCAAGGACATATAATTGTCAAAGTTATATTTAGAAAGTAAGTAAAGATACGATGTATATGTCTTTAAAACCACAAAAGTTGGATTAGATTGGAAGAAAAGGCTGTGAATTAAAAAAAAAGAGAGATATGATTTAATGATGAAGGCCTATTACTTTACATTAAATGTCTGTAATTAATTGAACAATATGAAATGATTATAGATACAGAAATATGCTATGTACTTTTACTGGCTGGCAAAAGGAGGAACTCCTCAATACAGAAAAGAGATCAAAGCTGAGTTGGTTCAGCCATATTTTCAAGACATGACACTATCAAAAGTCATTCCTCTAGAGTGGAAGGAGAACGAAAAAAGGGTGGTCAAAAAGAAAAGCTGCCTGGACAGCATAAAAGAATGGACCAGCCTCTCTCATGATATCCTGCTAAGAACAGCTGCTGACCAGGAAAAGTGGAGGGACTTGGTTACTGTCACAGCACCCAACATTGAAAGTTAAGGGACAGATATATGCACCACTGAAATAATACAATAATCTTAGCATTGGTAGTGTGGACCAAAGATTAATATATGATCATAAATAATTGCATCAAAGGAGCCAAAAAAAAAGTGGCCCATTCTATGGAAGATACCATAGTAAGAGAAACAAGAGTCAAACAAAGGTTAAGGATTTATCATCAGTTGAAATGAATTAAAAATACCAATACTAGCTTGACTTTTTTTTTCCCTTTTAAAGATATTATTATATAAATAGGAATACTTCACACAGATTAGATCAAACCCTCATCACATTTTGTCTTCTTATGTCATCAGCATTTTATTTACTCTATTATTTGACACAAATACTTATCAAATGGGGAGTGGTGGATAAGCAATAAAGGGCTTGGTTTCTAGATAGAGAGGTCTCAGGTTCAAATCCAGGGGAAGACTGGGATTTTGAATTTCAGGATTGTCCGGATCAAAGTACAGTGTACTTTAAATGAGAAAAAAAGAAAAAGCACCCTAATGTACTGCTTACTGGGGCTAGTAACCGACTTTTGCCAAAATGGTGTAGCATTTCATAAGCTGTCACAATATAACTATGTCCTAAATCCTAAATATTTTAATGTATTCTTCAAGGAGTACAAATGAGTAGATTTAGCCAACCAAAAAAAAAAAAAAAAAAAAGAGAGTTAACGCTGAACAGAAGAACATTTTCAGTTTTGGCTGAAACAAGACCTTCAAGCTCCTTTCATCAAGGTTATCCAACTTCACAAATGTCTGGCATATAGGATACTTTAAACAGTCTGAGAACATGGTTATACAAAGTTTTGTATTCTCAAAGCAAGAACTAGAAAAACAATGACAGGAGCAGACAACTATACTCAGACCCAGTGCAACACAAAGTATCTGTTATATGATTGAAATGAAATGACCCATAGGAATTAAGGCTAAGCTGTAGCGTTGCAGGCCATCAGAAACGCAACCACTCACACAGACAGCTATACACTGTACAGTATATACACATCTTTAGAAATAAACCATTTACCCCTCTGTCCACCTTGACGAGTCTGATTTGGGCTGCCGGCCAGCAAAATTGACCACAGGTTTCTTGGGGTGGACGTAGATCACTTTCGGACTTTTCTGCAGTCCGTTGTGAGCCAATGACGTAGTCAGATTACTCTGCTTGAGAGAAAATGAGGTATCTATGCAAAGTGATGGTTCAGCATGAACTTTATTTGGAGCCGGTTGGGCTCCAGAGGTTTTTGCAGCTATGCTCATTGTGTGCTGTCTCTCAGGCAGTAGTGATTTTTTTTCTGTGGGTAGATCCTCAATGTCTGGATCAACACCTTTTCCTTTAGCTACAGTCACTAAGTCTGAAACAGCTTCTTGTCTAGCATTTTTCAATTCAATGTCTAACATATCAACAAAGATCGACTTTCTCCCGAAGTTGACAACAGGTTTACTTGGATAGACCATAATGAGCTCAGATTGTGGTGGAGTTTGAGAAGTTTTTTTAGGTCGACCACAAATAACTCTAATGTTTTGAGAAAAAGTAGATTCATTTCTATAGATGAGATGGACCTTTTTAGCGTCATTGTCTAAGGTGGGAAGAATAAATCTATCACTTTGTGAAGATCCTGATGTAGATATAAGGGGGACCATTTTCTTGAAGTCCTCTTCCTGTACGAAACAAGTTTCACCAAAGGTTATCGGTAACGACTCTTCATCACTGTCACCCTGCAGTTCGTGTTTAACTTTGTCACATGGCATCACATCATCAGCTGGTTCCTCTTTGATTGTAATGTCACATGGTAATACATTATCATCTGCTTCCTCCTTGACAACAATGTCACATGATAACGTATCATGATCTGTATCCAAACCCTTGCCCATTGAGTTATGCCCGGATAAGGAATGGTCACTGAAGGTTTTGTTGCGACTGACGTAACCTGGAAATAAAGGCTCCACTTGATCACTTTGGTCAGCTGGAGTTTTGAAAGCTAGGTTTTTAGCATAAACATCCGTGACAGAAGTATCATTAGAAGTAACATTGTAAGAACCAAAATCAGAGACAGGAACACCAGTATCATTAAATACTGCATTATCAACTTTGTCATCAGATTTTGGAGTGTATGACACATAAATGTTTCCTTCATTGTCTGTCTTTTTATCCACTAATTGCTTCGCTCTCGATGCTTCATAGGACTGGCTAATAGAAACAGGAAGTGTAGTGCTTACGTCAAGATTCGTTTTCTTGACTTTGCTGGTGTAGTGAACAACTGGTTTGGTGGGCATGACATAAACTAACTGAGTTTTACCCACTGTGACGTTTTCATACACGTGGCTAGCCAAAGGGTCAGGCTCCTCCTGAGAGTTTTGTTTTGACATACGGTTGGGATGGTTACACGATGAGCTAATTCTCTTCTTTGCAGAAGAAATTATAACTCGGTTTTTCTTGTCACAGCAGCCAGGGTGTTCTGTCAAAAAATGTCTCAGCAACTCCTTTAAAAGTTTGAATTTAACATTACAAATGGAGCACTTTAAAATATTGTCCTCCTGAACACAGGGGTAGCGTCCCTTCTTTCCCTCCTCATTGCCATCATCCTCCTCATCACTGCCCTTTCTTTTATGACCAGTGCTACCATTGCCTCTGACAACCTCCCGCCTGTTAGTGCTCCTGCAAGAGGTGCGGTGGTGACCCTGACTGGTGGGTCTGTGGTTGCTGCCGTGTTCATACTTTCCACGGGTTCTCATACAGACACAACTTCCTTTGTCTTTTAAGGGTGACGATAAAAATGAATGTTTCATGTCTGATTGAGATTTGTTCAATCTATACAAAAATTTCTGTCCGATTTGAACAAGTTTTTCTCTCCATTTTCTACAAGGTTTCTTCACAGACCCAACATTCAGTTTCCTATTTGACTTCTTCACAGTGCTCAATATATTTCTTAGTTCTAAAATGTTGCATCTCTGAAAGAACACATTTTCATGGATGAAAGGCTTAGTGAAACATGTCCATGCATGGCAGTGACCAGGATAGAGGACTTGAGGCAAGGAGAGTTTTTGTTTAGCACTGCAGTAAGGTCTTTCATAAAGCCTTTTTCTCACCTCTATCCTATGTGCATCATTATCAATATTATGTCTGCAGCTAGCTGGAGCTTTGAGGGATTTAGTATTTCTGATTATATGAGACTGTGAGAAATGTAACCATTTTAATTCTGGTCTTAGTAAAACAATCTCTGGAAACACACTCTTGCATATTTGATGCTTTTGTTTAGAAAACTTGGTCAACATTCTCGACACTTCTGAATGATACTGACAATAGTGTCTTTGTTTAATGATGTTTTTCTTTAACAATGAGATCACTTTTCTTTTACTGGATGTTCGATTTACTGATGATGGACAGAAAGTTCTGAAACAATGTTTTTCCCAAAGCCTATCCAAACGTGTAATGTTATTCTTTAAAGCCAATGAGCTCTTCCAGGAACATGTGGCGGTAGTGTGCAAGGGTTCACAGTCTGTCGGACTAGCATTCTGGCTATTTCTGCTACCACTATTGGTTGTGGCACTTTCTTGGTGCCCAGTGCAAACCAACCCATTGGTGTGAGGTCCACTGGGGTTATTTCTTCCTCCACTGCCATAGCTATCATCACCATCACTGTCTGCATCATCCTCCAAGTGACAAGCAGGTAAGTCTATGTCTCTGCAGGAGTTTCGCCCAGGAGATCTCTTCTTGAATGAGCTACTTTCCACAGCTCCACTACCCTCTACATTTGTAGCTGCAGTAGGGCCTAGCTCTGACTGGACCACATCTGAACTTTCATTGTCACCAGCTGGAGTAACTGCATTGTGGATATGTTCATGTTGATATAACTCAGTGCAATTAGCATCACTTGTAGATGCACAGATTTCTGAACAGGTTTCACTATCTCGAGTTATTAGCCCTAGACAATCAGATGGAATGTTTTTCTTTGAGTTTATGACAGAGTTGTCATTTGTCACACCAGAAGTCATGACATTGTCATTTGTCACACTACAGTCCATAACAGAATCTGTGTTTTCATTTTGTAGCTGAATTTGATTAGTCTCTTCTCCTAGGGCTATTTCATGAGGTAACAAGGTGAAAGATTTGTTAATCAAAGTTTTCTTAGATTTATTTTGGTCATCCAGAGAGTTAGGCTCAGATTCCAACGAGACTGGAGATTGTAAAGATTTGCTCACTTCAGCTGCCAGGTCACTGTCCAAAAGAGGACTGAATGACTCCAAAGTTATTTTATGAACCTGGCTGTCCTCTACCTTCTGACTTAGAGACACAATGCTGGTGGTAGCATGACCAAAGGAGCTGAATGAAGACAATTCCTGAGTTCTATCATGGTTTGATGTGACATTCTCATTCTCAAGGTTTCTCACTTGAGATTCGTCTCTCGCAATCTCGCTCAACATTTTTGTATTTAAATTGCCCCCATCCAAACAAGAATTAGCTTCAGTCTCAGGAGAGGCTTCTGAACAGATGTCTTTACTATCATTTCTTACACTGTTGGTGACCAAACTATTCATATCCACATCCTTGGGGATATGACTAATTTCACAATTACTACCTGCCTCTGAATGAGTGTCATGTGTGTTACTAGTCCCACAGAATGTCTCAATCTCTTGACGCTGAACCTCTCTGTCTGTGCTTGCTTTCTCTTGTTCAGCACAGTTTTTAGCTAAGGGTGTATCATCAGAGCCTGTCACCTCCATGTTGTCTTGACCAAGCATCTTGTCATCTGTGCCATAATCAACATTATGCTCTGAACTGTCTGAGACTGATAAAGACTTGTCTTGTGTTTGTTTCATAGTGGTATCAATTCCAGTCTCCATTTCACTGTTACCATTTGTCTCTGAAGCCACAAGGTTATCTTTTGGACCAGTCTTTGTTTTCAAGGCTGAAGAGTAGTCTGTTTTCTCTGATTCAGTGCCGCTGTCATTCCCAGAGTTCTCCTCTATTTCTTTGCAAGTTTTCTCAATTTCTGAGAAGATATCAAGTAGGTTGTCTGTATCCTTGACAAATGCAGGAAAGGTCAATGGAACTACACTAGATGAAGATTGTGAACTGCAAGAGATAGAATCTTTAGAACTTTTCAAGTCACTTTCTTGGGTCTCGTTATTTGCCAGTTCTTCCTCGAGCTTTTCATTTTTTGTTTCAGAGTTGTCGTGATCCAGGTTTTGAACATTTTCACTCACACTGCAAGTTTCAACATTTTTGGAGGAAAGGTCGTCTTTCTCAGCTTCACCCTGGCATCCAATATCTGAATTTGAATTGGTATGATTCTCTTCTGGAGATTTCTCTTTCCTATGGGATTCATCTGCATCAGAATCTGAATCAGAATTTTCTGCAAGGCAAACTTTCCATCCCTCGATATCTTCTACCTCTAACTTGCTGCTTACAATGGCTGGATCACTGAGTGAATCAACAGAATTGATTCTAGTCAGACATACAGAAGCAGTCAAGCTGAGTTTGTCATCTTGGCCCAAGGGGGACTGTTTATTGTTGAGTTTTGGGTCGATTTCCTTGATGATTTGTATACTTGATTCTGATGTGTCCTCTTTGTCTACGTCTATAATGACTGTGGATCTCTTCTCAGGTTGAGAAGGAGCATTACGGCCTGACCCAGGTTCATCCTCAAACATTATAACAACATCATCGTCGTCATCCAGGACTATAACTTCATCAGTGGTTGGCACAGGTTTAGCAGCAACTCTCGGGGCAAGTGTCTTGGCAGGAACAGTTGATCCTTTGCCTACACCTCTCCCCATTTTTACAGGGTAGGCAGTGTTCTGGGCTATAGTCCCCCTTCTTCCCCTTGGAAGACTAGCAACAACACCGCCTCGTTCTCTGGCTCTAGGAGCCCTAATGTTAGATGGGCCAGGGTACCGGCCACCGTTGTTTAAAACTCCTTGTGGTGGCAGCCCTGGTTTTGAAACATGCTGCATTTGTCCACTAAAGTTTAAAGAATCTAAGAACACGCCACCTCTTCCAGGAGCCACCATTCTACTGGTTCTGCTTGGACCAGGAAAGGCTGGCTTAGCATGAGATGACCCAGTAAGATAATTCTCAGTCTTCCCAAAAAATGTTGTGGAGTTTGAGAAATTTTTGTTCATTTTATTTGGGATCAGCTCATCAGTGAGGGTCTGCAGCATGATTTCAACATAATCCCTGGAATCTTGTTTTGAGCACTCCATACTGTTAGAAGGGGTTACCTTGTGATCTATTCTTTTAGGAGCTGTTACCCTAGAATACCTTGGCACTAAGTCAGTGCCTTTATTAGGTACTATCCGCATAGCTTGGGATACTATTTCCACACGATCTTGGCTCCTAGCAGGGGGGAAAGGTGTTTTTATTTTCAGTTGGTTAGCAATAGCTCCTTGCTTATTCGTTTTGACATTAGGAGTTGGCCTGTTGGTACTTGGAGCTATTGGAGGACAATAGTTAGGGTTAAATCTGGCATAACCACCTAGACCAGGTATAACAGGAACAGGGGGAACAGGCTGAGGTGCTGGTGTTGAAGATCTGATTGAAAGCGACGCTGAGCCTCGAGTGTGGCCTCTGAAACCTCTTGAGCCCCTGGCCTTTGTCTTGCCGTGAGAACGGCTGTAAGGAGAGTAGTCTCTGTCTTCCAGTTCAGATTTCATCATGTTTTTATTCAATGGCAAACTCTTATCAAACCCAAGTCCAGCAAATGGTGATGTATTACTACTGCCTGGTTTGCTTACTTTTTTTCTTACACTGGTGTCAGGCGTTGATGAAGATGAACCAGGGCTGGCTTTATCTCTTGATTCAACATTTGACTGGGCTTTAGATTCTTCTTTTGGAAGGACTTCATCACTGCATTTAGGTTTGTCTTCATGTTCAGTTTTTGCTTCATCTTTTGAGTCAGTTTTAGATTCATTCTCAAGTTCAGTTTTAGGTTCAACTTTTCTCTCAGCTCTAGATTCAGACTCCTTAATGTCTGTAGTAGGTTTAGATTCTTCATTCTCAACTATGGGTTTGGATTCTTTACTCTCGGTTGTATATTTGGATTCTTTACTCTCGGTTGTAGATTTGGATTCTTTACTCTCGGTTGTAGATTTAGATTCTGCCTCTCTTTGTTGGTTCAACCTTTGCAGTCTCTGCTGGAGACGTTCTCCCCTGGTCTGCTTTCCACTCTTTGGTAACACTTCCTGCTCTTCCTCCAACAGAGTGTCGTAGTCTGAGTCTAAGTACTCATATTTAGGACTCGCTTTCTTGGGCACAATCATTTCTTCTGGTATGTTTAGGGTGCCCCTGTCAATCAGTTGCTTGCTCCCTCTCCCTCGACCCCTGGCCAATGATGCCCTTCTGCCGCGATTTCTGCTAGGTGGGTGCCCAAATGCCGCGGGGTCAACAGTGAGACCCATCTTAGTGAGACTCATGAGGTATGCCTCCACAGCTGGATCATTGTCTTGGTGGGAAGGATTTATTGGTTCGGGTTCAAATCTTTGTACACTCTGGCGCCGTCTCTTTGATTTGGGCTCATATGAGATATCTAGCAGTTCCTGTTTCACAACCAGAGGCTTATTATTTATCTCTGGCTCAGGGTCAACAACTTGTAGCACAGGTTTGACATCTTCTTCTTCATTGAACTGCTCATCGTCATTATACTCTATCGACATACATCTGTCCGTGGAAGCCACTTCTTCCTCTTCTTGATTCTGCAGACAAATACAGATATAATGTAAATCATAATGTCTCAAACTAAACTAACTTATCTTATAAATAACAGATGTTGCTTCAAAAGAGAAGATAATCATGTCCTATGTATTAATCTAGTCATGAGTGTTAAATAGACTTTAACATTGGTTTTCCTAGATGACCCAGGAACCTGCACATGCTCTAATGGTACTAGGGAAAAAAAAGAGCACATGTAGTAATTGGTCCTAGCATATGGAATAAGAACTTTGCAACTGATACATAACAGTCTATCTTGAAGACAAAGTTGTCCATATGGGAGATGATATAACTTTGATCCATTTCAGTAGCAAAAATTGATCAGGTCATTTTTAAATTGAAGTTTCCAATGTTCCATCAGTAATGTAGATTATTACCAGCAAGTCCAAATCTACTACTAGACAGCACGGGGTGGAAGCAGACAGGGTTCAAACTTGGTAATATCTTAACAACAGTTCAAATCACATACCACACAATAAGCCAGCCCCCCGTCTATCCAGACTCAAGCTAAGTTGTGTTTGCTGAGCACTAAAGGCAGCACAGATACGCCAGCCTACACAGGCCCACACAAGAGATTGGACCAAAGGGCACTGAGAATGCTATAGCATGAGGATGCGCTCTACAAAAGTTTCTACTTGGAAAACAATTTCGTCCTTGCATTTTTAAATCTAAATCAACAGAGGTAAAAAAAATCCACTTCTTACATGGATGGCTGCCTAGTCATGTAGTATGTGCTCTGGAATAACCAGAATGGACCTCATTCACCAATCGTAAACAAAGAACATTTAGTCACATGATCTTATTGATAAAACAATGAAAAAAAACTGTCACGTGACAACCATCATGAATTAAACATGAGATTGTAAATAATATAGAAGAGATAGAGCACCACGTGGCTAAATGTTGTTTGTTTATGATTGGTGAATGAGGTCCATTCAAATAACTAGTTCTGTGTTCAATTAGGTGCTAGATTTAAAATAATTAGTTCTGTGTTCAATTTGCTAGATTTAAAATAATTAGTGCTGTGTCCAATGAGGTGCTAGATTTATAATAATTAGTTATGCATCAATTAAGTGCTAGATATAAAATAATTAGTTCTGTATCCAATGAGATGCTAGATTTAAAATAATTAGTTATATATCCAAATAGGTGCTAGATTTAAAATAATTAGTTGTATATCCAATTAGGCGCTAGATTTAAAATAATTAGTTTTGTACAATGAAATGCCAAAGTTCAAATAAATAGTTCTGTATGTGGTTAGCGCTATGGAATGTCATCTTGAAGGTCCTGGGTTTAAACTGCTGGCCTACCCACCATAATGGAGGTTGGGGCTACGATGTAATAATCTTCCATTTTGAAGGAACATATGAAACATGTCAAATAGAAACAAAACACTCTGTGTTATACTTCTTTCATTAGTACCATAAAATTTAATTTGCAGACGTCAGCCTGACATTTCCACCTTACCTGCTCCTTCAATTTAGCCTGTGATGAAACAAGGTGTTGCTCAAAGATCTGTACATCAGAAAAGGTCAGTCCACAATGGACACACTGTCCAACCAAAGAATAACCCTTCTCACTGGCATGGATGCTGATGTGAGTGCTAAATAAGAAAAGTTAATTACAATTGAGAGTAAAAATACATGGAAAAACATATATATACAAAGATGTCCTCAGTTAACACATTCTTATTTGTAACTTTAGTTTTCATAGTATTAATCCTTGTTATTTAAAGGGCAACGGATGTAAAGGTTTCTTCGGGTGATGATTAACAAAAAGATGATTATGTCATACGAATGTTCCTAGGTCTATCTTGTCATGCATAATAACCATGAAGACAATGGTTTTGTCTGCATCAGATGTGGCCAGCATGACAAACTGCCTTTACTTTTTCTCAACTAATGTCAGGAACCTATTAGAGTTGGACCCAGGCATGCTAAAAATCCAGAAATTCAAAATCCCACCCTTCACAGAGACTCAAACTCCTCAGTTCAGAAACCAAGCACCACCTATTTAAGATGACTGATATAAATTAAATTAATAAAGAAGTAATTCCTAGATTCAATATTATAATATGTGTACAAAATATAACAGTCCATTAAATTTTCATTGTTAAATTCTCATAACACAAGGAGTTTACAAAATTAGTAAACTCTTATACCATAAACATTCAGAGAACATTCTAATACATTTATTTAGACCTATAATTCAAGTTTCACTAAGTGTTGTTTTGCTTTTTACAATGATGTTCTGAAAAATGTACGACCTAACAATGAAATACTTTTTTACAAAGGTGAAGGCATCATTATTAGATAAAATATTCAAGTTCACCTTTTAGTTTAGGAAAAACATTAATTAAGCCTACTTTTTGGACCAGGTCGCCAGAGATATGTGGGCATTCTGGGAGACGTGCATAGATAAACAAGAATAGTATGTAAAGAAATAAAAAAAAACTAATTTGAAGAAAAAAACTGCACTTAGTTTTTTGGGGCCATTGCCACAAACAACATTATTAGGTCAGAAACTATTCAGACCACCCTTGTAAGTTGAAGAATAAATAAATGTTATGTTCTCTTCTGGGTCCAAAACCATTTGAGGGCAATTATTTGATTGCTTAAATTTAAAATATGACCACTATTTGATAGTGCCCAGTACTTAACTATTTTTGCATAGATCTATTATTGCTGATCAGTTATTTTACTTCTGCTCACCTGAAATAAAAAGGATGTGAGAAAATTTTCCCACATTCCCCACAGGTTTTCCCATCACCAGAACAATCAGGATTGTCAGAAAATTCTGGCTCTGCCATATTAGTATCATCATCTTTTGGTGGGGATGTTGCCAAGTTGGACATTTTCAGCCTGTCATGGCAGAGAAAAAAAAGTACAAAATAGGATTATAATTGAAATATTTCTTTTGACAGAAATTCTAGAATTTTTTTTATTATGGGTCAGACTTAAACATGAGAAACTCCTAAGAGATATTTTAATTTTAAGAATATACAAGTTCTAACATACTTGTAGTGTAACTGAGTTGTTTATTTTCTGCGTGTCCACTGTGTCAGAAGGTCATGTCCGCTGTGTGTGTTCATAGTACTTAAACAATGTCATGTGAGACATGTTTGTGCATGCTCACTGGGTACTGTAATCATGTTGAATGAAGCCATGATATTGGTATTTTAGTAGAGTTATTTCTATACAGTACTCATTGAGAAAAGTCTTTTTGGGAGACTATAAATAAATTGTAATGAAATAACTGTACTAGAATACCAATATCATGGCTTTATTCAACAAGATAAAAGTAAAGGCACCTCCAAACCTGCAGATATTACATGACTTTGACAGACAAATGTCTAATTGAGAGTGTGAAAGCACAATTCTCAAATTTGCAACATTTGGAATACATAGACGATCACTATGAATTGATGTTGAGTTAAAAGTAATTGTATTATTCTACATAATTAGATTGTAAACATGCTACATTATTAGAGAGAGAGATCAAAGCCATTGTATTTTCATTGCATTGATTTTTTTTTTAATCTAACCCAAGTACCTAGAAAGTTTTGTTGTAAACTTGTAAAATGAGTTACAAACATGTTTTGGATGTTCCTTCAGAGTTGAAGATAATCTACATCCTAGTCCTAATCTCCCACAAGACAGCAGGGGATGGCAGTGGGCAGGGTATGATCCCTCGACCCTTGAGATTACTGAACGAGAATCAAGTGCACATACCACACAAACAGGCAGCCATCCATATTTAGTCATTCGGTACTTTAATAGTAGGTACTTCTAGTATTGAACATAATTCCATAGGTTGTGTTTGAGTAGTCACAAGAAACAACTTAATATCCTTCTGTTTTGAAATAGGAAATTTTTGTTTTCTCTGTTCCACTTGCATATTTGTGTTTGTTTATTAGAGTGCCTTGTTGTTTTTCAAATGTAATGAGTTTAACAATTGTGTTTTTCAGTCAGTTTGTCTTTATTCCCCACAGAAAATGGTATAAAGCAGGGTTGTGTGTTTGCTTCTATTCTGCTTGCTCTCTTCTTTTGGCACAATGCTGGGTAATATGAAGCAGAGACTGCATGAAGGCACCTATGCCAGGATTCACTCAGATAGCATATTAAAGTTGATAAACTTTTCACTTTTCACATGTAAATTATGAGTGAGTCTGGTGTGAATGTACATTTTGTTTTTTATAGTTATAATGTTTTTCTTGTTGTAATGCACAAATTGTAAGACAAATTTCCATACGGATGTTATGAAAATTATATTCTGTATCGGTTGTCGTTCTTATGTTTACATGTGCTTGTAACTCGTCCGTGAGAATGTGTTCATGAAATGTGTGTTATGTTGTCATTCAGTGTATTAAAGCCATAAAGCCCAGAGAAGTTTGGCATCGAGCCCACAGCACCTCAAGCTGCAGAGCATTGGCAGCACTGGTATGAAACGTTTAAAAATTTTATATCGGTAGTATCAGTAGACAATCTTGATACTAAGAAACTACTGATAAACTATATCTCTCCTGCTGTATATCAAATGATACTTGATAAAGAGACATTTGATGAAGCTATCCAGACTCTAAATGGCATCTACATTCAACCAAAGAATGAGGTGTTTGCTAGGCACAGGTTAGCTACTTGCAAACAAGAGCAAGGTCAAACGATAGACGCCTACATGCAGATATTAAGAATTCTATCCAAAGATTGCAATTTCAAAGCGGTGACTGCTGAACAACACAGAGAAGAGGCTATTAGAGATTCGTTTATCAATGGACTAGTGTTCAACAGCATTTGAAAACGTCTACTCGAAAAGACTGTTTTGAGTTTAAAGGACGCCTTCGAGGAGACTCGCTTACTAGAACATGCTTATCAGCACTCATTACAGTATGAATCATCACAGCCGGAAACTTATTGTGCGGCAACTACTCACACCAATTCTTCGGCCTCACCCTTGCCAAACGTAACGATTCCTCAAAGTGCAAGCAATTCACACACACATGAAATAAATGCATTAGCTAGGAAGTGTTATTTTTGCGGCAGGGCTAAGCATCCCCGCTCTCAATGCCCTGCAAGGGAAGTGACATGCAATCAGTGCTTCAAAGGGGTCACTTTCAAAGAGTTTGCAAATCTAGATCTTCAACAGTTTCGGCTATTGCTATTGTGCAGCCTTTGAATTGAAACAAATCTACAATACCAATTTGCATCAACAACGTGCCATTGAAAGCCCTAGTAGACACTGGGAGCTGTGAAAGCTATATTTCGACGCACATCGCTAAGAAGCACAAATGGCAGACATGTTCCTCAGGCAACAGAATCTTTATGGCTTTCACCCATCTATCTCGGATCACTCAAGGACATATCTACGCTAACATACGTCTCAAAAATGAACGATACAAGGGAGTTAGACTTTATCTACTAGACAATTTATGCTCTGACGTAATAATTGGACTTGACTTTATAAGTTTGCACCAAAACTTGTTTATTCCTTTCGATGGTCAGAAACCATCATTATGCCTGAGTACTCTCCAGCCAGCGAAGGTAGAGGCTCCTAGCCTATTTAGTAATCTGTCACCAAACTGTACCCCAGTGGCTACAAGGTCTCGCAGATACTCAGTTCCAGATAGAAAGTTTATAGAGAAGGAAATTCAACAACTAATAAAGGATGAAATTATTGAACCATCTAAATCTCCCTGGCGTGCACAAGTCCTAGTCACAACAAATGACAGACATAAGAAAAGAATGGTTGTGGACTAAAGCCAAACCATAAACCGGTTCACTCTACTAGACGCCTACCCTATGCCCAGAATTGACGAACTGGCAGAGAAGATTTTGCAATACTCTGTATACAGCACTTTAGACCTGAAAAGTGCATACCATCAGATTCCTATAAAAGAAGAGGAAAGGCCGTTCACAGCCTTCGAAGCAAGTGGGAAATTCTATCAATTCCGTCGGATTCCGTTTGGCGTTACGAATGGAGTCGCCTGTTTTCAGCGTACGATTGACAAAATCATCGAAGACGAACGACACACTGACACTTTTGCTTATGTGGACAATGTGACCATCTGCGGTATGGACTCTGAATTACACGACCGAAACCTACAGCGATTTCTTGATAGTGCTCAAAAGTATGGAATCACTCTTAATGAAACAAAAAGTGAAATTAGCACTGCTAAAGTGAGACTGTTAGGATACGAGATTTCCAAAGGACAACTTAAGTCGGATCCTGAGTGATTTCGCGCTCTAAGGGAATTACCCGTACTAGTGAACATGCATAAACAGAAACGAGTAGTGGGTCTTCAGGCTTACTACTCACAGTGGATACCTAACTTCTCAACAAAAATAAGCCTGTTAACAAGAAATCAACAATTTCCTGTCTCCGAAGAAGTCAAAAGAACATTTGAAAGTTTGAAAAATGAGCTTGAAAAAGCCGCCGTATATACTATTGATCCGAATCGCCCTTTAACCGTTGAGACGGATGCTTCTGATATAACCAATGCGGCTACCCTCAACCAAGATGGCCGACCCGTTGCTTTCTTCTCTCGCTCATTAACAAAAGTGAAAGAAAACATTCTTCAGTTGAGAAAGAAGCATATGCCATTGTTGAGTCGCTGAGAAAATGGAAACATTTCTTAGTTGGTAAAGCGTTCACACTTGTTACGGATCAGCTGTCTCTTTCATGTATAACAGGTCAAACAAAGGAAAAATTAAAAATGAAAAAATCCAGAGGTGGAAACTAGAACTCTCGTGTTTCCACTATGACGTCAACTCTCGCCCTGGCAAGCAGAACACTGTAGCTGATACACTTACCAGAAACTATCTATCTGCCATCACTCGCAATGACCTTAAATTGCTGCACATTAGTCTTTGCCACCCGTTACTTGACTATTGCACTACGTAAGGACTAAAAATCTTCCATTTTCCTGTGATGACGTCAGAACTGTAATAGAACAATGTCAAGCTTGTGCAGAACTAAAGCCCCGTTTTTTTCGACAGCCGACCGGAGAACTGATTAAAGCAACTCAACCTTTTGAGAGAATTAGTATGGATTTCAAGGGACCTCTCCCTACTGTTTCAAGAAATAGATATCTACTTACCATTATAGATGAATTCTCTAAATTCCTATTTGCATTTGCATGTCCCGATATGTCTTCCTCTACGGTTGTTAAATGTCTCAATGAACTATTCGCCATATTTGGATTTCCAGCGTACATCCACACTGACAGGGGAACTTCATTTATGTCTACAGAGGTGCAGCATTTCCTCCACGAGAGAGGAATTGCAACCAGTAGAACGACCCCTTACAGTCCGAGAGGAAACGGACAAATAGAGAAACTTAACGGGACTTTATGGAAAGCCATCACCTTGGCTCTACATTCTAAGGAATTGGACATAGCTAAATGGGAACTAGTACTAAATGATGCTCTGCAATCCATCCGGTTATTACTATGCACTGCAACTAACAGGACACCACATGATCGACTTCTTGGGTTCAACCGAAGAAGTAATTCCGGGACATCCTTGCCAACATGGTTGACCAGTTCTGGTCCTGTCCTGCTGAAGAAGAACGTTAGATCATCTAAATACGATCCCATAACAGAGGAAGTTGATTTGGTAACATGCAACCCTCAGTACGCTGTAATCCGAACACCAACCGGTCGAGAGGAAACTGTCTCATTACGAATGTTAGCCCCTATGGAGGAACAAAAAGTTATAGAAAATGAGAATCAGAGTAGAACAGAGCTTGATATTAGCTGCCCCATCCAAAGCTCACCTCCCAGGAATCAACCTACTGATTCTACCATGCCTGAAGAAACCACCAGCACCACTGAAGACATAGCCAGACCGTCCGAAACTCAAGCAGATGAAACTACACATACATACAATCTTAGAGTAAGGAGAACTAGGCTACAACTACAAAGTGTAAAAGCTCATCAGCTTACTAGAACTCTTACTTTGACATTCAGTTTTGTCTCCAAAATGACATTTGTTTATTTTACTACTTTCATTTGGTTTTGTTGACTTGAGTTTAATGAGATATTTGATCTATCATGATATATTTTAATAAGCTATTTGATTTACACTACTTATATCAACATGTTACATTATGTCATGCTATTCTACATTGTTTGTTTACTGGAATCTCTATTATTATTCTGCACTTACTTAATTCTTCTATTGTTTATAATACTAGTTAGCATTATTTGAACCGGGGGTGAATGTTATGAAAATTATATTCTGTATCGGTTGTCTTTCTTATGTTTACATGTGCTTGTAACTCGTCCGTGAGAATGTGTTTACGAAATGTGTGTTGTGTTGTCATTCAGTGTATTAAAGCCACACTATACAGACATGGTTCTCGACTCTCTTATCTTTATGTTCATAACAACGGACAATAAAGATTATTATTATTATTATTAAAGCAAGTAGCGCTTTTGGGTGCCTCCAAGTGAGGCTAATGTATCACTCCAGCTGCCTACTAAAACCTGTTTCTACCTAGAAGTGGTTCTCACCACCCTTTTGTATGGCTCTGAGACCTAGGTGCTCTATAGAAGGCTCCTTGAACGCTTTAATCAAAGGTGCCTCCACTCTATAATGGGCATATATATTCTGGCAGGCCCACATGTTATGTTCTGCTGGAAACACTAATTACCGTTCGACAATTGCAATGGGTCTGACACTTATTCCGCACAGTGGATGACCCCATGCCAAAAGTGATCTTTTTGGCAAGCCTTACCTTTTAGACACGAAGCAGTTGACACAAACTACCTCCCCCATCCCCAAGAGAAGGGATATATAACTCTGTATCAGTTATTTTAAAAAAGCAATTTTTACTAAATTCACAGAAAAAAACTAATAAAACTCTTATAAATGTAAAGAAAAATAGACCTAGAGATTAGCACCATGTTTCAATTCATAAATAGGGTCTACAGAGCTAAAAAAAAATTAAAGTTTCATTTCAGGTTTAGTTACCTTCTGATCTACCGTTTAACTCTATTGTCTAGAAGATCTATTTAAAAAATTAAAATTTAATTTTTAAATTACTAAATTTTTAATCAAAACACATTTAAAAAATTTATCAATAACATTATAATTCACTATAAAATTTAATTGGTAGACTAGAACAGAACAATAGTGACGTCAACAGATCTTAGATTTAGATCTAGAGTCATCGACTTTCGGTGCGCCCTGATTACATTGTGACATATGATAATCAGCATTTGTTTTCCATCATTCCTTTCATATTTTGTTATCTATATACTAGACATATATTACAGGCGGCCCGCTGTTTTTTTTTTATTTGCATATAACTGTCGATGAGTCACTGAGAGTGGTTTGTAAACAATTAAACGAAATAATAATGTTATAAGTAAAGCAAATGCGTAAAAATGTTAAAATAGTATGAGTGAATGATACTATCAAAATAGCTAATCGACTTAAATCCATTTTTTCAAATAAAAACATTTGCTTGTAGGCCTACATTTATTTGATTAAAATTAAATGAATAGACTTAATTTTGTATGTTCATGTATTAAAGAATTTAAGTAGATCTTAAGTTAGACATAGAGTCATAGATCTAGATCTAGAGTGATCTAGAGTTAAATATTGGCTTGGATAGAGTTCATTTTGCATGTGCGCATGCGTGACTTTTTAATTAGATGTTTGTAAATGAATGAAACTATTAGAATATATCTTAACACGGCTTCGGGCGAACAAATGCATGAAAAATTCTTTAGAAAAAATAAATTTGAATGATTAAAATATGAAATGAATGGACTATAATTAGTATATTCATGTGTTTAAGTATAAAACTATCTTTGCGAAGAGAAGCTCTATCATCTGGACCCTTCTGCACCGGCTAGCAGGAAAGAAACAAATAACAAACCCCCAACCTATAAAAGGTACTGACAACATAATAACAATCAACCTTAAAAAGGCTGATACCTTCAATAAATATTTTGCCAGCATTAACAAGTCAAAGCCAAGAAAACAACTGGACCAGGCCTTCAGTAATATCTTAAAGAAAGAAGAAAAAGCTCCAACATTCAACTGTCAGATCTTTGACACTCCCTTCACTCTACATGAGCTCAACACTGCCCTAAAAAGTCTCAAGTCAAGAAAATCCCCTGGACCCGATAAAATAACAAATGAAATGATTCGGGGACTAGGACCACAGGCCCAAAACTGTATGCTTAACTTTATCAACCATACATGGAAAACTGGAGACATACCACAGGAATGGAGAACCGCAAACATAATACCCATTTTAAAGAAAAATAAACCACCCTGAGACCCAAAAAGTTATAGACCAATATCTCTAAGATCCAACATCGGCAAAATGGCAGAAAAAATGATCAATAACCGACTTTATTGGTGGCTAGAAAGTACTTGCTCACTCCACAATGCACAAGCTGGCTTCAGGAAAGCAAGTAGAACAGAAGACCACCTCTTTCGTTTTATCCAGGACACAGTAGAAGGGTTTCATGAAAACAAGCACACTACAGCAGTATTTATAGATTTGCAGCAAGCCTATGATAGAGTGTGGAGAAAAGGTCTATTTTTGAAGATGAAAAAAATGGGCATCCATGGAAAAATGTGCAGCTGAATTAGGGCATTCTTAAAAAACAGAACCACCCAAACCCGATTCGAAGGTGCCATCTCTAGTAAAAAAAGTTTGGAAGAAGGACTACCACAAGGTTCAGCCCTTAGCTGCACTCTCTTTCTAATCTTCATGAATGACCTCCCGGACGTCATTTCGGTCAATAAGGCACATTATGCAGACGACCTTTTAATTTGGACTACAGAGAAATATCCAGTGCTGACTAGATCCAAACTAAATAGAGCCCTCACAACTATCTCCACATATTCAAAATTATGGAAAATGGAAATAAACAAAGAAAAGTCAGTTTATTCAATCTTTAGCCACAGCAACAAAACAGCAAAAAGAAACTACATCCTAAAAATAGACTCTCAGCCAATAAATAAAGAAGAAAATCCAACATATCTTGGTGTAAAACTAGACCATAGACTGTCTCTAAAACACTTTATGGCAGATTTAAAAGAAAAGGCATCACAAAAATTAAACTTAATAAAACAACTAGCAGGAACATCCTGGGGAGCTGAAAAGAAAACCTTAAGACAGTTATACACTGGATATGTCAGATCTGTAATAGATAACTGTCTCTCCATACAAGTAGCTGCCAACAAAACCTATCAATCATCATTAGATACCATCCAAAACCAAGCCCTGCGGCTAATTAGTGGAGGTATGAGAACTACTCCCACAGCAGCCTGTGAAATAGACTCCAATATTGAACCTCTTAAGGCGCAACAGAGCAGCATTAGAAGCTATTGAGAGATACAGAAGGTTGGAGGACGATCATCCAAATAAATTACTGACACAGAGAAATAGGAAAAACAACCAAAAAAAGCAAAGGACTCTGATCCAATTTACTGACGAACTAGCCCTAAAACACCACCTACCCAATAACAGAGAAAAAACTACAAGGTTTTCAAACATTACACCCGGACTAAACTACAAACAACCAACCATCAAAACACATCTACTAAATAACACCTTAACAAAAGAATCTAATCCACTGGAGCTCAAAGTAGGCACGCTTGAAACAATTGAAAGCTATCAAAAAACAGCTATCCATATTTAAACAGACGGATCGGCTTTCAAAGCTACCATAAATGCTGGTCTTGGTGCCTTCCTGGTCTTCCCTAAAAAAAAAAACACTATGAGATAAGTGCACCCTGTGGCGATTACTGCTCAAACTTCCAAGCCGAAATTGAGGCAATTACCATAGCACTACAGACAGTGGAAAACAAATTATATGAAGGAGTGCAAGCACCATCAGATATTGTTGTGTTTACAGACTCCCAATCTACTCTGCAAGCACTTAACAGCAGCACCTCAAACAGCCCAAGAGAGTTGACAACACTCATTGTGATAATCCATCAGATGATATAAAAAATTAAATATCAATATCACACTACAGTAGATCCCTGGACACATTGGCATCATGGGAAATGAAAAGGCAGATAAGCTATCAAAGGCAGGTTCATCTATGGAACAACCAGATACCTCACCCTAAGGTCAATGTTAGTCAACAATCACAAAGAGGAGTGGCTCAACCAATGGGCATCAGGAAACACAGGCAGAGCCATGTACAAAGAAATGACTACGCCTAACAAACTGGACAGTATTAACTTCCTCCCCCGCAAAGAACAATCTACAATCTTCCAACTAAGAACAGGACACACACCACTATTAAATTACCACCTGAACAAATTAAACTCCACACAACTACCCCTTTGCAGACACTGCACCCACCCCTTTGAAACCGTAAACCATATCCTCTTTGAATGCCCCTCCCTAATCCACCTTAGGCATACCCTACTTCCACTACAGCCCAACATAACCAACACCCTGTACGGCAGTGCTGAACAACTGAAGAAAACAGCACACTTTTTTTCCTTGGCACAGTCTGCAAAAGAGCTCACAGCTCAGCAGCAATAAAGCTGGCTAGAAGAAGAAGAAGAAGAAGAAGAAGAATCATCTTAAAGACCTAGGAATAGAAAGATGAGTAACATTATGGTATTGTCTAATGAAAGAATGCTTATCAGGAATTCTACATTCGCAGATATAAGGAACGAATTTATGTACAAAATGCTTTTGAAACACAAATTTGATGGTTAATTTTATTAAATAATGAAATCAATGGACTAAATCTTTTGTATTTTCATGTGTCAGAGTAAAAAACTATCTGCGCAAAGTGCAGTTCTTAAAATTAGATCTAGATCCTTTCTATCTTTTCTCATGTAAACATGGACTAGATCGATGAAGTTATAATGCTTTCATAGAGCTGGTCAACTTTTTTTTTTTGAGGGTCTTAAGTTTGTTCTACTTAGACGGTCTAAGTTGGTACCCAAGGAACATATATATGCCAAGTTTTGTCAACATTGGTCAAACGGTTTTGATTTCTATACGGGGACATACATACGCCTCACATTCTACTTTATATTCTATATCTATACTGTTATTGTACGGTCAGTAGTTACGCTGATATTGTAAATTGTAGTCAAGCTGAATTTCCATTTGATTAGATCAATAAAATTATCTTATAATTTTATTTATCTTATTTAGATCTCTATAACTATATAACTCTATACCTTATAATAAATTTAAGTATTGTCATTAGACTAGTGACAAGTCTAGTCATTAGTTAGATCATTAGATGCTTAGTCAGTGAGTTAGTCTCATTAGAGTTTATAGAGTCGTTGTCTATATATATAAAAAATATAGATTTTATTTTACGTCAAGTCATTTAATTAAGTATCAAAAATGATTTAATTTAATAAATAAAAATAATAGAGATCTATAAAGACAAAGTATTAGTATAATATATTTAGAAAATCAATTGTGATTTATTGAATTCTAATTCAATTTTATGAATTTAGATTTTAATTTAGTAGATTTTAAGTAGATCATTTGACTAGATTTTTATGAATATTTATGTATTTTACTATATTTTTTAGAATAATTTCTAAAGTCTAAACTTAAATAAATTTTAAAACTATTATTAGTATTACTATTTAATTAATTTAAAAACTAGATTTAAGATTATAAAAGTTCAAAAGATTTTTACCTTTTCACTTATCGATAATTAATCTAGATTTTCCAAACCTAGAATAAAGGTCTAGATCTAAATGTAATTTCTCTTAAATGATAAAATTAATAAATATTCTATTAATTATGTCCATTTTAATGATAAATGAGTAGGACGCCATTTTGCGTTGAATAAAAGTGTTTTTGCTTCTTTTTTTTAATGGAGAGTTAATGTACGTTTACATAGGCTAGGGAAATAATTAAACTAGGGTGAATACGGACAGCGAGAAAACATGGGCCTCAACTCTCGAACAAAAGCGTGCTATACGAAAAATGGCCAGCTCCTCTACCACCAAAGCAAAAGCCACCTTGACCTGCAATATATTTAGACTGTGGTGTCTCTCCAAATTAGGGTTTAACAGCAAAATGAAAAAGTGTTCGAGATGAACCATACGATTGAATGAGACTATGCAATGATGATGAAGGTGATTACGGTTTCCTTGGATCCAAGTTCGTAGCTCTAGCCACTATTATTATTATTATTATACACAGTACAAATAAGTGACCAATGCATCATCGACTCTATGGATTTACAAAACGAATAAAAATTAAAATCATATACTCTCAACAGCAGTTTGCAAGGCAGTTTGTCTACCTCAGATGCGGGAAAATATGTAAGTCGCGTAGTCATGAGAAACACTGCATTCATCCTTGAACATCGGAATCGAAGACATTGCTATAATTTATTATTAATAATGATAATATGTAACAATTCTAACATGTCTGGTTAAAAAAAACTGCGTAGACCAGTGGCGTAGCTATGGTGGGGGGGGGGGGGAGAATTTGAAAATCCCCTCGGGTCCCCACTTGAGGGGGGTCCCCAAATGAGTGTCCGAATTATTTTTTTTTAATAAATTAAATATTACGTCACTGTTATGTTATCTTGCTTTTCACGCTTTTATATAAGTCAGTGACCCTTTTGCATGTATTCTACACAGATTAGAAGCACTTTCCGTGCAGGGTTACTCTCAATTTCAATGAGTAACTTCCATAGCATGACTAGTGCCGTGTTACTCACAGGAAGTAACTTGTTATATACGGTAGTTTATTTCATCATCATTATCATTTAAGAAGAAATCTGATAAGAGCACTGAAAACAAAGGAGACCATGAACGTGTCGAAGAAAAGTATCACTATTCAGATGATTCATACAAAGATACAGCAGTCGAAGAAGTGAAAATGTCTGTTGATTGGAGAAGTAGTGCTGAAGAGGCTCCAGGGGAATACCTTTTACCACAGTCAGGGAAACCATCTGAAGTAAGTGATACAGATGATGAGTCAAGTGATTTTCTTCCAAAATCACTTTCTCCAGAAGTGGAAGAAGCTGTAATTAAGTACAAATAGACTTCGGATAGATTCAGCTCCTCTTCTCTCCACACTTGGGATGTCTATTTTGTTTTGCTTGCGTACTGTTTTCTGAGGCATCAGAAAAGACATCTAGTGCATTGAGCAAACCATGAGCTGGTTTCACCAAATGGAAGAAACCTGAGAGACTGAAAGAACATGAAGAAGTGGAAGTTGAAGAAGAAATGCTTAAGGCAGAACCAGATGAACTGTCACACATGTTTCATGCGCAAATTTTGAAAAATCAGCAGTATTGGAGAGATATTCTGAAGCGTGTAGCAGCAGCTATTAAGTGCTTAGCAAAAACAAACTCAAGCTTACGTGACCACAACGAAAAACTGAAATCACTCAATCCTGGGAACTTCCTAGCATCTTTGAAATTTCTTTGCAAATTTGAAGTTACGAAACACCATTTACATAGAATCGAATATGGGAAGACACATTCTTTGTAACTAGAAACTCAAAATGTGTTCATAAACTTGATGGGCAATAAAGTTAGGAAATCAATTGTTGGGAAAGTCAATCAAATTTTTACTTTTCTCTGATGCTTATTTCCACCCGAGATGTTTCTCATCAAGAACATTTTCTCTAATAGTTGGTGTCGAGGATGTTGATAATTTCGAAATAAAAGAGTCATTTATTGGTTATTTTGAAATCTGATGGACATTATGTAGAACTTGTTCTGAAAACTCTTAAAGACATTGGACTGGACTTTGATCTGTGCAGAGGTCAAACCTATGATAACGCAGCCACAATTAGCCGTCTGTCTGGCCTGCAGAAACGTCTCAGACATAAATTCAAAGGCAACATTTCTGAACTGTGTAATCACATCACTCTCTGAACCTGGCAGCTCTTCATTCTGCTAAGATATATCCAGCAATCCACTTTTTTATGGAACTGTACATGGATTGTTCAATTTTATTTCACCACCTTGTTCAATTATGTCATTGATGCACGAGCACTTTTCATCAACAAACCAGTGCCACAATCACCAATTGACATAATGAGGAAGCTAGCTTCATTTGGTAATGAGTTGTGCTCAAACCTTGCAACATCCATTCGAATACTGCTAACTCAGGCTACTTCCGTTGCTTCATGTGAGAGATAATTTCAAAGCTCAAGTTAATCAAAAACTATCTCAGGAGCACAATGACGCAAGAAAGGCTTAGCATGACTTTAATGTCAGTGGAGTCACAAATACTAAACACTATCGATGTAGATGATGTTATAGATGCCTTTGCTGCACAGAAAGCATGATGTGAAGCGATATGAATTGAGATTTGTCATACTTGCATTATTTCGCTAATAAACAACGATATTATTCATTAAAAGAGTCTTAATGATTGTTAATTTCACTGATATACTGTACCAGTTTGAATGTAGGGTTATATATTTATTAGGCTAAGTACATTATCTCATGTCATGATGTCAAATGTAAAATGCAAGGCTCCCCAAAGAGGTCGATCCCCCGGGCCCCCAAATACCTAGCTACGCCCCTGGCGTAGACTGGCCAAAAATAAATTGTATCTAACTTTAACTGGCTGGACAATGTAAAATGATGGACTGGCCTCTTTCTTGATATCCTTCTAAGAACAACTGCTGACAGGGAAAAATTGAGGGATTTAGTTGCGCGTCGAACTGTTACAGCACCCCTAGGACGAAAGTCAAGGGATAGATGATGATCAACCAAATTTTAGAAAGAATAATATATCCTTAAAAGTTTAATTTTGCAATAATGAATTCTCCCCCAATTTGTTTTATCATTAGCCTGGAGCATATCATGATAGAAACTGTAGTTTCACCATAAAAGGGGCGACCATCAATTTCCAATATCAGGCTTTCATTGATATTGACTTCATATGAGAAGATACAGGTAGGCCTACACGAATCGGTGTTTAAAAAAAGAAAAAAAATGTTTATTCTTGGTAGAGATAACCCAAGATGTTGCATTCAGCTAATGAACCAATCATTAGAAGTTGACTCATTTAAATATCTAGGGTATAAATTAGCTAGAGCTGGACGAACTCTTGAAGTGATTGTTTATCTTCTATAATGATTATGAATATCCTGCAGAGTAACATCATCTCTGGAGTAAAATTAGAACTGTATTTTTAGCTGTTATATAAAGAAAATTGACACCGAACTCTAATGCTGGGTATTAGATATAAAGAAAAGAAAAATGAGTTTGTACTTTAACAAGTAAACACTCTGGTTAGTAAAAAGATGGAAGTCCTCAATAATGTAAAGAGACGAAAGCTGAGCTGGTTTCTCCATATAGTTAGACACGACTCAGTGACACATATCATCCTTCGAGGTACTGAAGAAATGGAATTCCAATGAAAAACTGACTAGACAATGTAAGAAAAATGGACCGGCCTCTCTCTTGATGTTTTGTTTGCAAAATGTTTAACATGTTTCAGATGTTTCTTCAGAGATGAAGATTAGGCCTATCTACTTCCTAGCCCATAGCCTACCTTCCGCAGGACGACGGGGGATTGCAGTGAACAACAGAACGACAGTACAGCCAGCATACCGCACGACCATGCAGCCATCTACTAAAATTATTTCAGCTGCTGACCGGTAAGAGTTCAAACTACAAAAGTTTAGCAAATTCTCGATCAATGTATTAGTGTGTGAATTGTCAAGTGTGTGAATTGTCAAGAAATGGAAACTGTGAATAAAAAGTTCTTTATAATGTAATCTATTCATTTAAAACTTTTCATTTCTCTTATATAGGCCTATATATAATGGGGGGGGGGGGGGGGGGAATTCATAGCAACAGTATGCTTACGAAACTCAAACTCGGTACTTTTTGCTCGAAAGCCAGTCACCTAAGAAGGTACATGCACATAAAACTTACTAGAAAATCAAGGTCCATTATAAACACAACAAACCAAAGTAGCTTCAGAAAGAAAAATCTACACATTTTGGCTTCTGAACCAGATGTCTTGGGTTTGAATCCTCGTGAAGACTGTGACTTTTAATTTATGGATCTTTGGGCGCCTCTGAATGCATCCAGCTCTAATGGGTACCTGACTTAGTTGGGGAAAAGTAAAAGCGGTTGGTCGTTGTGCTGGCCATGTGACACCCTCGTATTCAAACAATTATCTTTCAAATTTCCAGCTCTGGTAATACTTTTTCGTAGTAACCTACTATGTCATAGATAACACATAGGTATATGATGCATTGTTACGTATCTAGATAACAATGCCTAGATACTATTGTTTTTTTTTCTTGACCTGTAGGTTGTCTGCCCCTTTGTGTAATAAGTTTTTTTTTATTTTATTCTTCAAGAGTCAAGCCACACAGACAGTGACCGGTCCTTGACCTATGTGTGTACCTCTGGTTGAAAGGAGGGTGGTTTTTTTTTTTTTTTTCTTCTGTCTCTTTGAAGAGCGTTCTAGATCTGGGTGTTGATGACTTTCTGTTCTAGAAATTACTAGATATCGACGCGCGGTAGATTATATAAAGACCGCTCGCGTAACGTTGACGGACAGACATACGGAGACAGCCGTGAGACAGAATAGCGGAGACATTGCGTGACCCGTGCGTGGTATACCAATTGATCGTGTAAGTTAAGATTTTTCTTTTTTCAAGGCCTTGCTTGTATTTGTAATTATATTTTCAAACTCTTCTATTGTAATATTTTTACATGCCATTTTTGTAAAAGGGTTTTGGTCAACCCTTCCATTTTGTATTGAGTTATATTATGATTAAACATTAAGTTGATATTTTACCTTCCGATTTCTTGTGTCATTTTTTTTTTTGTTGTTATTCATTGTAAGTCTCTGATTAAATTCAGACTTAAGATAAGTGACACAACTACCTTTTTCTATTGTCACGTTCCCCTAGGCAAGCCATTTAAAAATTAGAATTCAATTCGTAATACGTGACAAAAGAAGTTTGAGGGCTTTCTTCCCGGATATTTTTCTGAACCTATTTTCAGCTTACTTGAGTAATTTTGTAAAGGCGAAGTTGACTTTAACAAAATTTTTTTTTTGTGTCAAAGAGTCGGAAGTAAAGTATCAATAGTATTGACCAAACTCTCTTAAGGTTTTTTTGTTGTACTGATTTTGTACTGTATATTTACATTGTATACATTTTTTTTTGCTTGTAATAGTTGTTAGTTAGTCATGGATATTCAGGTTTTTCTTGCAAATCCCTCTGTGGAAGAGCTTGATGCTTTTACTAGGAAGGAACTGGTCCTTATTTCTAAACATTTAGGGTTAAAAATAAAATCAAATGCCCTTAAACAAGAAATCAGAGATAACATTGTAATCCATTATGTAGACGAGGAAGTGTTTTCTGAAGACCTTTTAGAAACCCTTAGACCCGATGAGGGTAAATCAGATTTAGAACTTCAGATAAAATTAAAACAAATGGAAATAGAAGCCCAGTTAGCTTTAAAAGAGAAGGAAATTAAACAACAGGCCGCACAAAAAGAATTAGAGCTTGCAGCGGCTAGAGAGCAGAAAGAAATTAAACAAAAAGAATTAGAGCTTGCAGCGGCTAGAGAGCAGAGAGAAATTAAACAAAAAGAATTAGAGCTTGCAGCGGCTAGAGAGCAGAGAGAGCAGAAAGAAATAGAAATGAAATTACAAATAGAGTTAAAAAAATTAGAGTTAGCTGCTAATGTAAGACCAGATTCTTCCCCTGCCAGTCATACTGCTGAAGCAACAAAATTTTTGAAAATAATTCCACGCTTTAATGAAGCCACAATTGACAATTATTTTCCACAATTTGAACTTGCTGTGAAAAATTTTAATGTACCTGAAACTTTGTGGCCCACTTTGCTGCAAACAGTTTTGACTGGTAGAGCTGCAGAGGTATTTTGTTCTTTGACCATTGAACAACAAAAAGATTATAATGTTGTTAAGGCCTTAATTCTTAAGGCATATGAACTTGTTCCGGAAGCTTACCGAAAGCAGTTCAGGGATTGTCGCAAATCGGATGGCCAAACCCATGTAGAATTCCTGCGGGAAAAGGAGCGACGCTTTGAGAAATGGCTCACTTCCAGGGAAATCGGCACCGACTTTGCAAAATTCAAGAACCTAATGCTGATGGAAGAGTTCAAGAGTTGTGTGCGGCTGGACGTCCGTACGCATATAGCTGATCGTGGCGAGGAAGATGTGCACAAGGCTGCAGTGTTGGCAGACGATTATATAATATCACATCAATTTGCCAAGTATACGACGGATGTCAAGCCAAAACAAGTCAAACAGCCTGAGTCCACTGCTAGCAACTCCATCAAGAACAGCAGTACAAACGACAGAAAACCTACTACAAGTAAAGCTACTTGTTCCTACTGCAAACGAGAAGGCCATAAAATTGACGATTGCTGGAAATTGAGGAAGAGAAACGAAAAAGCTCCTTCAAAAGTCAGCGCTTGCACAGTACAGTGGTCGTCGAGGTTTACTCCCTCATCATCAAGTCATATCAAGAATACCTCGACACCACCTGTTTCAAATGTATTGACTGTACAAGACTCTCCGAAAATGTCTCCACGATGTTCCAATGACTCAAACAAGAGTTTTTCAAATACATCAAGCCGATGTTCCTATGACTCAAACAAGAGTTTTTCAAATACATCAAGCCGATGTTCCAATGACTCAAACAAGAGTTTTTCAAATACATCAAGCCGATGTTCCAATGACTCAAACAAGAGTTTTTCAAATACATCAAGCCGATGTTCCAATGGCTCAAACAAGAGTTTACCTAGTACATCACCCCGATGTTCCAATGACTCTATCCAGAGTTCCCATAATACATCACCCCGATGTTCCAATGACTCTATCCAGAGTTCCCATAATACATCACCCCGATGTTCCCATGACTCTATCCAGAGTTCCCATAAGACATCACCCCGATGTTCTAATGACTCCATCAAGAGTTCTCCAAATACATCCAAAAGATGTTCTACTGACTCAAGAAAGAGTTTCTCCACTGCGTCTCCTAGAGATGTCAATGACTCCAGCGAGAGTTCGACCCAAGTCCAGTCTGCATCAACCAAAATTGATGTTTTATTAGAGGATTTTAAGCCTTTCATTTCGGAAGGATTCGTATCACTACCCGGTGATTCTACAAGTCTACGACCTATCACCATTTTGAGAGACACAGGTGCCTCACAATCGCTACTTTTAGAGGGTATCTTGCCCTTGTCAAAATCATCATCGACTGGGAAGAGCATCCTGTTACGAGGCGTAGAGCTTGGATGTATAGATGTGCCTCTACATCTAATCGACATAAAGTCAAATCTCATTACTGGACCGGTTGTTGTAGGTGTCCGACCAACATTACCATTGGAAGGCATCTCGTTGCTGTTAGGCAATGACTTAGCAGGTGGAAAGGTGATAGCCGAACCCATCGTCACTCAAACACCCGACTTATCTGCCACACCCGAGGAAGACCTAGAGTTATATCCAGCGTGTGCAGTAACAAGGGCAATGAGGTTGAAAGCATCTCAAGAAGAGAACGTCATGAAGGCCAACAGTAACCACGATGATGTGGACTTGAGCACCACATTCTTTGCTTCTCTTGAAGAAGAACCAACGCCAAATTCTGAAAAGCCGGCATCAACTCGAAAACAGTTGATTGAGGACCAAAAGAAGGATCCAGAGCTCGCCAAACTCCGAGAAACCGCAATGACATCACAAGAGGCAGAGCTAGCATCAACGTGCTACTACATCCAAGATGATATGCTCTTCAGGAAATGGAAACCTCCAGACGCATCCAACGAAGAAGAATGGAGAATATGCCATCAAATCGTGTTACCAGAAAGATACCGAGCGTACATCATGAATCTGGCTCATGACACACCAATGTCAGGTCATCTCGGCATCCACAAGACATACCACAAGATTATGTCACACTTCTTCTGGCCACGTTTGAAGAAAGATGTCATCCAGTACTGCCGATCCTGTCATGCCTGTCAGATGGTTGGCAAGCCAAATCAAAAGATCCCTGTTGCTCCTCTGAAGCCGATTCCAGCCTTTGAAGAACCTTTCAGCAGAGTACTTATTGACTGTGTTGGTCCTCTCCCAAGGACAAAAGCTGGCAACCAATACCTGTTGACCATTATGTGTGCTTCAACTCGTTTTCCTGAGGCTATTCCTCTAAGGAACATAAAAGCATCGAACATTGTAAAGGCCTTAATTAAGTTCTTTACTCTATTTGGTCTACCAAAGTCCATCCAATCGGACCAAGGAACGAATTTCACGGCCAATCTTTTCAAGCAAGTCATGACTCAGTTGGGCATCAAACACTGCATGTCGAGTGCGTATCATGCCGAGTCGCAAGGCGCTCTTGAGCGATTCCATCAGACTCTCAAGAACATGATCCGAACCTATTGCTTTGAGCACGAAAAAGACTGGGACGAAGGAATCCACATGCTGCTGTTTGCAACCCGTGAATCCGTCCAGGAATCGTTGGGATTCAGCCCTTTTGACTTAGTCTTTGGCCATTCGGTGCGCGGTCCCTTGAAATGTATAAAAGAGACTTTGTTGTCACCAACAGCCACTGAAGGACTTTTAGACTATGTAAGTAAGTTTAAAACTAGACTTTATGATGCTTGTGTTCTGGCCAAAAATAACTTACAAAACACCCAATCCAGCATGAAACTCTGGTATGATAGAAAGGCCCGTGTTAGAGAATTTTCTCCCGGGGATAAGGTGCTTGTATTTTTGCCCATACCAGGTCAACCCTTGCAAGCCAGATATTTTGGTCCCTATGAAATTGAGACCAAAATTAGTGACCTCAATTACACAATCAAAACCCCTGACCGTAGGAAAAAGACTCAGCTATGTCACATAAACATGCTGAAGCCTTATGTATCTCGGCCAGATCACTCAGAGAAGAGTAATTATGTTTTAAATACAGTCAAAAGTTGTTCAAATAGCCATGTTTCTCCTATTGATGATGATATTGTAAAGGAGAAATTTGGACAATACAAAATACCTAATTCTTTTGTATTACAGAATTTGAATGTAAAACTGTCTCATCTGTCTTCGACAGAAAGGCCAGTTATCATGAAACTCATTAATGATTTTAATGACATTTTTTCTGATGTACCAAAACAGACTAATGTTATAATGCATGATGTAGATGTTGGCGAGGCTACTCCAGTCAAACAGCATCCTTACAGGGTCAACCCTGAAAAACTTGCCATACTTAGGTCAGAAATCAAGTATATGCTTGAAAATGACCTCATTGAACCAAGTTCCAGTAGCTGGAGCTCCCCATGTGTCTTGATACCTAAACAGGACAAGACTTATCGTTTTTGTACAGACTACCGTAAGGTAAATGCTGTAACAAAGACCGATTCGTTTCCTATCCCTAGGATAGACGATCTCATAGATCGTATTGGTGACGCTAAGTACATCACCAAAATAGACCTACTTTCAGGTTATTGGCAGGTTCCCCTGACTGATAGGGCAAAGGAAATCTCCGCCTTTGTCACCCCTGATGGTCTGTACCAATACAAAGTGATGCCATTTGGCATGAAGAATGATCCTGCCACTTTCCAGAGAATGATAAATGCCCTGCTTGCTGACATGGAGAATTGCCACGCATACATAGACGATGTAGTAATTTTTAGCCAAGATTTTTCTAGCCATTGTAAACAACTGCATTGTCTTTTTACTAAACTTTTACATGCAAAAATTACTGTAAACCTGAGTAAGAGTGATTTTTGCCAGGCTTCCATCCAATACTTAGGCCATATTGTAGGACAAGGCCAGGTGAAACCTGTAATGGCCAAAGTAGAAGCTATCCAAGCTTTCCCTATTCCTGCTGATCGGAAACAACTCCGAAGATTTTTGGGAATGTCTGGATATTATAGAAAATTTTGCGAAAATTTTTCTGTCATTGCCAGTCCTTTAACAAACCTCCTGAGAAAGAACGTCCGATTTACTTGGACGGATGAATGTCAGAAAGCCTTTAACCAAATTAAGCAGATATTATCTAGCTCCCCCATTTTGATGGCTCCTGATTTCGGAAAACCTTTTAGGTTAGCTATTGACGCCAGTGACACAGGTGTTGGGTCAGTCCTTTACCAAGAAGATAGTTTCCAAGTAGAGCACCCTATTTGTTTCTTTTCCCAAAAATTTAATAGACATCAAAGAAATTATTCTACTGTGGAAAAAGAATGTCTTGGGTTGATTCTTTCTATACAACACTTTGATTTTTATATCAGTGGGTCCAGATGGCCACTGGTTGTATTTACTGACCACAATCCCCTTACATTTATCCACAAAATGTCTGGCAAGAACCAACGACTTCTTAGGTGGAGTTTATTTTTACAAGAGTACAACCTAGATCTTAAACACATAAAAGGCAGCGAAAATGTTATCGCCGATGCCTTATCTAGATTTTAAAAAGTATTTTGATGTATATATTTTTTATATATATCATGATAAATACATTCTGTATTTTGTAATTATTCTAAAAAGATTTCCATTTCGTGGAAATGTAAACTTTTTATTTTTAGGAGGGAGGTGTTACGTATCTAGGTAACAATGCCTAGATACTATTGTTTTTTTTTCTTGACCTGTAGGTTGTCTGCCCCTTTGTGTAATAAGTTTTTTTTTATTTTATTCTTCAAGAGTCAAGCCACACAGACAGTGACCGGTCCTTGACCTATGTGTGTACCTCTGGTTGAAAGGAGGGTGGTTTTTTTTTTTTTTTTCTTCTGTCTCTTTGAAGAGCGTTCTAGATCTGGGTGTTGATGACTTTCTGTTCTAGAAATTACTAGATATCGACGCGCGGTAGATTATATAAAGACCGCTCGCGTAACGTTGACGGACAGACATACGGAGACAGCCGTGAGACAGAATAGCGGAGACATTGCGTGACCCGTGCGTGGTATACCAATTGATCGTGTAAGTTAAGATTTTTCTTTTTTCAAGGCCTTGCTTGTATTTGTAATTATATTTTCAAACTCTTCTATTGTAATATTTTTACATGCCATTTTTGTAAAAGGGTTTTGGTCAACCCTTCCATTTTGTATTGAGTTATATTATGATTAAACATTAAGTTGATATTTTACCTTCCGATTTCTTGTGTCATTTTTTTTTTTTTTTGTTATTCATTGTAAGTCTCTGATTAAATTCAGACTTAAGATAAGTGACACAACTACCTTTTTCTATTGTCACGTTCCCCTAGGCAAGCCATTTAAAAATTAGAATTCAATTCGTAATACGTGACATGCATAAATAACAAATTTTTTTTTTTATTATTACTAAAAAGACTTTTTCAGTAGTAAAAATGGTATAAAATTAAAGTATGGAAAGTATAAGTTTCTATATTACAAAAACAAGTTACAAGAAAATATTTATTGATTTATCCGATTTTGATCAAATTTAATATTTTTAAACATTGTTTATTTCTGTCACTAACCATTTGTAGTGACACTATCTTATCATATAAAACTATTTATTGATAACAATGATGCAATGTTCAAAGAATATTGATATTCTTAGATGAAATACTGAGAGTATTCAATTAGTAGCCGATGTCTACTTATCTAAACTCTTCAATCCGATGTAACTAATTTTACTATTTCCGATTTTGTAGCAGCAATCTACCAAACTTGTTTGCCGAATGAGCCAAATGAAGTTCATTCAAGGAGCCAACTTTTTAAACTGTAAATCTTTCAGAACAATTGTGCTGTAAACTTAATTCTCATTTATTTTACTCCAGTAGCTCTAAGACGGCACAAGGATGCCGAATTTCGAACTCCACAATGCTTTATTTTTTAAATTCAGTGCATTTCAAAGCTGCAAATATCAATATTAAAAGGCGAAAAACCTATTTCTGTAACCTTGGCATTGAAAGGTTTTCCAACAAAGGTTAATGTCGCTTAGCCGTTTCTTAAGTTTTTAGACCGCTTATATAAGTTTTGATCATATTTAAGATAAGATAATTGTATTGGTCCAAACAAATGGAGACTAGAATTGTTCACCTCAGCATAACTAAGCTACTATAACAATAACAAAGTGGTCATAAATACCAATAACAAACACACTTACACACAACCAGCACTTTATGAATTAAGCTTCTGTGTACTTCTCGGTGACGATAGATGACCTTGAAACACTTGTAAATCTTTCTGACCACATCAGGCAGGAAGATCAATGACTGCAGAATTGAAGTCATTGGTTAACATGCATGACTAGATGCATGACGCGTAGGATGTAATCATCTACTTTTTAAGTAACGTCTATATTATAAAAGACCTGTTGTAACAGTTGTTGAATGAAGAGATGGTAGCTGTGTTTGAGAGATAAACGACGATTTTTTTAATAACTTTTTTTTTTACAAAGTTTACATCAACTTACTTTGTCGGTCTGTCTGTCTGGTAAAAAGTTTGAACGCTTTTTTCTCTCATTACTCATTCTCGGATCAAGTATTTAGTTAAATGATTAATTATTTTGTTTGATTTCGAAATAGTCGATAACAGTTCACGAATTTCGTTTTAAATAGCAGGAAGGGAGCTAAAGCGTATAGTTTTCAGATAAATGGCAGTAATTAGCGGCTACTTCCCCTTAGACAAGCTTTGGTTTTAAAAGGTATTCTTTTTTCTATTGCCTGTTTTTTTTTTTTTTTTTGTTGTTGTTGAAATTAAGACAATATTTATAACGGAATTTTATGCTTTTATTCAATATAGTCGATGCGTTTCTCCCTTGAGTAGCAATAATTTGAAGAATTCCTCTTTAAAGCCTTTAGTTGAAATAATTACTCACAAAAGGCAGGTACACCTCCTCCGCGACGTCGTTGCCCCTAACGACCAATAAATAAAGAAAATGTACCTCTGTACCTATGTTGCTTTGTTTGCCAAACTGATCCCCGCAGAGCGCAGGACTTTAAGGAAGATGGAGATACTGTATTCGTGCCATTGTTGCTGCATAAACGTCACATAATATAATGCAATGAACACACAAATGTAGAAACTCAGAATAAATTTATTAAGGTTCATTTTAAGGCCACTAAAGCTAAAAATATGTTCTCTCAGAAACCCGAACTAGGTACCCTTTGCTCCAATCACCTAAGATTGCGCTCTAATAAGTTCGACTATACATTCAAGGAGCAAGGACGTTGAAATGGGATCAACGTCACAAGACTTATTTTGCACCTTTCAAATAAGATAATGTTCAGAGACACTGAAAGATTGGAGAGTGGTCAAGCTATGATGAAACAAACACCTTTATATCATCTGCCCCATAGATCACAAGGTATGAAGGGGAAAGGGCTACAAGCTATGATGAAACAGATGACCTTTTTATCATCTGCCTCAGATCACAATGTCTAGAGGGGTAAGGACTAGTACTTTACAAGCTATGATGAAAGGGATGGCATGCCATTTCTTATCTCCTCATTCTGGCCAATGAAAAATGTATTGAAAGAAACTGGGATAGATGACGCAAAGATCTTTTTAATTGTAGCTCATAACCTCCCGGCAATACCTTTTGACTGAAATTAATATACACGTGTTGAAATGTTGAGATAATAACTAGTAAAATTAATGAATAATTTTTACAAATAAAATGCGTTGATGAATAGTTATGGAGTAAATTTGAAATATAATGTACTATATGGTTAGTAAAAAGAGATTGTTGAAATAAGCAATCAACTTCTCTAAATCCTTGTTAGTTATATTTTTTAATTTTAATTCTGTGGCATTTTACGCCTGCAGAGGTGATCTTTTCCCTTTGCAACTTTATATATCACTAAAGAGGCCATAATGCATAATATCCTTAAAAACAATTGGCACCCACTAAACCACAGTTACATCGGATCTGGATGGTTGGCTCCTCTCCATTAGGATAGAACAAAAAGATTTAATAATTCCTTTATTCCAGTTTTAGTCAGGGTGTTTCAATAATTTTCTTTGTTGTCGCAGAAGTCAGCCAGAATATTCAACGACTTGGCAGAATTGAAGTCATTGATTAACATGCATGACTAGATTGACTTAGGAACACACGTAAGACGTAATCATTTTTTTTTAAGTAACGTCTGTATTTCATACGATAAAAAAAGATCCTAAATAGCTCCTTGATGGAAAAAGATGCATTGACTGTATGAGTGACATGCGGTGCATGGCTATCCAGCAACTTCTTCAAGCAAGAATTATATCTGATCTGCACGTCTGTTTTTAGTTTACGGGAACTCAAATTTTTCTTGGGCCTTCTTGGTTTTGATAGGCGCATTATTTCCTACTTTGCCTGAAATCTTCAGACATCGTATGGAATACCTTCAAATAATTTCGCACTTTGCTGGTACATGTAGGCCCTAACATATTTTATATATTAACACCAACTTTATTCATTTAGCCCTCAAAATCTGGATCCGATTAGCACACTACACTACTGTATCATTAATTTTTATTTTTAGCATGATCTAATCAAATTTAACAGTGTTGAACATTTCCTCAAAATTCAGGATAGATGTAGACTTTCTTTACTAGAAGTCTACAGTCTAGATTCTATCATACAACACACGGCGATATATGGCGGTGGTTATCGAAATTCCTAATTTTTATTTCGCTCATTAGCATATTGACGAAAACAATATGGCGAACACCGGTATATGGATTTAAGTCTCGATACAATTCAGTCAAGATTAGTATATATTTCGTCATTGAAAACACTTTGGATTTGATTAATTTCACTCACAATGGTGTTCGAAACCATTTTGGTTGAAATAATCAACCGCTACTTGGGAGCATTTGTGGAAAACTTGGATAGTTCACAATTGCAGATTGGATTATGGGGTGGTAAGTACTTAAACTACTTTAGTTAAAGTTAAACAATAAAATTATTAAGTAGTCACAGTGACACTGACAGTAGTGATAAGAAGTGACTGAAACTTAACTTTCATTAATTATACTTATAGATCTAGTTATACTAGTCTTAGATACTAGATAGTAGATCTATCAGAATCTATCATCTATCTAGCAGAATAGATGTATTGTATGATAATCTATCTATTCTATCTTATTCTTAATTCATTACTTTGTTCTTTACTTCAATAGTTGACTTAACTCTTTGACTCCGGAATTATTTTCTACCTTTGGGCGGAATTAATTTTTCCGCCATTTCAGAGTGCGGTACTTTGCTTCGATATAACTTGTATAACTTTTTTATTTATTATTGGAAAATAATAAATTTGATATAGAATTAAAGAGAAATGGATGCCTCTTTCCATTTCTTATGTTTTTCTAGTTTGCAAATCATGTTGTTTTTGTAATTTTGGGTTTTGAATATAAAAATTAAAAATGAAAAACTCACCAACTCACATTAAAAATATCCATCCAAGTGCATGTTACAAGAAATTTATTGTTCAAATTGAATCCAAATATTTTTTTTTCTCATTTTTATCCATTTATTTACAGAACACCATAGAAGAAACAGCAATAGATGCAAAAATAATAAACTGGAACTTATTATCCATTGTCACTACTTTAATGAAAAAGCCCATAAAAAAAGCAACACTCTTGGAACAAAAAACTTTTACCCTAAAATAACTAGTCCAACTGTACAGCATAATATACAAATTTATATAGTATTTTCTTCTTTAGTTCTTCATGTACTTAGTATATAAATATTCCTTCTAGTTGCGATATTCATGGAAGCAGTCAATATGAATGTGTGGGTTCGACTCCCATCCATAAACCGTTCTCCCTGACCTACAGTGTTTACATACTCTGTCTTTCTTTATAGTTATAGGTCTCCATTCTCTGAAAATGGATCTTATTCTAGCAGGGGTGTTCAATTTAATCCTATGGTCAGCATAGCTATTTATTTTGCTGCAAGACTATCAACAATGTGATTGTCAATGAAAAAAAACAACATTCCTGCTCAATAGATGCAGTGCTGACTAAGTCTAGGTTGACAACCCAATATCTTGATGGAACAAATCTGAAATTGATCTGTTTCAGTGCCTAGATGATAGATCTAGAAATCTACCTCTATCTGATTAGATTTAGATCTAGATGATGTAGAGACAGCTAAACTAGTTCTAGATCTACATTGAACATTAGCTGGGGGTGGAGCTGCTTCATCAGCTGATAAACTTCATCATTACTAGACCTAGCCCTGGGTTTAGATCTATAAATTAATTTACTAGATCTAGACTATATTTATATAATTAGATTTATCAATATCACCATCAGATGAAACAAAATCACTGTCATCTGAATTATTATATTTCTTCATCAAAGAATAAAAAAGTTTATATGGCCTTGGTTGAAGCTCCATGTTAAAAAAACATGCACACAGAAAAAATAAATATGTAATCTCTTTACAAACTTCGTACAAAATAAAAACACTTTAAATGAAGGAAATTCCGGATGTTTAGCAAAGGGAAACTATTCGAGATAAAAAAATTAAGGAATAAAAAACATGAATTGGGGAAATAGAAATGAAAAAATAAATTTTAAATAGCCGATGCCCCCAGCGTTGGTCCGACTTTTTTCCCCTTTTTAAAATCAACGTCCTGTGCGTTGTTGCGGAGCCAAAGAGTTAAAGTTAAATTTATTCTAGTCTTAAGTCTAGATATCTATCTAGTAGATTGACTGATCGTAAATTGTATTTTTAGGTAAAAGTAAAACTTCCCATCTCTTAACATAATAATATGATAATATCTATGTCTATACTCTATAATCTCTATATAGTTATATACTAAGAATTTAAGTAGATCTAGATTATATATATATTAATATATATATATATATATATTATAATATATATTCTATATTTAAGTATTATACTATAATCTAGATGTTTTGACTATATTATAAACTAGATCTAGACTAGATTGTCTAGATGTAATATTTTTACTGTGAATACACTGACGCACTTTACTGTCTATAAGTATAAGTATAGTTGACAATGCAACTTTATTAATGCTTGCGTCTTGTTTTTAACCAGCAATACTTAACACGCAGGCCACAGGTAATTGTTAACATTTATGGGTTCATAATAAAGTTTTATTTCATGTTGACAATTTTTTTTTACAAGTTTGTTGTTTCAGATTTAATTAAATACTTTTAAGTTCATTACAATCATAACATTTAAACCTTGAAGTATATCTATTATTATTGAAGTTTTAAATTCTATTACAAGTATACCAAGTCCCAGACAAATCTACAGACTTTTATTAAGACTCGGATTGAGATCCTCTTGAGCACTGTTTGTTGCATGAGGTGATAAGCTGCTTCCTCTGATATTAGTCAACTTTAACAGTCTTGGGTCCACTTTTACCTTTACCTATCCCTTAGTCCAGCGGTTCTCAACCTTATAAGCTTGGCTACCCCTTTTAACAATCCCCCACTCTGCCGCGACCCACCCCCCAAACACACACATACATCAATAGAAGAATAGTCAATAACAATCCATATTTTCGATGGTCTTAGGCGACCCCTGGCAAATCGTCAATCGACCCCCAAGGGAGTCGCGACCCACAGGCTGAGAACCCCTGCCTTAGTCTGTTGGATCGTTGGGGCACCAAGCAAGATTTGTTGACGGTCTTTCTCCATTCCTCCCTGTCTTTTGCCTTGTTTAAAACCTCTATCAATGGTCCATTCTTTTATGTTGTCCTCCCTTCTTTTTCTCTGTCTGCCTCTTCTTCTTTTTCTTGGTACTCTTCCCTGAAGAAAGGTCTTTGCTACTATTTTTAATATACATAAATGATCACCCAAATTGCATTAGTTTAGGAACAAAAGTTAGATTAATTGCAGACGATTGCATAATATAGAAACAATAAAAAACAACACTAGATACAGAAATTTTGCAAAGAAAATATTAGACAAATTACAGAAATGGGAATCGAATTGGAGCATTTCTTTCCACCTAGAAAAATGCCAGTTATTAAGAGTAACAATAAAATAAAAACTAATAAATTCCACCTTAAATTCATGCCAGTAACACAGACAAGGTGTTATAATAAACAAAAAACTATCATGGAATCCCCATATTGATGAAGCTATATAAAAAATTATTTAAACAAAGCATTAGGGTTTATTAAAAGAAATTTCTACAAAACAAATTAGAACAGCTCAATAAAACATTAAGAAACTGGAACAGACACAAAATAAGCAGTGGGATTCATAACTAGTGAATATTCACATTTGATTAGAGTAACACCTTTAGTAAAATCACTAAATTTAGAAAGCCTCCAAGGCTCCAAGTAGCAACATAAAACACTGAACCATAATCTTCAAATACAAATACAAAACCTAATAAAATACTCAGAAAGACACAAAAATAAAGGCACATTCCTTGTTCCATATGCAAGGACAAATGTATACAACTGCTCTTTCTTACCTAGTACTATTGGAGCAAGGGATGGGTTGTCTGAGTCAGGCAGGAAATCAATGACTTGATAGAATTTAAGTCATTTATTAACATGCAGGGCTAGATTGACCTAGGAACACTCATATCCATAGAATATAATCTTCTTTTTTGAAGTAACGTCTGTATTTCTTAGGATAAGATCCTCATCCAAGCTAGTTTTGATTTTTAAAAATCTTCTGTGCCTGTTGTCTGTGTTGGCCTGTTTTTGATTGCTCATTTTAACCTCAATGTCACTACAATCTTTTTATGAGTTACCGTAACAGACATCTCTCTCATCTTTTTACATTTCCCATTTAAAGAGTATCACTGATACAGTCTCACAGAGGAAGGGAAAAAAATAGATTTTATAATGTTCCGTTCTTGCCTAAGTTATGGGCAGCAAGTTAATAACTTTGAAATAATGGCACTGACAATTTGAATGGCAATAGTAATTGCGTTTATGTTGGCAGATTTTGTATTGCCCCACAGTAAAAGATAGCCTAGATGTTCTTTTGTAATTCATATTAATATTACCTTGAAAAATTGTCTCTGTTTCTTTGCAAAGTTTAAAAAAGACTAGGAGGATATTATCTATAGTTTTTTTTTTTTTTTCCCTCTGATGTATGTATGTACATTGGTTAATTTTTTTAGGTCCACATAAAATTTGTCAACTATAGTTGACAAATCACAATTATTTTGAACATGGAACATATCAAAGACAGTTTATAATAATAATGTTTTTTATAATCCTTATTGTAAAGCATGTCTCCATGCTAGTTACTTGTGTTAGTGGTCAATGATTCATGATATATATATACAGTTTATTTACACATTCTAGCTGTTTATATGGAGTTACACTAATATACTTAATTTTTGTACTCATGATCTGTGCTACAGTGTTAGCACAGTGACTGATGGTCCTTATTTATACTGTCAGTAACAGGGACAGTCCCTAAGTTGATAGTATACAGATATAGCAAGTTTTTGAAAGTGATACGCCAGTTTTATTTGCAGTGATATTGTTACCAATTGTGATGACTTAGGACGATATAGTGTAGAATGAGGGCAACAGCTTGCAGGTCTAGTGCTGTGTGTGTGTTAACGCACGCGTGCATGCTTAGTTATAGTCTGCTACTCTATTGGCACGGTCTTGAACTTGTTCAACATTCTGTCATCATAGGAATAAAAGGAATTCTCGACCCCCCTCCCCCCTCGCAATAATGAAATAGAAACAGACCAAGGCATAAACAGGATGCTACATCACTGGCTTCCATAAATGTGGTGACACCGTTATTCTGTCAACATAGGAATAAAAGGAATTCTCGACCCCCTCCCCCTCGCAGTAATGAAATAGAAACAGACCAAGGCATAAACAGGATGCTACACCACTGGCTTTCATAAATGTGGTGACACCGTTAGGTTGTAGATAGAGCTGGCAATAGGTCTTTTCTAACGTTGGGTACTAAGATTTAAAAAAAAAATTAAATAAGACCTCCCCAGCTAATTTAAACAGTAAATATTTTTCTTTTCTGTAGATGTGTCAAAGGCAATTTCTAGTAGCCAATATAGGCCTAGACTCCTTTGCACCCATTTTCAGACCAAAGACTAAAATGATGCCCATGACAGTCTGGGATTTTCATTTGGGGACGAAGAAACTATAAATAGATTTAGTGTATAGCATTTCGGTAGTGTTGATATTTTATTCAAAGGCATAATTTTATATTAGACTTCATCCTATGACGTAATACATTTTGAATAACAAAAAGGCAACTCATTTAATAACGGTGTGCTGATACAAAGATCTAATCCTACGCAATGAGGTTTGCAATTATAATTAATAATTATTTTGTTGGCGTCCTTGACATTGCTAGTTTGACGTGGCACTCTTGATATACATTCAGAACAGAATACATGTAATAAAGATCTATTGTTTATTTTATTTTGAAATAGATTATCAGAGATTAGTGCTTAGAGTTCGTTCACTGATACAACGGAGAACGTTTGAAGATACAAGAATGTCTCAGCCATTGTTTTGTTCAGTGGAGCTGATAACATAGTTATCGCTTGACTGATAACACTCAAGTGTGGACTTGGGCCACGGATGTAGCAGTCTGTAGTATTGTCATTCATTGCATGCTCAGCTATTCATGCTTGGATACACATCACATTTTTTTGCGGTGTGTGGAGGGTTTAAACAATATCCATGCGATTATTTATTATTGTCTATTTATCATCATCATGTCCTTTGTGTTCCTCATGGAACATTGGGCCTCAGTAAAAACACGCCACTCTCCACGGTCTCTTGCTGCTCTTCCCAGCTCTTTCCTGCCCTCTCGGCTTCATCTAGTACACCGCGTCGTCGCCTTGCTCTTTTTGTCTTTCTTTGCGTCTTGTCCCTTTGGGGTTTTAATCTGATGCCTCCCTCTCTGGCTCTGTTGTTGGATCTTTTCTTAAGGGTACGAAATTTCTTTTCAGGTATATAAGTGCGCTCCTTTTTTTTTCTTTTAAGATGACATCATTTGGTTTAGACGAGAATTGCTAAGTTTTTGTGCAGGGGCGTAGCTAGAAATTTCCCATCATTTGGGGGGGCCCATGCATTTTGCGTAATATTTAATATGAAATATAAAAAAAAACACACTAATTTGGGGCCGCCCTCAAGTGTGGGCCCAGGGGATTTTCAAATTCCCCCCCCCCCCCCCACTCTAGCTACGCCACTAAACGTATGTAGAAGGGGTTTGTATTATAATGTGTAATTGCTACGAAGCTAAGTTTCTAGGGACATATAATCCAGTATGAATCGCGCGCGCGCGTTTGATCGCTTGGTTTCACATGTGACAAGTTTGCACGTGATGAAAGCACATGAGTCACTGGCGCGCGCTGCAACATCTCAGTGAACGAACTGGGCGTGTTTGCGGGCCGGGGTGGGGGTGCTTTGACGAATTCAAGAAGATGAGAAATGTATAGTTTTTTGGGGGGGGAGGGGCGGGGACTTTAACGAAGATATTTCGAGGCATAAAAACTATAAAGTGCATGTTCCCAGCTGTTAACCATGAGACATTTTCCCCCTGGGCGTATCGCCACACATTTCCACGTCGCTGTGCACATGTCACAGAGCTATGTTAATTGGAATGGCGATGGTCTGTGTTGTGCGCGAAAACAAGCACCATTCCAATGTTGATGCGCAAGCTGATTGTTTGCAAACGGAGTTCCTAAACATAGGTCATCAAAAGAGATTAACTATATCCGAATTTCGACTGGTCAAAAACTTTTTTTTTTTTTTATATGTCGTGATTAAAAAGTGTACGCTTGTAGCTTGCTCGGAATAAGTAAATACATCTCGGGATTTACGACCAAGGGCATCACCCTCCACAAACTGAAAAATATACACTTTTTAAAACTAAACTATTTTTAAAAATGGAAATTGAGATTAAATTGATTAAATGAAATTAATTCTAAATTATAGCATTCAAGTATTTTCATTCATAAGTGGATCTTTATTGAAAATTGTAGTGGTCTCAAAAAAAAATAAAATATCCTGCCCCGGGACCTCCACACATTTAATTCCGGCCCTGGTAAATATGATTGAAAAGTCCTGAAAATGTGTACTTCATACTGCGTCATCTCTTTTCATTGCGTACTGTGTTAATGGAGGATAGATCTGTGAATTAAATACGTGGATACATATATTTAAAAGAGCAGATATATCATCTTGCAGGCTTTCCAGAGAAAGTCTTAAATTTCATACATCTTCAGTAAAAAAAAAAAAAAAGAAAAGCTTGTTATCTGTAAAATATGTCGATTGCATTTTTTTTTTGGATATTGTAACGCTTTTCTCTACCAAAGCCCTCTGTAAGCACTGCTCAAGGCAACACATCTGACTCAAGAACTTGACATTTAGAGTTCCGAAAATATTGTGGTACTTAAATAACTAAATCCATCAACATCCAATACTACACAATGGACCTCATTCACCAATCGTAAACAAACAACATTAAGTCACGTGATCTTATTGATAAGAACATAAAACTAAAATGTTATTTACCCTTGGTTAGGCCAATAATAGAATATGCATCCACCGTTTGGGACCCCTCAACTCAAGAAAACATTAAGAAACTGGAACAAACACAAAATAGAGCAGTGAGATTCATAACAAACGAATATTCACATTTGACTAGAGTAACACCATTAGTAAAATCACTAAATTTAGAAAGCCTTCAGGACAGAAGACTCAAAAATAAAGTAGCAATTATACATAAACACTGAACCATAATCTTCAAATACAAAAACAAAACTTAATAAAATACTCTGAAAGACAAAAAAATAAAGGCACATTCCTTGTCCCCTATGCTAGGACAAATTTGTACAAATACTCCTTCTTCCCTAGTGCTATTAGAGCATGGAATGGGTTGCCTGAGCTAGCCAGAAAAACCAGTGACTTGGCAGAATTTAAGTCATTGGTTAATATGCATGACTAAATGCATGACGCGTAGGACGTAATCATCTTCTTTTTTGAAGTAACGTCTGTATTATATAAGAAGATAAGATAAAACAACGGGGAAAACTGTCACGTGACAACCATCATGAATTAAACATGAGATCGTAAATTATATAGAAGAGATAGAGCACCACGTGGCTAAATGTTGTTTGTTTACGATTGGTGAATGAGGTCCATTGGCTACATTAACTACAATTGCTTTGCTACACAACCGAACTGCTGTACCAAACTCTTCTAGTCTCCCTGGAATTGTACAGCTACATTCTCGTGAACTCACACGTGACCTCCGTGATATCGAAGGCGCCTACTCACATGGTACCACACCGTTCTTACTGCCTTGCTGTCCTGGACTCACATCGTACCGTACCGTCTTTACTGTCCTGAACTGAACTTTCTTACACACTGTCTCTCGTCCGTGAAGGCTTTCGATCACATGACCATAACATGGGTAATAATGGCGTGTAGTATGTACTAGTAATACTGTCCCTTGTCCATTGACAGCCCTTGACCTGCGTAATTTGTCTGGGTCAATTTTGTCTGTAGGTCGCACACACATTGGAGTTACAACAATATTATGATATTGGCAAAAAATAAATAAATGAAAAGGGTATTTTTTTTTATTATGAGCGTGAGACAGAGACTGCGAAAGACAATGTCTTACTGTCTTTCTCTGTTTACTGACACACGTTGGGGAACGAACGGCAGATAGTCAACGCAAACACACACACACACAAAACAGTCAATGCGTGGTCGACAAAGATTTTGTGTGCACGAAATCAGTCGAGACACCACTTTCTAGCAACATCGATACAATTGTAGTATTATGTAAAGTTTAATAACCAATAGTTTCATGTAGAGTGTATGGAACTCGTAAAAGTATACCATATCACTCATGAGGGTTTCTCCACTTTTGAAAACGCATTTCAACGAACATTTATTGCCTCGCTCCGCTGAACTCGTTCATGCTCCAAGTGGTATAGAGTCCTACGTCTTGATTAAAAAAACAACACTCTTAGCTTAGCGTATAGAGCATGAATGTCCAATGAAGTACATCTGTCGTGTGTTGATCTCCCTGGGTCAAGGCCTTTCACATCTCACTTAGAGTAGATGTTCTACAAACAAAACACCTAACATTTGTATATTAAACATGTCTTTTTGTAATAATTAAAATAAGCCTGTGGTGGCTGGTTAGTAAGGTGCTTAGCTTCCGAGCCGAGGTCTTGGGTTCGAATCTCGGAGAAAGGCTGGGATTTTATATTCTGGGAGTCTTAGGGCGCCTCACGGTCCACCCAAATCTAATGAGTACCTGACATTTATTGGGGATAAGTAAAGGCGGTTGGTCTTTGTGCTGGCCACATGACACCCTCGTTAACCGTGGGACATTCACACAGAGGACCTTTACATCATCTGTCCCATAGATAGCAAAGTCTGAAAGGGGTACTTTACTTTTTAAGAAAATACTTTTTAAAATTAGCCTGCGGACGAAACCCAAGTTCCTTTCCAAATGTGCAATGTAGGTCATTTGTGTTCCCTCCATTTTGAAAAGATATTTCGTTTGTGTCGTGAGAACCAATTCGTCCCTCACTGTCGCTTATTCTCACCTGTATTGTAATGTAATCCTCAATAAAAGATAAAACGTCAAAACGGTAATCGCACGATTCTCCAGACAAATAGGCAAGCACTCTGTGAACACATCCCAAAGCAGAAAGCGATACATGTAGTCCGAAATTTGATAATTTGACATTCTCTCTCCCCACCCATTTATTATTATTATAAACATATTAATATCATTGTTTATTTATAAGGAAAACACATTAAGTATACGGATATGTGTAACAGTATATACACATTTTACTCGTGTTAAGAGATTGTCTTTCTGCTATATTCCACCACTTAGTAATATGACGTTGGTTGTGCACTCTAACTATAAACACATAGCGAGCGAACAGGTGAGAACAGGCGACAGTGAGGGACGAATTGGATGGCTGCCTGGTCGTGCGGTTTGCGCGCTGGACTGTCGTTCAGATTTATCGATGGTCGAGGGTTCAAACCCTGCTCGCTCCCATCCCCCGTCGTCCTGCGGGAGGTTTGGACTAGGAAGTAATTATCTTCAACTCTGAAGGAACATCCGAAACATGAAAAAAAAAAAAAATTTACAAAATTTACGAACTTTGTCCCACACAGAGTTGCACTGGAGTCACATTCTTGGAGGCTGGCCAACTTTGCACCAGAAAGCCTATAAGTGATAGACGTACAATTCTTTTTTTTGTGCTAGGAACTTTTATTCCGCATTCTTGCCAAGGGCGTCTCTTAATTGTGGGCAGAGAAGAACAAGAAAAATGGCTGTTAGTATATTATACAAATGGGGCATGGTTGATGAGTGGGTAAAGCGCTTGGCTTCCAAACCGAGAGGTACCTGGTTCGAATCTTGGCGAAAATTGGGGTCCGTGGGTACCATTGGGGTGGGGGGTAAAGGCGGTTGGTCTTTGTGCTGGCCACATGACACCATTGTTAACCGTCGGCTATAGGAATAGATGGCCTTGACGTCATCTACCCTGTAGATTGCAATGTCTGAACGCAGTGTATTTACATATTACATTATTTTATAGGATTCACTAATTAGTTTCATTTTTAGTAGTCATCTAAATGGTTTTAGTGCTTTAAATGTGTCGTAGATTTCTTATTAGACTTAAGATTGGGAGACCAAGAGCTCGTGGCCACGTTGTACAGACTTGTGACCTGGTCTCCGTCTAATATCTGGCACAGTAAAGGCTTGAATTTTTTTTTTAAAGCTTTTTAGGCCTTTTATGGCGATTGGTCTGGATCTCAGTCTAATATCTGGCACAGTAAAGGCTTGCAGTGTTAAACTCCGTCTCGATGTAATTTTTTTTTTAAAGCTTTTTGTTCAGTCTTGTCTGTCTGTAATCGTGTTCTGATTTCTGGAAGGATAATCGAAGTTTGAAACGTTTTTTTTTTTGTTTGTATGTGAATGCATATTTGAAAGCAATGCCTTAGACATTGAGAACATTAAGACACGCCTATGTTCATCTCGTTTATTTGAGAAAACTAAGACAACCTCATATTCTGTTTAATGCCTTAAGCATTGAGAACATTAAGACACGCCTATGTTTAGCACGTTTATTTGAGAAAACTAAGACACGCTCATATTCTGTTTAATGCCTTAAGCATTGAGAACATTAAGACACGCCTATGTTTAGCACGTTTATTTGAGAAAACTAAGACAACCTCATATTCTGTTTAATGCCTTAAGCATTGAGAACATTAAGACACGCCTATGTTTAGCACGTTTATTTGAGAAAACTAAGACAACCTCATATTCTGTTTAATGCCTTAAGCATTGAGAACATTAAGACACGCCTATGTTTAGCACGTTTATTTGAGAAAACTAAGACAACCTCATAGTCTGTTTAATGCCTTAAGCATTGAGAACATTAAGACACGCCTATGTTTAGCACGTTTATTTGAGAAAACTAAGACAACCTCATATTCTGTTTAATGCCTTAAGCATTGAGAACATTAAGACACGCCTATGTTTAGCACGTTTATTTGAGAAAACTAAGACAACCTCATAGTCTGTTTAATGCCTTAAGCATTGAGAACATTAAGACACGCCTATGTTTAGCACGTTTATTTGAGAAAACTAAGACAACCTCATATTCTGTTTAATGCCTTAAGCATTGAGAACATTAAGACACGCCTATGTTTAGCACGTTTATTTGAGAAAACTAAGACAACCTCATATTCTGTTTAATGCCTTAAGCATTGAGAACATTAAGACACGCCTATGTTTAGCACGTTTATTTGAGAAAACTAAGACAACCTCATATTCTGTTTAATGCCTTAAGCATTGAGAACATTAAGACACGCCTATGTTTAGCACGTTTATTTGAGAAAACTAAGACAACCTCATATTCTGTTTAATGCCTTAAGCATTGAGAACATTAAGACACGCCTATGTTTAGCACGTTTATTTGAGAAAACTAAGACAACCTCATATTCTGTTTAATGCCTTAAGCATTGAGAACATTAAGACACGCCTATGTTTAGCACGTTTATTTGAGAAAACTAAGACAACCTCATATTCTGTTTAATGCCTTAAGCATTGAGAACATTAAGACACGCCTATGTTTAGCACGTTTATTTGAGAAAACTAAGACAACCTCATATTCTGTTTAATGCCTTAAGCATTGAGAACATTAAGACACGCCTATGTTTAGCACGTTTATTTGAGAAAACTAAGACAACCTCATATTCTGTTTAATGCCTTAAGCATTGAGAACATTAAGACACGCCTATGTTCAGCTCGTTTATTTGAGAAAACTAAGACAACCTCATAGTCTGTTTAATGCCTTAAGCATTGAGAACATTAAGACACGCCTATGTTCAGCTCGTTCATTTGAGAAAATTAAGACAAGCTCATATTCTGTTTAATAAGCACGTGTATGCATTGAGGTGAATAAGACATGTGTCCATCCCACTCTAAACACACCGGACTGTTATCACATTGCTTTCAGTTTCGCCAGTTTGCCCCTTTTCGTTGAATGTATACTTCTGTTTGACATTCTAGTTTGAAATGAATTGATTCCCCCCCCCCCCCCATCTACACTACCCCAGCTATTGACAAGCTATGACAGCTGAGTGATAGCGTTTCACCCTTCAAAAGTTATCAACCGATCTAGGCCAGTCTTGCTACATAGGCGCCAAGTAAATACATCTACTACTAACAAGTAAAATAAAAACAAATACTTTTTTTTTACAAATCAATTCCTCCTATATACAGCTCTGAGGGTGATTAATTCGCCCCGATGGTTTTGATAATTTTTTAATACTTGTTTTATTATACAGATAATTGATGTATGTTTTAATATACAGATAATTGATGTATGTTTTAATATACAGATAATTGATATATTATTATTTTTATTTTATTTTCAATGTTTTTCTGACGTAATTTTTCTGCGCATCCAAAACGGTCAATTTTTCACCCGGCTTATATGTGACGTCACACAAACCTATTAATTTTAATCTATTGACTGTGTAACGGAAAACCATGCAGTAAAGTTTACATTCTCGTAAAAGAAATAGATCTTGTAAACAAAAAAAAAAAAAAAAAGAAATACATTTAGATCTACATGCTTGACTAACTATGGCAATGTGTATTTTCTCGCTTGACCACTCAACACACACAAACACTATCGAGTGGTCGTCTTGTCATGACACGTAGCCTAGACTAGCCTTACACTGACCAGTTTGTTAGAATCAGTCAGACACACGATCTATATACTTTTTGGGACAGGGAATATAAATGTTTCTAAGCATTTAAAAAAATGGTGCAATGTTTACAACTTTTTATACAGAATTTAAATATGTCAGTAACCCAAATTTGAAAAACCATCGGGAGTTTCCCTGTGGCGAGGTTTTTAATAATTAACTCTTTCACTCCTAACTGACGATACCAGCGTTGATTCCACCAGAATGTGGTAAATAATTACGGAGAGAAAGAGTTTCAAAAATTACGGTTTGTTAACTCTAGGGGAAGTTAATTTTAGTTTTTTTCCCCGGCTCACATAAGAAATTTTGTATAACAGGCACACTACCAGCTAACAATGAGAAGCACGACATGGCCTAAATTGTGCCGATGTGTCTAAAGTCAAAATCAAATTAAATCTAACAATGAGAACAAAATGAACAATATATATATATATATATATATATATATATATATATATATATATATATATATGAATAATTTAATACAAAACTAGCTAGGGTGATGGGTTAACAATGGGATATAGTTTGATGGAATAATCTCATTATAGATTGCTTATAGAGGAGTGGATAAGTGTCTCTATTTTTGCTCTTTATCTTGCACTGCTGGTTGGGTGGCCGCTGGACTCGTCGGCGTAGTAGATGCAGGATGGGCTCTGGGCTGATCTTCTTTATCTTGTAAAAGCTTATCGTCTGCAGCAAGAGGTGGGAAGGGCATGCAGTGGACATCTAGGGCCGGGGACAGGGCAGTTGATACTGGGCAAGTCTCTGAGCAATAGACCGTAGACAATTGGTCGTGGGAACTGGGCTTTAGGCCGTTTGTAGTGGGCACTACTCGCTGACAGAGGGATGGGGTTCTGGCCTTATCGGCTCAGGTTTTGTGACACTGATTTTTAAAAATTAGATTTTTCGTTTTTAGAAAATAAAAAAGTAGCCGTTGCATCAGAACTTTGAATGGACTAAAATATTATGATGTCGGATTTTCACTATCTTTTCTAGTTTACGAGATCTAAACGGGAAAGACGGACAGACGTTTCACAAAAAACTATTAGCGTCTTTTCCTCCTTTCGGGGGCCGCTACAAAAAGAAAATATTCAGACATCTCTAGGATAAAAGACTATACGACTAGGGACCTACCACTTGGCATGGCTTGCAGTACTTACCAGAGGTAGGATTACTTCACTTGGAAAAGCACACGCCCAACAAATTCACGCGCGCGCAATCAAGCAGGCTGCCCCTTCCCCCCTTTTTTAAAAAAATTTCAACTTTGACGGCTGTATTGAGTCTTAAGTAATCTAGACGGTAACGTCTGGCTGATGAACGAAAGCTCTGATATAGACGCGTGGTCTTCGGGACACGGGCTCCGATATGACATACCGGTAATGGAAAACGATGTTGACACGACAGCAGGAAGGGTGTTTGAAATTCTACACGGTCTCTGGGTGTCTTTGTTAGCACACACCCAGTTAGCACTCGTATCTTGTTCTCACATTGCATTATCTTATATTTCTTATAAATTACAGACGTTACTTCAAAGGAGAAGATAATTACGTCTTCATGTGTCACTTTGCGTGTCATGTGTCACTTTGCGTGTCATGTGTCACTTTGCGTGTCATGTGTCACTTTGCGTGTCATGTGTCACTGCGTGTCATGCTTGTTCAACTTCGTTGGTTTACTTGACTGCTTCAAGCTCCCCAGTCCATGATCTAATCATCTAATGGGACTAGGGAAGAAGGACCATTAGTACGAAATCTTATCTTTGTGTCTTTCCGAGTATTTTATTAGGTTTTGTGTTTATATTTCTAAATTAAGGGTCTACATTAGACATGCTAATTCATTGCATATCCTGGTTTTGTTGCCGTTCATTCTAAGATGTACTTTGTTATACATTAAAAACTCTTATAAGGTTTAGAATTTAAAAAAAAAATGTTTCCAATATTATTCATAGCTAGCCCTACAATCTAATGTGAATATCGGCAATCAATTTATTTTTAAAATTATTATCTTATTTTGGGGGGGGGGGGATTGCTACGGTCTGACTGACAACACATCCCCTTGGATGGCTGCCTGGTCGTGCGGTTTGCACGCTGGACTGTCGTTCGGATTTATCGATGGTCCCGGGTTCAAACCCTGCCCGCTCCCATCCCCCGTCGTCCTGCGGGAGGTTTGGACTAGGAAGTAAACTATCTTCAACTCTGAAGGAACATCCGAAACATGTAAAACATTTTACAAACATTTTACAACACAAGCACAATAGAATCACATGGTCTCCATTATAATTGCATGATCCCTAAATGGTCAGCAAAGAATCTACAGCTACAACATGATTGCTTTGATTGGGCATTACTGTTATCGTGATTGCTGGTTATCCTGTAGAGCGCCATATAAATTTATCCTCAGATTTAACACATATATACATTTATAGCATTCTAGCGTAACATACGCCATTTTCAGCATTATAAAAGATGAGCTTTTACAGCGTCTGTCCCTAGAGATCGCAAGGTCTGAAGGAAGTCTTTACACATAATTGTAACTATTTAAGTCTTACACGCTAACGCAGTAACAGTGATGCTTATTCATGATCTAATGCGATCACAAGCTTATTGCCACGTAGTCCTGATGGTCTTTGAGAAGTTTATTATGGCCACTAGTTTGTTACATCAGCTCTTTTTTTTTCTTTCTTTTCCTAACATTTTAAGCTTATGCCCCTCAAATTTATATGTTGTATGTTTTACATGTTTCGTATGTTCCTTCAGAGTAAGATAATTTACTTCCTAGTCCAAACCTCCCGCAGGACGACGGGGAATGGGAGCGGGCAGGATTTTGAACCCTCGACCATCGATAAATCCGAACGACAGTCCAGGGCGCAAACCGCACGACCAGGCAGCCATATGGTTACACTCATTAATTTAAACATTTAATTTGAAAAAAAACTAAAGAAAGAAAAGGCGGTGGTATATAGAAACTCTACATCAACGGACTTACGGGTATTTTTCTTTGATTGGAGCATAGTATAAAATCGATTGTGCATAGTCTCATCGATTGGGGCATTGTTACTTCGATTGTAGCAGTGACATCGATTCTAGGTTGAGTTGATTACAAAACCGAACGAAAAAAAAAATCTATTTACTCTGATCCTTGTGGGGGCCTACTTTGTACAGAGAGAAATGGTTCACTAGGTTACTGTCTTTAATTCATAAACCTAATCAATAACGACATTGTTTGAATGCTACTTTGATGTAAATTACAATACATGCATTTTCTATTTCAATATGTTATTTTTAGTTCTTTTTAAAGTGACATGTTCTTTCATTGTTTACATTAAAAGTAAACGAACATGTTAGAAGATTGATGACTCACAATCCTAAGTTTTAGCGCGACTGTTGAATACTTATCGTTGTCAATCCTGACAAGTTTTTTTTTTAACGCGCTGCTGTTACTCAATCAATGAGAAATACCGCACACGAACAAGTTGAGGGTTCAAAGGTCGCCCAGTTCACGACTGCCCTGCCAATCGTTCCTCCCAGAAGTGCCAAGGTTATCATTGTAGTGATTTCATCAAGGCTGGTCGGTAACCAGGTCGTGGGACTCCCGCACATTCGCTTGACCTACTTCCAAGATTCACCTGCCGGTCAATCAATAAATATTTGACGTCTGCTCATTCGTACTCAATTTGATTCTTTGTTCTCTCCCCTATAACAGTTTACAGTTTTACGTGAACTTGTTTTTAGCTGTCCCTGGGTGGAAAAGCTTCGGTTGTTTATTTGTTGTCTTTCCGTCTGTCCAAAAAAAAAAAAAAGAAAAAGAAGCGGTATTGAAAATCATGTCATAGTCGCCTTCATCATGCTCGCTTTGATCTAGCCACAGCGGCTACTTTAAGTGTTCTGAAAGAGAAACAAAGCGAACTAGTTTGCAATAGTCTTTTCTCACCAACTAAATGAGTTATAGAAAATTCAGTTGCAATATGATCTTTATCTTGAAATAGGTTCGAATTTTATTTATGGTCTCCTCTCAAAGCGAAATATGTGTTTGTAATGAAATGTGTTAGTACTACTTACTACCTCATTCTTTGTTATCCTGTTTTAATAAGTAAAGGGTGGGTTGTGGTGAGACAGCACGTTATTAGGCGGAGGGGGGAAGCCTATATATTTTGAAATAAAATATTTAATGCTTATCTGTTTCAAAAATAAATTTACGCTCACCTAGTTACACGTTGAAGCAACCGACATATTTGTGAAATGTCTGTAGCGTAGCTTGCTAGCACCCAAGTAGGCCTACTGGACCAATAATTATTGATTGTCGCACTTAGAATCGCATCACTGTTCAGGCGAATTTATCGAAGACTCATGAAACTCTCAAGCTAATGGTCTGACTGACACATTCACTTGGGAAGGATCCAAACAGATGTACATTTTTTGCGTCCTTGTTGTTCATGGCTCGATTCAAAGACTCTCGGGACTAGAGATGTGTCCAAGTCCGAGCACAACGGGAAACTCCCCCATTCCTGTTCAGCCGTGCGGTTGTCAGCCATAAAACGGCTCCTCGAGAAACTTTGTGTGGTTAGTGAATTGCACTCACAACATTACCACATTTAAAGGAACTTTTTGAACAAAAGTGTTAAGAAAAATCGAAAAAATCTTGGAAGACAACCATCCATCAGTACAACGTCAGGTCGTCGCGAAGTGGGCGAAATATTTAATAAATAATACAAGAACATTACATCAATACCAGAAAAGGTATTAACAACACAATAATCCAGTAACACCAATAGAAGTTTGGTGTTACAGGTACAAAAGCTCGTTTGTACTTCACTCGGTCAGACTAAATGTTTTACATGTTTCATATGTTCCTTCAGAGTTGAAGATAATTACTTCCTAGTCCAAACCTCCCGCAGGACGACGGGGGATGGGAGCGGGCAGGGTTTGAACCCTGGACCACCGATAAATCTGAACGACAATCCAGCGCGCAAACCGCACGACCAGGCAGCCATCCACGCCATATCAACACCACTCGCTGATCAGGAAACATGAAAAGGACTAAGATGCCTGTGTGTAGTCGCTGAACGAACTGTTGTATTTGTGTGTATGTTTCTTTTGTGTTGTTTTTATATGAGAAAAGAGTCCTTGTCATCACAACAAATTCACAGAAGGATCAATAAAGCAGAGTCGTAGTCTTGTTGGGACTTTCTTCTTTCCTCACCAGTGCTATGAGCTCGCCTCTGTTTCACACTCCAACGGGGCTTCTGTGGCACTAAACATCTCCTCTATCGTCACTAGGAGGCGCTAGATCCTTGGCCCATGTTCCAGTTGCGTACGCCAGATATTCTTTAAAATAAATGAATCAAATTGCCCCACAGTAACCAAAGGGTGGAATACAGACATAAAGCGCATTCTATTACTCACTAATGGTGTCTGCTGTTTTCAGTGAGGCTGGATCACATAGTTTCTCTTGTCCCAACAAACCAACTAAAGCATTTTTATAATTCATTAATTTCCCTGTTAAGAATCAGTTTGACTTCTACAAAAATTTTTTTTTCATATGCAACTACTCTGATGTGTTCACAGACCAATTTATAGATTTTTAGCAAATTGAAAGAAGATTAGACTTAAATTTTCACACGGCGTTTTCGACGCTTAGGGCCGCACATTCTCTCTTCAGAATTCGTTCGTAGGCGGCTTCCACAGCTTCTTCCTATCTTGCGCCCACGAATTTTAGGTCTTCTAAGATGGTGCGATGCCATTGTTAGACGTGGCTGGCCTTGTTTTGCCTCCCTTCGGCTTCCAAGCTTGTTCAAGCTATGTTCCGCGAATTTCATACAAAGATCGGTAACCACTTCACTTAATTGGCGAGTGCGGAAAGGTGACTTGTTCTTGGTGTGCTGTCTTTAGGTTCCTACTCAGCAATTTCTGCTGAGCCACATTTAGCCTCTTATCAATCTTTATGGATGAGCTCTAGGTCTCGCAAGCATAGGTGACCGCGGGGGACAATGATTGTATTGAAAAGGTGAATCTTTGTCCCCAGGCTAATGGAATTTGTTTGCTTTAAAAGCTTTTGAAAGACGGATCCTCCTTTCCTTTATGTGATTTACGCTTGTAATAACAAGAGAACTTTTTCAGTTGTTCAAGCTGTGTGTGACCAATGTTAAATACCAGTGGAGCTGTGGGCTATACTCGATGTTGAAGAACATAACAGATTTTTATGCAGAGATGTCGCCAGAATTCGAGGGAGGACATATTCTTCTGCTATTTTCCAGATTGATTTACGCTGGACACCATCAAACACTTTTTTTTGAAATCTACTAAACTGATCAACTGATTGTTGGTATTAGTGGCTTTGCTTGACAGTTCGTTGGACAAAAATCTATCCATTGAAAATCTATCCAGTACAGGATCTGCCTCTTCCCTCTTTTTTAGCATGCCCACACTCTTCTGAGCCTTTAGATGGTTACTTATCATAATTTTTGAGTATTCTGCCTTAGGAAGTGGTGGTCGGTGGACCATCAGTGCAAACCCATAGTTAAAATCCACATGCCAGAAACAAAATATATATTCTTAAGTAATATTTGAAATAGATTTTACTACATTTTTAATAGACTGTTATTTGGAAGTTTACTTTTTGTGATGTTAATGGTTAATCATTTTATTTTTGAGACTTGATTTTCCTCTTTTATTTTATTGTATACGTTTGAGGAAAGTTTTTCTTGGTTGTTTAAAACTTATAACACATGAGAGTCATTTTTTTTAGCAGCCCTCTTAAGTAAACGTCATAGTTTTTGTAACATTCTGTTCCTAAAAGCTAAAAGAGCTCTTGAAAATCAGGTTCTACATTGCTCTCATCGAAAAAATCTATGTGTGTTATTAAATAGTTATATAGTCCCCAAACACATTATATATTTATCATGTATTCAACAAAGATCATTTCTCTTCCACAATTTCTGCCACTGACCAAACCATTGTCATTGTGAATGTAACTAAATTGTGAATTTGTGTACAATGTTTTGAGTATGACTTACCATCAAGGGCTAGACCCTGTTTCCTTATTTTAACTAGTTAATAATACACATTTTTATTTTCTGCAGGCGATGTTGTTCTCAGCAATTTAAATCTCAAAGAAAGTGCCTTGGTAAGTAATTCTAAATGCAGATCTATAAGGTTTTAAGCCACTTTAAGCAGACCTAACCATCTTGCCAGAAGCCAAGGTCATTCAGTTTTTAAACTAAAACATACACGGTCAGATTTAAGTAAGTAAAGGCCCCGGGGCAGGATTTTTGTAGAGGCCGCTACACTTTTTCGAAATGTCTATTTATAATTATAGTAATACTTATGTCTAAAAGCATGCCTTATTTTAAAAGAAAAAAATAAAGTACTTGTACATTTTATCTAATTTTTCCATCCTCTTATACAATTTTTAATATGTGTATTTTGGTATAAAAATGTATTTTTTTTTATTGATGAACTGCCAAAATCCAATGTTACTTTTTAAAATTACAAGCTTGCTACAAGCAGACACTTTCTTAACCATAACAGTGTGACCAACTACAAGATTTAAACCATTGTCTGTAAAAATGTGAAAAAAAATATTTAAAAAAAAAAAAAAAGTCCAAATATGGATCTATTTTGTGTATTGTTGAGGCCCCTTTTTTGTGGAATCCCCTGGAAAGTAGCCCAGCCAGCCCTGCTTTAAATCTGGCCCTGAAAAAACATAGTTCAGCCCCTTACATTAAACCAATCTCATTTTCTGAACAATGTTGGTTTGCAAATAACAAGGCATTTCATAATACAACATTTTAGAGACTAAATTACATGCAGTACCAGTATTTTGAAAGTAAAAATTTTTCCTTTTATTTAGCTTTGTAACAATAACATCTGCATCATCTGTGTAAAGAACAAATATTAATAATTACCAATAAGTAATCATAATAATTAAGATGATAGAATCAAAGTTCACAAATGTAATTCTTCTAATTATTTCTTCACAGGATGACTTAGATTTACCTGTGAAAATAAAAGCAGGCCATATAGGTCAGTGAACTCTTATGTTTGATAGTGTAGCTGTTATTACATCTCCATTGTTGTTGACTAGATCTTCTTAATCATGGATAGGCATATTCTTGAGACTATTTTTGCACACCTGTTTGGGGTGTTGGAAGAGAATGTTTTACATATTTGGTATGTCTCTTGAGGGGAGGTGAAGGACAAGCGATGTGGAATGAGGGGAAAGGTTATTTGAAAGTTTAAAAAATCTATTTGCTACGTACCTTTGTGTGGCACACTCCCATTCAAAATTTTGCAATCTGAGTGCACCCTGGACCAATCTCTTTTGCCAACACAAGGGAGAGGAAGGAACATTGAACTTGACATCACCATCATAGAGACTTTAACTTAAGCCAAAACATATTTAATTTAATTTACTTATAATAATGACTTCAGTAAATGAACTGGGTGTCTCTGGGTTTCAATCCCTGTGAAGATTAAGATTAATTTTCAGGATTTTTTTTATGGTGCCCTCTTTTTGAATGCCCCTTCCTAATCCACCTTAGGCAGACCACTCCAGCCCAACATAACCAACACCTTGTAAGGCAGTGCTGAACAACTGAAGAAAACAGCACACTATTTTTCCTTGGCACATTCTGCAAAAGAGCTGACAGCTCAGCAGCAAAAACCTGGCTAGAAGAAAAAGAAGAAGGTGCCCTTGACTTCAACCAACTCTAATGCGTACCTAACATTACTTTGGGAAAAGTAAAGGTGGTAGGACATTGTGCTGGCCACATGATGTCCATGTTATCCATAAGCCACAGATGATCTTTATCTTAATATATCACAGTGTCTGTACTTTTAAAAATAAACAAGGACTATCTTATACTGTATGTGCAAATGAAAGTTTCTTTTGTTAGACGGTAACTTAAGATTGTACCTAAGACTGTGTGGGAACATATGGGTAAAATGTGTGTGTTTGTGTAGAAGCAGCAGTGTGATTTGTTTGTTTTTAAATATCTCTTAACTAATAATTTTATTATATTCCGTCAGATCGTAATATAGTGGTGTAGCTAAGGTGGGGGGAGAGGAGGGGAGAATTAAAAAATCCCCCCGGGCCCCTACTTGAAGGGGGGCCCCCAAATGAGTTTTTTACATTAAAAACTAAATATTACGCAAAATGCAGGGGCCCCCAATGAGGTCAAACCCCCCAGGCCCCCGAATGATGGAAAATTCCTAGCTGCGCTCCTGTCGTAATAAGATGTTATGTTTTAGTAATTACTTAAGAATTCATATTATTAGATGGTTTTTAACTGTGTCCAGGTAAATTGACCTTAAAAGTCCCATGGAAGAACCTTTATACAGAGCCAGTCATTGCACAGGTTGAAGGCATTTATGCCTTGGCTCTACCGAATGTTGGTTAGTATGGATTTGTTAATATCTTCAGAGAGTATAGGTGTCATTTTTTTTTTCCCTACTTAGTTAAGAACAGTTCTTTTATTTTTAGAAATCCAAGTTGTTTTTTTAAGCTTAGTTTATTTTTTTTTTACTTCAGCCTTGGTTGTACCTAAATGATCATGAAAATACTTGAGAACATTTTTCTTTCTCATTAAATTATATCAACTGAAGATTATTTTTTTGACGTGCTTTAATTGAGCCTTTTCTTTTAAAAGTATATAGTAGAGAAATATCAGTAATTTTACTGCTTTAATTCTTAACAGTTTTTTCTATGCCCAACTTACCATTAAGTTTTTCCTTCCCTTTTCTTCTCTATCATATAATCAGCAAGTCTTTTACAGGATTTCTCCACCTTGCCAAATATTTAATCATTCTCTGTCTTGGCATTCATAGCATTAAGTAGAATTATATATAAATTGATGTTTAAGAACATTAAACTACTGGAATTATGGCATAGTATGAGTTTTTAAATATGATTTTTTCAGTTGAATACTAAAAATATCATTTTTGTAACATAAATTCTGTTGAATACAAAAAATATCATTTTATAACATATTTTCTGTTGAATACTAAAAATATCATTTTATAACATATTTTCTGTTTCTGTTTTCCTTGAGAAGGTAACAGATCTCATAGTTGGCACTGATCTATATATCATAATGTTTTATTTCCCTAGCCATTAAATATGATGAAGAAAAAGAGGTCAAAGCCATCCAGGATACCAAACAAGCTGCACTTGCCAAAATCGAAGAACTAAAGAAACTTGAGGCTGAGAAAGGTAGGAAATCCTTTTCATAGAATGTCACATTTAGTCAGACCTTTGTATGAGCATAATATTGTTACGAATCTCACTATCCAGGCTCTCTGCAAACTGCACCATACACCACCAACTTAAAGAATTTGACAACTCAGGGCTCCAAAGTAACGTAACACTTTAATAGTTGAATAAATAACAGCCAATACTGTACAATTGGCAAAACGTGCACTGTACAAATATCTCTCTGATAACACCGTACCGCTGTATCAACTCTTGCACTGGCCTCTCCGTCTTGCTCTGGGCTTACACTGGGTTCAACAGTTCAGGACCGACTTCACACACTAGGCTCACAGACCAAGATCAAGACGCCAGTCGTCTCAACTGTACTTGACAGTACTCCGCACTGAACCGTCGTAATGCTCCGTACAGAACCACACCGTTGAACTGTGCTGTAGTGAACCTTCTGTCGTGAACCCATTTTCTGAACCGTCTTGACTGCGACACCTCCGCTCTTATATAGGGTCCCTACTGGCCTTCTCGAACCAGACAGAACGCCGCTCGACGTTTCTAGGTGGTCAGATGACTACAACTCTCGTCACGCTCCTGAGCTCTGTTCACGGCGTCAATCCTTCCCGAACCATCATGTTGACACTCGTCTCGGCCGACTGTCATAACTCGTCACAGTTGACCGCTCGTCTAGCGCTGGCCTGGGGCGATTTGCGTTGGCTGACTACACTCAAACCACCACCACCCCCATATGTGCCACCACCAGGTTTATAACCGTATGTTAACTTTGATTTGAGGATGAATGTCTAGTTGTGTTTTTTAGTGCTCTGAACATGGTTAGTGGTTCCCTGTTTGAATCCCACCTTCTGCCATCCCCTGCCATCATGGACTAGGTTTGGGCTAGGGTGTAATAATCTTCTTTTTTGAAAGAATATCTAATCATGTAAAAAAATAAACCTGCAAATAGAAAATATCAATAAGTTTTCCTTTAAGTTATCTTATCTTATATAATACAGACATTACTTCCAAAAAGAAGATGATTACGTCCTACGCGTCATGCATTCAGTCATGCATATTAACCAATGACTTAAATTCTGCCAAGTCACTGGTTTTTCTGGCTAGCTCAGGCAACCCATTCCATGCTCTAATAGGGAAGAAGAAATATTTGTACAAATTTGGGACGAGGAATGCGCCTTTATCTTTGTGTCTTTCTGAGTATTTTATTAAATTTAGTTGTTGTAGTTCTAACCAAGTTCCTATACATAAGGCTTTACTTCGAGTCCAAAGGTTAAGGAGGAATGCAGTATTTTTTTAACAAGTTCATAGTGAGTATATAACTCCATGAATCAGAACATTAAAGTTTTATTAATTATGTTTTCTTATTTTATTTGTATTTGGTAACTATGGTGACTAGACATGCAGCTACTGTCTGCTCCACCTATTTTCAAATATATTTGGAGATGTTGTCTTTATCATAGGGCAGAAGGAGCCTTATATAATATAGGATAACAATTGAACTGTTTATTGATCTCATAGATGTGTGTGTCAACTCAAATCACAATAATTATAATAACAATGTTTGCCAAAAAAACAGCAACATTATAATCTACCTGCATTTCCATTTGTGTGTCTCTATGAAATTATCTTTTTCTATTCTTTCATCTTAGTTATCTTCTCTATTCTTTCATCTTAGTTATCTTTTCCTTTCATCTTAGTTATCTTTTCCTATTCTTTCATCTTAGTTATCTTTTCCTTTCATCTTAGTTATCTTTTCCTATTCTTTCATCTTAGTTATCTTTTCCTATTCTTTCATCTTAGTCATCTTTTCCTATTCTATGTCTGCACATTCATTGTCTAGTTTTGTAGAAAGTTGATTGAATCATATCTCTAACATTTTCTCAGATAAGCCCAAAGAACCTAAAAATGACAGTTTTGTTGAGAAGTTGGCAACACAGGTCATTAAAAACCTACAAGTCAGGATATCTAATATCCACATTCGGTATGAAGACAAGTACAGTAACCCTTCCAGGCCGTTTGCGATGGGATTCACACTCAGTGAGCTACTCTTTCATGTGAGTTATCAAAATCTCTGCACTTGGTATATAAAAGCTATTCATAATTTGTTTTCTCCATTGATGCCCACTAAGACTGAAAAATATTTATGTTTGCACCTCTTCTTGCCTTAGCCAATTAAGGAGTCAGGTCAGGTGCCATGTCAAACAGTTAGAGAGTCAGTAGTCAGGTGCTATGTCAAACAGTTAGGGAGTCAGGTGCCATGTCAGACAATTAGAGAGTCAGGTTTTATGTCAAATAGCTAGGGAGTCAGGTGCCATGTCAAACCATTAGGGAGTCAGGTGCCATGTCAAACCATTAGGTACCATGACAAAATCCTGAGCATGATGGGGACATCTAATGTTTCTTGCCAGTGGAGGCAACCACCCAATAAAATTGTCTGTCACACTATTGAACACATTATAGGGAGCGCCAAAAAAAGATTGTTTCTGTTTTCAACATATCTTTCATTTAAGTTTTTGTTAGCTTACTGGATGACATTGATAATTATAGACAAATGGTTTGAAATGATTGGATTTGAAGTATTACAATATGGCATATAATATCATTATTATTAAAATAAAGTTAAGGTCCTCCTTTTTACCTTGCCATCCGCGGGGAACAGATGATGTAAAGCTCATCTGTTTCTTTGATTGATGGTTAAAGAAGGTGTCTTGTGGTCATTACAATGACCAACCACCTTAACTTCTCAAGGGTATGTCAAGTACCCATAAGAGTAGGGTGGACTGTGGGGGGGGGGGGGGGGTCCCTAATAATTCTTAAGTTCAAAATCCTAGTCTTAAACTGGATTAGAACTGGGGACCCTTCAGTTTAAAAGCCAAGCATTTTACCACTCAACCATTACAACCCCTAATATTTTTATCATGTTGATTTAATGTTTAAATGAAGTATTATATGCATTGTGACTAAAAATTAAGGATTAATTATGTGTCAATATTTAGATTCATCTTCTTTAATTTTTTATCTGCAGACAACAGACTCCAACTGGAAGGAGACAGTTATCAAAGAGGCTGTCACACAAATATTTAAGGTGGGTTTTCCAAGGGCTCATGATGATTGTCTGGCTGGGTACTCTGTGCTAGGATGTCATCATGTTCAAATCAGTAGGGAATCAATTGGTTAGACAGTAATAGGTTTATAAACACCTTCAGAAGCTCTAGCTGTTTCCTAAGAAAGTTGCTGTTGAAGTATTTTCAAACACATTTCTTGCATTATCATCATATTTGTAGGATGTAAAATTGTAATTTTGTGGTACCTATACAATAGATTTTTTTACCAGCACAAGTAAGCACTTTTACTATTTTCAGGTATTCATCATTTCTAGCTGGTACACTAAAGTTATACTTGAATCTTCAGTAAAAATTTACAGTGTAACTTATAACCATCAAAACCAATCGTTAGTTCATTCAGTTATTTTGCCAGATCTATATGTTGCAATTTACATTTACAGATTTATAGATATTGTTATGACACGATAAGGAATTAGTTATTTGTTTCGGGAATAGGGGAAGTTTTTACTTAGTGACGATGACGTGATATAACTTTAAAAAGTAAGAACACTCTAGGAGACGATATAAACAAGACGCTTTCCTTATCACAGTAGAAATAAGAAACATTATATAGATGGCTTGTAGTAGATGACATTTGACGGTTCCCTTCTTGAGTATTAAACGTATTTGATGTTCAACACTAGCGTCGACTACCTATATTGATTGTTCCGGCCTTTCGTTGGTGTTACTTATTTCCTTTAAGGGTTTCCTCCTGCTTATTTCATTTGTTGTATTTGACACTGCGGAAGAGCGCTTAGCAATATACACATATATATATATTTTATATATTTTCCAGCTTGTCAGACTGGATTCTCTGTCAGTGTATTGGAACAGTAAAGACAGGCTGATACAGGATCTAGACAAGAAAGTCATTCTTGTAAGTTGATAATTATTTTGTTGTATGATAATAAATTATAATTTCCATTTTTAAATGGGTATTATTTCTCTCCCTTTTCCAACTAATAGATATTTAAGTTAAAATGGTGACTTATACAGTCCACACCTAATCAAGAATTCAGCTTTTTGATACTCTTATTAAGGACTTCCTGTGAACAACTGTTTTAGGGGATGAAGGTTACTCTTTAATTGAAGAATAATAATTAAACATACAATACTAACATTCTGGTAAGAACACCCACATGATATTGCCTTGTGTAAATATATATCAGGCAAAGGGATTGAATGGTAGAAATATGTCGATTACAAACCAAACGATCTCGAGTTGAAATTCTGATGAAGACTTTGACATAAAGCATTTTTAAGACACCCCTGAGTCTACACAACTCTAATGGGTATCTGACATCAATTGGGGAAGCAAAGGTAGTTAGTCATAGTGCTGGCATACAAACTTTTAAATATAGAGAGCTATATTTAAGTAGCCTTAGCATTTGCAATTAGTATTTTTCAAATTTTTTTTTGTTATGGTTATCTTTGTTTTAGATATACAATCTTGACCACTATCAGACGTACTATTGATATAAACAAATTCTAGTCAGTTTTGTATTTAATGTCATCTTAATATGTGTTAATATTTTCAGGATTCATTACAAGAACTTGTTCAGGTTTTATTTTTTTTTTTTAGTTTCCTACTGTCTATAATCTCTGTATGCCTGTGTAGACCAAACTTGTTTTATTGTGTTTATAGAAACTCACCTGATGAATTGAACCACTCTTTCATTTTTCTTCTGATTCCATGCTTCTATACATTGCTCACAACAAACTAACATCCATTGTTTAAATAATTTAATCCTTTGATTTTTGTAGCTTGTCACATGTGAACTTTTTTTTTTTTATAATAAGTTAATACAATGTATACTCTTATATATCAAGTTTTAACACATTCTAGTTAACTAAGGCTTTTACTTTGGTTCATCCCTGTCATTTACTGACAAAAGTATATTGCAGTATGCCAATGTTACATGGTTTGACTGTGCATTGTGGGTACGGGCATGAAACTGTGATGTCACATCTTGTTTTTTTGGCTTTACTTGGTTCATCTTTACATGTTCTTGACATTTCAAGAGCTGAAATACAGCGAAATCACTTGATTTAAAATACTTTTGAAATAAACTTTAGAGGCTCAAATGACGGGATATGACATCAAGACGTTCACAGCTTCTAACTTTTGGTATTGCCGCTGTTGTAAATGCTTGAACCTTTGTAGTGTGTGTGCCAGTGTTGTTTTATGACATGAAAAAAAAAGACATCTCACATTGTCTTCACAATTATATGAATATATATGTCTTTGATTCCGAAGATTAAGGATGAGTGCACTGTTTCACACGACTATGTTGTGATCTGCATATTTTTCCACATCTAATTCAGACAAAGCTGCTGTCCTTGAGGTTCTATTTAAGTTTTTCTTTTTATCTTCTGTGACTGTATTCAACAAGGGTTTTTCTATAGGTCTCAAATGTGTGTCCCGTGTTTTTTTGTTTTTTAAGAGTTCTTCAACTTTCTCTTTCAGAGACCATCTGTTGTTTGCTACTTTCCTCAATGCCAGTCGTCACTATTAAATAACATACTATACTCTTCCCAAAATCTTAATAAACTCTAAAATTATTCCTAGTCTTTTGTCATCCCTATATGATGAGGTTAGAGCATGTGACTTGTATTAGTCCACTTTATTAGTCATGTTGTTCTGTACCTAATAATTAAGAAAAAAAAATACATGACCTTCTTGTTTTGCATGATGTGTTAAACATGTTAGTAGATTTAGAGTTGCAGTGGAACCTCAGCTAATGACTATAATCCATTTTGAAAGTTGGTCGGTTTGCAAAGTGTTCAATATCCAAAAAATTTTTGTCATAAGAAAAAAAGCAAATAGTTCTAATTGGTTCTCAGCCCCTGTTGACTTACTAATATATAAAAGTTACAGACTATATATGTATGTTATTTAAATGGCAATAATAAACACATAAAAATATTAAAGAAAGCATTTAAACAAGAAAACATTTATGTGTACTAAATCTTAAGAAACTTTTAGTTGTTATCCAAAATCTTTCCTCTTGAAGGTGTTAGGTAGCCAAGGTTCCACTGTAGTTAGAATGTAGAAGTAGGAAGAATATCTTAGAATAATAAATACTATTTATCTTATTTGTCAGTTGTTTTTTTTTAATGATTCAGTAGCTCATTATAATCATTAAAATCTAGATTTTGTGAAGTTAAAGATTCTGAATTTTATGTTTATTTTCTAATATACTATTTAAGCTTAAATACAATGTGTTCTGTAAAAATCAACCAATATTTCATCCAAAACATTAGATCTTTGATTGATGTTGTTTCTATGTTGGGATGATTTCCTCTCATTTTCAATATAAAAAGTCATTGGTTAAAAAAACATCAAACCTGTTTCTATTTTGATCACAGGGCAAGCTCCAGGACAACATTGCCAAGCAAGGAACAAAGCCACATTTACAATATTGTAAGTCTTTTGTATGGACTAGCAGCGTAATTATTGCTCTGAATGACTGGGGATGCTCCAACAAACATATATGAGTTATATAAAGATTTAGAGCATCCTGAAATGTTTCACTCAAGTTGTAATTATTCCTTAGGAAATTGTTGACCATTTCTGCTATCTTGGCACCATCATCTCCAACGCTGTGATACTGGATAAAGACATCAACAACAGGATAACCAAGGCAAAGGATATCAGAAAAGAGTGTGGGCCATACCGTGGAGACTACCAATACCAAACCTTAATAAGATGGCATGATAAAATAACTAGCAAAGAAGTGCTGCGAAGAGCAGGGTGCCAGGACATCCGCACATGTAATCAACATAAGACACTTTGGCTTGCTTGAACATGTTCACAGAATACCACAAGGTTGACTGCCACAAAACATTCTGTATGGTGATCTGATAGAAGGGAGTTAAGTCACTGATGTATGTAAAGGTAACATGATGCTCTTCAAAATTGACACCACCAAATTTGCAAAAAATGAGGTACTGGATCGATGGCGAGCAAGCTTAAAGGAAGGGTCCTGGATTGCAAGTGGCATACACACCAGAAGAAGAAAGAAAGGTGAAAGTGCTACATTGTCTGGTGATTACAGATCCCCAACCTGTAACTGCAGTTGTGTATAAAGAATTGGCCTCTTTCTTCACATAAGAAGGTGCAAAGAGAAGAGATTGTCTCTTGCGACTTAAAAAGTCACTGACGTATTCATTTAAACTCCTGTCTATTTCAGACCAATTTTTAAAAAAAAGTCTAAATTTATTTTTGTTATCCTTCAAAAACATTAATCTATTCAGAATGTATATTTTCTTCTCCTGCCGTAGTGTTCAAGCCAATCTCAGCTGTGGCTCACCTCAGGTTGAACACCAAGCCTGAACTCACAGATTTCACTCTGCCTAAAATTTTCTTGACCTTGGTATTTGATGAAATAGCTGTAGGACTGTCAAAAGATCAGGTACTTGATGTCTGCATCTGTTTACTTCATTGTAAAATTGTAGACTTGTTTAATGCTAAGTTCTAATATTACAATGAACTAGTTGCCCTAAAGATTCAAGTTAAATAAGTTGTAATATTACAATCAACTAGTTGCCGTAAAGATTTAAGATAAATGAGTTGTAATATTACAATGAAGTAGTTGCCTTAAGATTTACATAAAATAAGTTGTAATATTACATTGAACTAGTTGCCCTAAAGATTTTAGATAAAAATAAAGTTGTAATATTATTGAACTAGTTGCTATACAGCCCTAAGATTAGCAAGTTTTTAATCTGAATGGTTTACTTGAATGTTTTTACTAACTAGATCTTATACTTTAAAGGAAAAATGGAAATCCAGAATTTATAGTATTTGTTTTTGTTTCTTAAGATGCTAGTTAACTGCCTGCTATTGAAACAGATAAGCTTTACAAAATCTATTCTCATATTCTCATATATTATTAGATTGAAAGTTCTAAAACAGATACCTTAACCATGCTCATTAGGTTTTTAAGAAAATGAAAACAAAAAGTTATGAATCAGCCGATGGTTAAAACAGAAATATATACTACAATGATACCACAACATTGTAAACCTAACATAACAAGAAAGATTTAGATAGTCTTTCAATCTTAGTATCCAGGAACCCCAGCACATCACCTGTAGAGCTAGAACTTAAGAATCTCATTAGCTCACTATAGTCTTTCAATCTTGATGTTCAGGAACTCCAGAACATTACCTGTAGAGCCAGAACTTAAGAAGCTCATTAGCTCACTATCACTCTTAACCATCTTCATTTAAGAGAATGTCCTAAGTGTCATTTGGGGTGGGGGGCTGATGTCACAACGCTTAGCATGCAGAACATTGCAATGGTGATGTGTCAAGTAGCATGACTTCCTGGTCAAGTAGTAACCACCTTGGACTTTCATCTTGATGGTCCTGAGTTCAAACACTGCCCATTGCCATTCCCTGCCATCCTGCAGAGGTTTTTGTCTAGGGCGTAATTCTTCTTCAATTCTGAAGGAACAACAGAAACTTGTAAAATGAAAACAAAAATCTCTTTAAAAAAACGTAGTCATTTGTTTTAAAAATATGACATTAAAAATTCTGTTTTAAGCCTCTCTTTAATTTATTTTAACTCAAAATTTTCTCTTCTAGTATGATGATATATTAGAATTATTAGAAGCCTTAGAACGGATGAGTCTGATGGCCAGGTATAAAAAGACAAGGCCTGATAAACCATACAAAGGAAATGCAAAATTATGGTAAGAACAAGTTATTGAAGACATTTTGTTTTTAGCACTTAGATATCTCTGATGAATTTTATCTATAAAAGAGGAAAAATTTAATTTTTCTAAGTTTTAAAAATAGAACACAAAAGGAAATAAAAAAAAAATGATAAAGGTAACACTTTTTCAGAGAAATTTTCTGTGTAAAGGATTCTGTGACAGTTCCAGAGGGGTAGCTAGGGTGGGGGCAGAGAGGGGGAGAATTAGAAAATCTCCCCGGGCTCCCACTTGAAGGGGACCCCAAATGAGTTTTTTTTTTTTACATTAAATATTATGCAAAATGCAGGGGCCCCCAAAGAGGTCAAGCTCCCTGGGCCACCAAAGGATGACAAATTTCTAGACACTGGACAGTTCACATATTCAGATCCCTCACTGTTTCTTGTCACCAGCAGTTCTTAGAATATCAACTGGTCCACTCTTTCATGTTGTCCAGCCAACCTTTCTTTCCCTCCACTGTATCTTTTACCAGACAGTATTCAAGGGCAAATGTAACTTGAGATGTTAGCTTGAAGAACTAGTCTTTGTTTTTGTTTTTTCTGAAGCAGCCCCCTTACAGAATTAGAGTAATCCAAATGAAATGTTGAGCTTAATTGCTGTATTGCCTGTCCAGGTGGGTACACGCCTACTCTGCTGTTCTGGAACATACTGTCCAGCGTCGGAGGAAGATGTGGAGCTGGCAGAACATGAAGAGACATAGAATGATAGTGAGAGAGTACAAGGACCTGTACACTGTCAAACTGGACTCCAAAAATAAAATCACAGTGAAACAACAGGAACGTCTAAAGGTAACTTGTCTAGTCTAGTATGACATTTACAAGGGGGGGGGGGGGGGGGGGTTGAGATCAGTCAGTTGTTTGCATTACCATTCTTGACTACCATATAATTCTTTGTTTATTGATTTAGAGCATTGTATTTTGTCCTCCTTTACCCAAACGAGGAAGACAGCATGACTGGGGGCAGCCCAGCTTAACTCTTAACAGACAGCAGGTTTTTCTAGAAATTTGTCAGTGACTGAGGGTCTGTTACTTGGCAGGGCATAACTTTGTTAAGTTACAGTATTTTTTTTGAGTGTCATATATAAAATTGTTTGAAATTGAAAGGTCTTTAAATTTATCTATGTTTGAAATCATTTTAAAATATATTTATTCTTTTTTTAAGAAATAATTTTGTCATAAATTTTTGTTCCATAATTAAAATTTTATATAATTCACATTCACAAAGAAGACAAAAAATAAACAAATAGATATATGATAATGATATTTACATTTTATTAAAATACATTCAATTCTGTATATAACTGACAAAAATGAAGTCGATTCATTGACAAATTTTTTACAAATTTTTTAAAACAATAATCATTTTATAGAAAAAAGATGACATCGACATGATTTTTTACTAGTTAGAAAAAAAATTTTTTTATTTACTTAAACTTCAAAATTATATTATAAACTATCCAGAAATAGAGTAAAACTTGTTATTTACATATTTTATTATATAGTACAGTGAGAAATAGAACAAAAAAACAGGGTTTTAGAGTAATTTGTGGTACTGAGACAAACAGTTTCTATCTTTTTGAAAACATAAAAACACGTCACACACCTTGCATTTAACACTTGTTCTCCTAACTATTTTTTCATTACTGTAACATAATTTACAATTGCCTCTCTTATCCATAAACTGTGGATCCATTGCATGCTTAAAATGAACAAGGGGCTTAGACGCGATTGGTACAGGATCGTCAATACCTATATCTCCTAACTCTCTAATTAATTCTTCAGTAAAATTAAGTTGGCCATATCTTGTGGGTCTTTTCAGCTCAGGTACATCTTTATTTTTATCCCTCCAGTCTTTAAAAAGAATATAGGAATTAACCCTAGCTATATCTAACATATGGAAAAAAATAGTCTTCCAATATTTCTTTGTTTTACGAAGTACATTATATTTATTAATTAGCTGGTCACTTTTGTCAACACCCCCCATGTATTTATTATAGTCATGTACAATAGCTGGTTGATTCACAGTTAAATTTTCAAACTGTCCATTTGTTTTAGTCCGTCGTTTAGCTGTAACACTGTCATTGGCATCATGAATAGTCGACATTAATGATATGGTCTTATTGTCTCTCCACTGAACTGTCAGTAACTGTCCATCCCTGATCCATCTCATGTCTCCCCTTTTAGATTTTTTTTCAAAATTTTTAACATCTTTTATAGCATTAGGAAAACCTTTTCTGGTCCTTAGAACAGTTCCACATGCTCCAATCCCAATAAACCAAAGATCTTTTAATAATTGGACACTAGTATAAAAGTTATCAAAAAAAAGCCTATACCCCTGCCTAGATATAGATTTAGTTAACTTCATCACCACCCCATAAAGCTAATCCAAAAGGGCCATTGTCCTGCTTCCCTAAATAAATATCAAAATCATAGGTATACCCAATTAAAGAATCAGCAAGGATCCACAGTTTCATGCCCCACTTTGTTGGCTTGTCTCGAATGTATTGTTGAAATGCATATTTACCTTTATTCCGAACCATTCTTTCATCAATAGAGACATTTTGATGAGGTTGGTAAAGCTTTAAACATTTCATTCTAATGTATGTCGTTAACATTCTCACTTTACAGAGTTTATCATTGGGATCCTCTGTAAGTGGATTTGACACTTTAATAAAACACATTATTGCCTTGAATCTGTCACGTGACATAAAGGCTCTTGCCCAAAGTCCATTGTACAAAGATTTGGTTGACCAGAATCGCTCAATGTTGGGGACCTGAACAATTCCAGCATACATGATCAGTCCACAGAATCTGTAGAATTCATCAGGGCTTAGTTCATACCAACTCTGGAACACACTAGGTTTCTGCAGTCCATGTTCAGTTGCATAGGTGTTGGTGTACTGACATATTTGTAAAACAATATCCATTGTAAAATAAAGTTTGAAAAAGTCAATAGCTCTGAAAAATTGTTTAGCAGAGTATTGTGTCCTAACCTGGTCAAGCTGGATACCAGGAACCCTTTCTGGAAGAAAGCTTGCTGGGGCCTCTGGCATAGTGTCCAGCACATCATACCCATAGTTTCTGTTGATATAAAAAAAAATAAATAGAAAAATTGAAAAATGTAATTTGTATTTACAAAATTAAAAAAACTTTTAGAACTATATTTCTAGTTCTAGATTTAAAATGCTTTAGATTTGTATAATAATTAGAAATCAAACAGCTGACAAGCTACAAAGTGTAACAAAGGCTTGAATCAGCTGATCATGTAAACAAAGATGACTAGCATAGATGAGCTTATCAGAAGGCTTGATATTTTTCAAACTAAATATTCTTTTATGAAATAAAACAATTGGATTAACTAATAATTATTAAAAGAATAGAAGAATTTCAATTATACATTGATACGTTTTAGATCAGTAGATCTAGATCTAGACGATTGATCTTGATTTAGCCTAGGTCTAAAAATAATGGTTACATGTTTGGCTGAGTCGAATTCAAAGTGCTGTTCGGAGGAATATTCTCATCATCTGAATCATCTGAAGAGTCAATGAGTTCCCAGACTTCATCATCACTTGAATCTACATCAGTTTCAGGCTGATTATCCGAATCGGAGTCCATTTTCGGCTTAGTTTTAGCGAGCGTCAACGAGCGTGTGGCTTTCTAAAATCCAAAATGGTGTCGCGCCATCTCTCGTAATTACGTTTTTATAATGAACGAGAAATAATATATAAATTGAATTTGCAATTTTTTTTTGCATCAAACTATTTTAACTTCATTATATTTCATAGGGAAGCATATTTCATTAAAAAAAAATAATTTTTAAATAGTTTTATTTGTTGTCAAAAGTATGGTACACCAGAGTACCATTTCTTTGTAAGCCGTCTGCAGGAAGTTAAGGTGGGCAGTAGCTGTCCATTGGGATCCTAGGATCCCACCCACAGACGAAAGTGGCCCCTGGCACTCTGTTCTTTGCCAGTTGAACGTTTGAGCTTATAACCGGTAACTGCCACTTCCCTGTTTGGACGATGCCAAAGACAAAGCTGGAGTGTCCTCTCGAGCTTTTGGGGTTAGGTATTTAAATAAGCAAGATGAAAGCCTGGGCAATTGACACAGCATTTTCTCCCTCTCTAGGCAGCTGATGTGACCAAAGGAACAGAATATCTGATACAGTTTGGGATCAGTAGTGATGCAGGCTCTGCCACAAACTGTAGCACAGTGTGCCTAATCTGCCTAACCTATTTATGTTCTTTACGGTTCATTTTATATTTAGAATTAAAAATATCCTTAATGTATCTTAGAGAAAATCCTAGTGTTTACAGGGAACATAATGTAATAATGCACATATTTCATAGATTCATTCTAGTGAAAGGTAATGTGGCCCATAAATGTCTTATTTAACTTACTGCAGTACTACTGTGCTGTGAAAAGCTGTTTCCTTTGTTAGTTGTGAATATAAGATTTGTGCTCTGTTTTCAAAATTTACCATAGATGACCTTGTTAACAGAACAAGTTGTATAGAATAGTTCTTAATGTTTAGTTGTGTACTATTTTTTTTATTTGAAACATCTTATTTAAATGTCTCACCTAGAAGATTCATTAGTACAATTTATTGGTCTGAGAAAATGTTTACAGCACAGTAATTATATTTTTTTTAATGTATATTTTTCATTTCAGACTATATTTGTACACATTAACATTGTTCTCCATTGATTTTTTGAACAGAAACTTGAAGAAGATCTTGATGTCTTCAATATTTCACTGTGCAGGAACCAGGCAGAGGTCAATGTAAGTTTTACTAATTTTTTTTGTTAGACATTAGTTGCACTTTGTGGTAGTCCTGTTTACTAGTAATTATATAATAAATTGAGTAACTCTTAGCTGTTAGATGTGTTATTTAATTGAAATAATACTAGAAGGCTTGTCTTAGGTCTGAAGATTAAGAAGGAGTTTTTTAACATTTTTTTTTTGCGGGTATGGAGTCCTAACATATTTTGACAAATTCAGCACAGATATAACCCAAAATATTGCCTTTTGCTTACTGCTATCCCCCCATTTGGAAATATATAGGTGCCCTGCCCAGCATAGGTGTCGAACAATAAGCAGTGCCCCTGCAGCAGAACATCGCTGTTTCACAGTCTTGTCTCTGATGGAGCACAGACTCCTTTGTTGAAAGGGTTTGAGAAGCCTTACTTGCTTAAAGGAACTTTTTGAACAAACGAGCCTAAGAAAAATCGAAAAAATCTTGGAATTCAACAGCCACCCACTCCATCAGAACTACGCCAGGTCGTCGAGAAGTGGGCGACTGCTGTCAATCAAAACAAGAACGAAGCAGTACAAAAACTCATTCGTACCTCACTCGGTCAGACTCTATCACCATCACTCATTGATCAGGGAACATAAAATGCACCAAGATACCTGTGTGTAGTCCCTGAATGAACTCTTTATGTTGTCTGTTGTGTTTATGTGTATTTTTCTGTTGTGTTGTCTTTATATGAGAAAAGAGTCCTTGTAATCGCAACAAATTTCCGTAAGGATCAATAAAGCAGTCTTAGTCTTAGTCTTCCTGTACAGCACCCATGACTCAGATCCATACAGAAAGGAGAAGTTATAACAATTGGTTGCCTTGTTAACTCTCTGTTGATTTTGTTTCCTCAGGTGGTGAAGCTGGGGAAGAAAAGAGAGGAAGAGGGCAGCCGTGGTTGGTTTGGAGGCTGGTTTGGTGGCGGCAAGAAAAAGGAGCTGGCCAAGCATTCATCAGGAAAAGAGGGCGACCTTGAGCAATTAGGTGAATTTTTTTCTGTATTTCCTGATTGGGGTAGGTAAAGTGATTGACTTCTGAACCAGAGGTCCCAGGCTTGAATCCTTGTGAAAACTGGGACTTAAAATTTCTGGATTTTTGGGTGCCTCTGAGTCCACCTATCTCAATGTGTACCTCACATTCTTAACTGTGGGTCACAGAAACAGGTGACCTTATCTTCATTTGCCCTATAGATCACAAAGTCTGAAAGAGAAACGTGACATTTACTTTCATTTCCTGATAAAGTCAAAACATAGCACTAATATATTGTACAGATTATCTAGACCTAGGTGACTTCATCCTTTTGTCCTCCGTTGGAGCATAAGACTGCAACTGTAGATTGCCATCTGGGCAATGTCCCTCAGTTGGGTCTTGTCCATGCTTCCATTTTGTACAGATTATGGCTTATGATAGTGTAATTTTAAGCATATTATTATTGTAAGCTACCTCACTCTAAGGTGAATGTTAGTCAACAATCACAAAGAAGAGTGGCTCAACCAATGGGCATCAGGAAACGCAGGCAGAGCCATGTGCAAAGAAATGACTATGCCTAACAAACTGGACAGTATTAACTTACTCCCCCGCAAAGAACATTCTACAATTTTCCAACTAAGAAAAGGACACACACCTCTATTAAATTACCATCTGAACAAAATAAACTCCACACAAATCCCCTTTGTAAACACTGCTCCCACCCTTATGAAACCGTAAACCATATCCTCTTAAAATGCCACTTCCTAATCCACCTTAAGCAGACCCTACTTCCACTACATCCCAACATAACCAACACCCTGTACGGCAGTGCTGAACAACTGAAGAAAACAGCACACTTTTTTTCCTTGGCACAGTCTGCAAAAGAGCTCACAGCTCAGCAGCAATAAAGCTGGCTAGAAGAAAAAGAAGAAGAAAAAAGCATATTATTAATCATTTTTAAAGAACACAATTTTCTTGATCTCAGGGGACAAGTTTCAAGAAGAGTTTACAACAGAAGAGAAAGCTAAACTCTACAGTGCTATTGGCTACGATGAGAATGCTAAAGATCCAACTTACCCTGAAGAGGTATCCCAAATGTTTGATTAAAAATATTTTCGACAAGTTTTTTTTGTTCACTGGTAGAACTTCACATAGAAATCAATTCATATTCACATAGAAATCAATTCATGTTCACATTGAAATCAATTCATATCACTATCACTTTTAAACTTGTTATTTTGAATTCAACATTTTACAAGATGGGGGGTTTAGATCTGTCAGTCTTTTGCTTTACAATCCTTGATCACCTTGCAATTCTTTGTACATTGGTTTAGAGCACTGTATCTACCTATATTTGTCCTTCTGTACTTAAGATTCAATTTATATGGGGAGCGTGGTCGAGAGGCTAAATGAGCTTGAACTTGGCTTGTCTTGGCTACCTAGAAGGGGTCTCAAGGTTCGACACCCGACCCGGACAGAGTTGCGTTTACTGAGCACCTAAAGGCAGCACTGAAAACCAACTCCTAGATACCCCCCCCCCCCCCACACACACTGGTCCACAAATGAAATTGGACCAAAGCGCTCTGAGCATGCTATAAACATGAAAGTAGTGCTTTATAAAAGCTATAATAATAAAAATAATAATATATTTAGAAATAAAAATATCCTTAATTTACGTAAGAGAAAAAGTGTATACATTTGTTTAAGCTGCATTGCTAAGTTTGCCCTATACAAAAAATTGCAGCAATGGCTGTTGGTTTTTGCCAAGTGTGTCCTTTCCAGCTCCAGTTTGTTTTTCGATGTTTTAGGCTATGGGTTTCTGATTGGTTCTCTCCCACAAGCTGAGAGTAGATATCTTTACAGGTTTTTTTTTTCTGTGAGTGACTCTTTATGTCTCAGAACCATACATAAAGACTGACTGTTTGTGTTAAAGATTTAGATCTTGTTCTGTAAAGAGTGCTTTATTAATGTGATTTCATATACCTTCATCAATTCAACCATCTTTACTATCCCTGCTTCCCAGATAGAGGAAATTATTTGTTTCAAGGATGCTTACCCCCTGAGACTCGCTTGGGCTCTCTTGTTTGCTATTAATTTTCATCACTTTAGTTTTCTTATTGTTAATCAGTAGTTCAGTTTTGTCTTGCTTCTTTCAAAACTCTGATCAATGTTCAGTGTATATATATATAGTTATATTTGTTTCTTTCAGTTTGTAGCAGTGAGGCTTGTGACAAAACTCAACAAATTGTCTCTGACCTTAATGGAAAAGAAAAAGTGAGTAGATTGAATGTTTTCTAAAGTTATGTGCATCATTTCTTTTTTTAGGTCATTAGTGTAGTGCACTACAAAAGCACCAGACATCTTAAAATAATAAATTTAAATGGTACTCTGTACGTTTCTAAAAATAATGACTTGCAACTGCCTACAAAGGCTACCAGGTTGCGTGGTGTGCTTTATGGACCATCATTTGATGGTATCAATTACAAACATTGCCCCCCGGCTTCCCCCCCCCCCCCCCCCCCCCCCCCCCCAATCTTGTGGGATTTATGGGCTAGTCTTTTTGCTGTTAGCTATAATAAATGTCATCAATTTCTACACTCAGCGACCTAGATAAACTGAATTAATCTTGAACCAATTTTTTACCCAAGTAAAAATGTTGATTCCGTAATATGCAACTTAATAACTTGAGGATATTAAATGCAGCATCGAAGTCCTGAAAAAAAATGGAAATTTGAATTATTTAAATAAAAGTTGGAATGAAAGCTGACAAATTGAAAGCTACAACAATAACATATAAAAAAAAATATTGCATACTATTAATTTTAGAACACTACAGAACTTCATCTACTTTCTGTTTTAGAATTCCTGCACAAAGTCAACTACTCAAATTGTCACTCTCAGAAATCTGTGCAAGTTTTGGGCAAAGGCCTTCAGCCAATGCCATCAGGTAAGTAGATCTGTTAACTTAAAACAATGTAACATAATGTAACTTCTTAATTAATTAATTATTAATGTATTGCCTTTCTATTGAGCAACAAATTTGGGTTTAAAAAAAATAAAAACATATGAAAATGTTTACACCATAAAATATTTGCTAGATTAGCTTGAGAGATTGTATTGTAAATGGCAAGAGTAAATCCAAATATTAAAACAAAGAAATCACATTAAATATTTAATTTTAAGTTGAAGTTGAAGGTTAGTATTGACTGGCTCATACTGACCACAATACCCCTGCACTTTTTCCTTTTTAAGTATTAAGTTAAAGGGACATTCGTGTCAGGGTGGGATTTCAGATTGGCTAGGGTATGATATGATATTACGGTCCCGTATCCCCAGCCTGAACAGAGTAACACAAGAACCTAAAGATAATAGCATGTAAACTACAAACATTGCATAACAGTTATTCAACTGAACATTTAGTGAATAACAACAGTTGCCAACAGGAACAATATTTAATTAACTTAGTTGTAATTTTCAAACATATTTACATGTACATCAATATCATTGAAGTTAGTATTTGATTACTAATTAGTCTAGTATCACACCAACAGATTTCCGTAACACACCTTCACGCTCACACTCCATCTCAGCGCCCAACAGAAGCTCAACTCCCTACACCTCAACACCGATAGTTACTACACAACTCCAAGGGCAGAAAGACGACACACTTTCCCATAGCCCAAACCTAACACCCTGAAACGAAACAAAAACCTAGATCTAGCAATGCCGCTACAAGAAAGAACTTTTCAATAGCGACCCCCGTACCGAAAGATCAGCGTACTTAATAAAACTATGTACTTACGTACCCTTACAAGGGGAACCAAAAAACCAGCTACCCAGCTCACAAAAGCAGCTCTCTCTCTCTTGCGGGAACTAAGGATGACGTAAACACACACACACACCCAATATTCTTGACAACAAAACGCACTTAAAAGAAACTACTTCCTAAACCCTAAAACACCAATATTAAATGCAAAGAAAAACTACAAGCGCGCATGACATCCCCCCTCTCCCCCTAACTGGATCTTGCGAAGACAAGTCCAGTCTTCAAAAAAAATTTGAAAACTGAAGTATATAGACAGCAAAAGGAATTAGGAAACATTGCCCAAAGCTGAAGCCGAAGAATACAACCTTCATAAAGTCAAAATGACATAATTATTCAAATAGATGATGTCTCAAAGAACAACATCCATCATACAACTATTATAACATTGCAATGCATACTAAAAACAAGCAGTACATATTACATATATATACATACATATCAAGCAATAGCTATAATAAAATAGTCTTTTTGTGCGAATCACACCAGTCTTGAGCACAAGTCTTCAAGTATATTGTCCTCTCCTTTTATGTGGCACACGTCGAAGGTGTAGTCCTGAAGCATCAGAGCCCACCTCGTAACTCGGTGCTCCAAAGGTAAGCCAAAGCCTTGTGGTCCGTCTGAAGGTGAACCGTATTTCCACGCAGGTATCTGTCCAGTTTTCTAATGGCAAATACGCTAGCCAAACCTTCTCTCTCGATGATGGAATACCTCTGCTCCCGAGGCAATAACTTGCGACTCACATACTTGACGGGATGCAGAACACCATTCACGCACTGACTCAGTATACCGGAGATTCCTTTGTCCGAAGCATCGGTCTGAAGAACAAATGGCAATGAAGGATCAGGCAAACGAAGAATGGGGTACCTACGCAGACCTGCACCCTGCTTAAAGCCTCTGCGCACTCACGATTCCAGTGCACCTTAACAGACCGACCCCGACAAAATAGATCGGTAAAATGAACTAGCTCCTCGTACCCTGGCGAACCTACTATAAAAATCCTCCAAGGCGATTAAAGATTACAGGCATTAATTTTTTTCAACCCTCTAGACCACTTAAAGCCCTAACCATTCCTTTACCTTAGATATCTTTAAAAGAAAAACAGTTGAACAAGATACTGCTGATATTATACCACCCGCGGTATAATTATGCATGTCATTAGTATCTTCATCCTATACGACAGAAACTGTAACTAGATTCGTAACCCAGATCCAATTGCTAAATTCAAATAGGATAAGATTGTACTTTTACGATAGTATATGCTCTATTACATGAGCTTCATCATGTACATTTTACTCTACTACCAATTTCTCAACCAAATAGTAACGCAATACTTCCATGTGTGTGCTGGCCTATCAAACCAAGCCCGCAAAATTTACAGATGCGACCAGATTACTAGCTTAATCATCATGTCAACCTCTCGAGCTCACACGATGAGGGACCACCACAATACTTCTACTACCAAATTTCGACCTGTCCAAATATCTAACCGCCTTAGCGACGTCTGCTAAGTTCTTAAACCTTACATGTCCAATACCCATGGACTTCCCATTTGCCTCTAATACCTCCACAAAACCAAACAAACCAAACTCCCTAAACCTATCCTTAAGCCTTTGCCAATTAACATTGAATGGCTAATTCCTAATAGTAACTGTATAGCGATCCGGCATTAACTTATACCTACGGCGACCTTCCGAATCGCGACGACCCTCTAGTCATCTATGTCTAGATCGTTGGTCTTGGTCATTGCCAATATCATGGGGATTTACATCCTCAACATCAGTCTCATTATTGTGGGCAACAAATTCATTAGGGCACTCAGCTGCTTTATGACCCTGCTCCCCACAACTGAAACAAACAATTACCTTTCTTTTAACCACTGGGCTCTGCTTAATCACAGGCTCACAACATGCTGCTGCCACATACACAGTTTCTTCTTTACTAATTGATACATTCGAATCAGCTACCTTAAAACCTTCGACTACCTCCAGCATGTTCTCTACCGTACTCTGTTTGTTTAAGACAAGCTGCCTGTACACGTCACTTGATACACTTTCAAGGATTCCGTCTTTAATGAAGAGATCTTTGATCTCATCTACTGTCTTTCCTACCTCAGCTATTTTGCACCAGTTGTCCAGTGCCGCCCTCCACTCAGTCACATACCCACAGAAGTCATTCTGCCGTGGTTTGACCCGGTGAAACCTTTTGCGGCATGTCTCCGCATTGATGTCTGCGTGGCGGAGAAGTGCCGTTTTGACATCCTCATACTTGTCGCTAAGGAACAGACTGTCCCTCAACATAAAGTTTTTGAGCGATGTCGTCAACTTGTACGACAATAGCAGGGACCACTCCTTACTCTCAATCTTACACCTTGCTGCCACGGCCTCGAAGTGCGTCAGGTACGCCAGAAGATCATCGTCTTCCTTCATGCCTTGGAAGTTCTTGTCTAGCCTGTCCAAGACACTCTTTTGTCGCACCTCAACTGCCTGACCTACCACTGCACCTGCCTCTGGCTCCGACTTCTCTTTAAGCCGTGCCAACTCCAGTTCATCTTTTCTCTTGAGCTCCTCTCTAGCCTCTCTCTCCTTCCACCTCTCGTGTTCCTCACGCCTAGACTTCTCCTCCCTTTCATGTCTAGCGGCTTCATCCGCCTTCGCCTCTCTTCTCAACCTCTCTTCACGCTCAAGTCTGGCTTTCTCCTCAGCCTTCGCCTCTTTCTTTAATCTATCCTCTCGCTCAAGCCTAGCCGTCTCTCGTTCAAACTCCTCCTTCTTACGTTCAAACTCCTCCTTCTTGGCTCTCTCGTAGTCAACCTTCTGCTCTGCCACATACCTCTCCAACCTCTCACCATCATACCCGAGAGCACGGCCGTCACTGATGAACTGGGCAGTTAGAGTCAACCTCGTCTCCATTACATAGACTATTAAGCCTTAATTAATAATTACAGTCTAACTATCACTAACAAAAACCAAAGTCAGATCATAGAGAGAAACAGAATATATATCATTACTTAATTATAACGGGCGAACTGAAATCACGGGCGCATCGACAAAAACAGGGCCAAGGACTTATCTGCTCAGTATCCCGCGTCGGAAGGAATCACCTCACTCCAGGCTCCCAGAAGAGAAAAGCCACAGGCAACCACAGCCACTGGAACAGACCAACGGTTCTAACTTCAGGACGGTTCCGGTACACCAGCCAACAAACCGCACAGATTCAGGTCGATCCCGTCGACAGGCACTCGATCCACTCACACGTTGCCGCTGAGAGTCAGAGGATTCAGGCGTTGGTGGCAATAAAATAAAAAACAGATTACAATAGTTTCACAGAGTAACTACACACTCTAAGGCAAGATACAGGGGATGCCCAACTATTCTATCGTGTGCTCAAACGGCTTAAATGTATTTAATTTTATTTAATACATAAACATTACATATATGTTATATATCTTCTGTTGGCCCTAACGGTCAAATCAAGGACACAGAGGTCACCAAGTTGGCATTTACATATTGTTCGGACGAGCCCCCATTTCTGTCAGGGTGGGATTTCAGATTGGCTAGGGTATGATATGATATTACGGTCCCGTATCCCCAGCCTGAACAGAGTAACACAAGAACCTAAAGATAATAGCATGTAAACTACAAACATTGCATAACAGTTATTCAACTGAACATTTAGTGAATAACAACAGTTGCCAACAGGAACAATATTTAATTAACTTAGTTGTAATTTTCAAACATATTTACATGTACATTGATATCATTGAAGTTAGCATTTGATTACTAATTAGTCTAGTATCACACCAACAGATTTCCGTAACACACCTTCACGCTCACACTCCATCTCAGCGCCCAACAGAAGCTCAACTCCCTACACCTCAACACCGATAGTTACTACACAACTCCAAGGGCAGAAAGACGACACACTTTCCCATAGCCCAAACCTAACACCCTGAAACGAAACAAAAACCTAGATCTAGCAATGCCGCTACAAGAAAGAACTTTTCAATAGCGACCCCCGTACCGAAAGATCAGCGTACTTAATAAAACTATGTACTTACGTACCCTTACAAGGGGAACCAAAAAACCAGCTACCCAGCTCACAAAAGCAGCTCTCTCTCTCTTGCGGGAACTAAGGATGACGTAAACACACACACACACCCAATATTCTTGACAACAAAACGCACTTAAAAGAAACTACTTCCTATACCCTAAAACACCAATATTAAATGCAAAGAAAAACTACAAGCGCGCACGACAATTTGAACCTCACATAAATGATTCCTATATCTTGAGCAGTCAGACTTGGTCTTGGCCTGACACATCCTGAGCCTTGATCCTTAGTCTTGAATAATACTCAAATGCACTTGATCTAGTACAACATCAAAAATGACAATATATTTTGTGTTTATCTAATAGTTGGCTCAAAATTTTGGTGAAGATTAGTAACCCGGAATCATTGGCTGTCACTGATGCCATAAAACTTTGATGACTTAGCATTTATTTTGGGAAATTAGTCTGACTGGTCGATCCCCTAGTCAATGGTTTGCCATAGAAAAAAAGTACATTGTTCGCTCCATGATTTTACTTTGTCTTTGAGTTTTCATTTATTATTATGTTTTTGATCCAGGCTAGACATGAAAGTGGACAAGCTTCGAGTGACTGGTGCACCAAGGAAAGATTACACTCCCAGGTTGATTAGCTCGTTTGGTGTAGCCACTGGGGAGGATGTTTCCCTTTTGACAGTGACCTTTGAAACCAACCCTCCAGATAAACTTTGTGACTCGAGAGTGAAGGTCCATTTCCGGCCATTAGAGATTATCTATGATGCAGTTAGTATTGTTGTTCTTATATGCTCAGTCATAGAGTTTTGTTTAATGATTGATAATATATCAGCTATTTAATCTGCAGAAAAATAGTATCCTTTCAATCATCATCTGAAAATGTGTTTGTTATTCCAAACTGACTGAAATCAACACACCATGTCATTAATCAGTTGTTACACTTAACAAATAAGAAATACTTTTTGAAACTCCCAATTTAAAAGTTAATAATTTGGCAAAAGATTGGGGCAAATGTTCTGAAGCAGAGATAAAAATAACTTTTTATAAAAATAGCTACTTCAAGATAATAAAAACTTTTGCCTGCGTGGGGTAAATTTTTAGTTGCATTACAGTCTAGCCTCCCCGTCTCAACATGGACTGAACAACTAATGTTGGTTACTCATGTTTTGGAAATTAAAAAATATATATATAATTTATATATAAATAGTCAGCATTACAATGAACAAGATGGTAGACAAGTTCCTTGAATGGTGTGCCACAAAGAATTAAACAATTTAGATGAGCTATTTAGTAAAAAGAAATTTAGAAGGCTCTACCTTATGGGCTGGCCTGTTAGTATTTTAGGTATCAAAAGCACCTTCCAACTGAAACTTACTATTGAAAAAGTGTATATTAAATATTGTATCTTCATTTTTTTTTTCAATTGTACTGAGGATTTTGAAGAAAGTATCTTGTCAATTTTTTCCATTAATTAAATTATATTATTTTATAATAATTAAATTATCTTATTTTACTTTGATGCCATGGTGATACTTACAACCCTAAACCACTACACACATTGAGTTGCATGCAGAAAGTGAGAAATGCCCAGCCAGTAGTGTGGATGATTTTACTTTTAGTAGAAGGTTACAATGTATTTATCACCTGGATTCTATTATTTTACAAGATGAGATTCAAATTTCATTATCTATTTTTATTTTTCAGATTTCAGTCAATGGAATGGCGTCTTTCTTTACTCCTCCAGAATCTGTCAGGCTGAAACAGTAAGTAGAAGATTTGATTAGTATAAAAAACATATTGTTATGTAAGTACACGTGTAATGAGTAGTTTCATCATGTGTGTATATAATACAGAAGATAAACAAAGAATTTATATTGACCATTAGAAGATAATGACTTTATTACAGATATTACAAATTTATGATATATTCTGTTGGATCATCATCTATATATATAATGTTTTAGTGTCACAGATTTACCTTTCTCAGGAAATATGTTTACTTTTACAATTGTGATGAAGTTAGAATAGTTTACTCTTATGTATATCATTATCATTAGCTAGCCTTCTTACATGTCTTATACTAGCTTTCTTACAATACTGTTGTATGCTCGCTAGCCTTCTTCCAAAAGTTCTGAGAAAGAAATAATTTTAAGAGTCAGTCTAATTTCATTTCTGTTAGAGTGTGGTAAATGCATCGAGTATTGGAGGTTGAAAATCATTACTTCCTACATGTCCATATCTAGCATAAGTAGATGTAAAAATTCTGTTGCATTTGACTATTCTTATCTTTATAACTATATATTATAGTACTGGTTTAGAAGTAATACATTTCTAAAGGGTAATTTACTGTACTCTTTTATTTCTATCTGGAAATTTAATGTCATACCCCATTTAGAGTTGTGCTTTAAATTGCAGAGAATTGCCCATACAAAAATTGATCTCTATATTTTTATATTTTTTTTAACCAAATTGTTATTCCATTGTTTTCTTGCTGCATAGACTATCCAATGCGGCCATGGCCAAGTATGATGACATTAAGGCACAGACAGCTGCTGGTGTGATGTACTTGGCAGAACAGCGAAAGTATGCGGACATTGATATTGTGATGATGCCTTCATACATCATAGTACCAGAAACTGGAGAGTTCAGGAAGTATGGCTATCAACATAGTCCCTACATGTATATGAACTGGGGCCCTGGGTTCGGATCCTGGTTTACACAGATTTTTAATTTCGGGATCTTTAGGGTGCATCTGAGTCCACCCAGCTCTAATGTGTACCGGACATTAGTTAGGGAAAAGAAAAGACGGTTGGTTGTTGTGCTGGCCTCATGACATTTTTGTTAACCGTGGGCCACAGAATCAGATGACCTTACATCATCTGCCCTATAGATCACAAGGTCTGAAATGGGAACTTAACTTTTTTTTATATGAAAAGCTAATTGTCAAAGATAGATCCTATGACCTACCAATTGTAGCCTCTTGGTGTATAATTGTACTGATGATAGCAAAATCAAGTCGCAAGCAAAGATAATTACAAATGATTTTATTTATCATAGAAAAATAATTATAAATAAATATATAACTAACTGGAAATATGCTCCCAGGCCAGTGAGCGGCAGATAGCTTAAAGAGAAAGTGGCACTTCAATACTGTTTACCTGACTATGTTCTAATTTAAAAGGAAATCACTCCTTCCATCAACAATATTTTTTTTTTAAAGTTTATTCTGCTTTTTATGCAATCAGTTTAACTTTTACCCAGATATAAAACAATTTAAATATGCCACTTATGACTAAAACTTGTTTATATTTGATTTTAATATAATCTCTCATGTCTGGTGGTTGAAACTTTGTCTATTTTGCTAACATCTATAGATGTATACATCAAATTTGGAATATGTTACATATGGCAACAGTATTGTAATTTTCCTTGTTCGGCTCATATAAAATAAAAGCACTTATGAAACATTCTACACATGGCCAGTGGTTAAGTCTGCCTGCTTAGCTCATACCCACATCCCACACATGGTCAGTGGTCAAGTATGCTTAGCTCATACCCACATCCCACACATGGCCAGTGGTCAAGTATGCTAACCTCATACCCACATTGTCATCTAATCTTTTGTTTCCACATTTGCTTAACTTGTCCTTCATAGGAGAAAGACGGTCGACAAATCTTGTGTTGTTCCACAACAGTCCAACAGACGATGGGATAGAAGGTGAAGGTCCTTCCTTAATAGTATAGTTATAATGATTGGTTCATTTTGAATTCCAACAGTGTTCTTGTATATCTCAGGGATGTCAATATGTTGCTCCTGAATCTTGGCCAACTGACAGTGAAGAGTGAAAAGACTCAGGAAATCACCAAAGACATGAGAGATGTAAGTTTTTTTTATGTAGCTCTTTGAGGTAAACTTATTAAAAAATTTAACACGTTACTTTCTGTTTGTTCAGCAATTACTTGGTTTAAACACAGTGTGTTTCCGCTATAGATAAACAGTGGCTTTAATATTGTCAAACAGTTACCTGTATCCTAATTGATCACTGTTTTTATTGCATGGGCTGATCTTTAGCTGGACCAGGGTTCTGTGCACTGCAGGCTGGGCCTACAGGTTACCAGCTCCTAATTTTTGCTCAAAGTTGACTCCCAGGAGTTTGCATAGTTTTTCATCTTCTTGGGCTAACTAAGATTAAGACTGCTTTCTTGATCCTTATGGAAAACTGTTGTGATTACAAGGACTCTTTTTTCTCATCTAAAGACAACACGACAGAAACATTCACCTTGGCAGAACATGAGATGCTTCTGATCCCAAACTGTATCACTGCAGCTCCTAAGACATCAGTGTGTGGGGGAGTGGAACTGCTGTGGGGGGTGACATTGTTCAGACCATAGCTAATGCCCAGGTTTGATCCATAATTGCCATGCATCTAAAAAAGGCCATAGATTGAATGAGTTTTTTGGTTATTCTAGTGGTTTCATAATGAAACCTGTCTGGAAGTGTTGTGAAGAGAGATCAATGTCACCTGATCTTCTGATTGTCTCCTTGTGTTTTCTGCCTTCAGTTATCACCGATGGAGCTCACAGACATTGCCTATGACAAGTTCCACCTCAAGCTTGATAATCTGCAGCTCTTGTTTGTTCAACCAGGTAAATTGTATGAGTATTTTGCAGTTAAAAAAACATCAAGTCTCTATACGAGTCACAGAGTCATTGTCCAAGATAACTAACTGAACTTCATCTCTCCCCCCCCCAGGTGATGATTGGCATGAAGAGATGGCTGCCCCCATGTCTCATTTGTTTATCTTGCGGCCCCTGTCACTCAATCTACTTGTGGAGAAGTGTATCATTGCTAATGATGCCAGCTTGCCAATGTACGTTTGAACCTGCACCAGTCATTTGGTTACATTACCTACATCAACATTAAACTTATTGCTGTCAGTATTTATCTTTCTGGATAGATTTTTTTTTCCTCTACACTCTTGTCTAATAGTTTCCCCTTCCAGACCTTGTGGTCATCTGTTTCTTTGGCCAACGGTTAACAAGAAGGATGTTATGTGGCCAGCACAACTACCAATCCCCTTTACTTTCCCCAACTAAAGACTCAGGGGCGCCCTAAAAATTCTGAAATTCAAAATAATAGCCTTCACAGAGATTCGGTTCGGAAGCCAAGCGCTTAACCACTAAGCTTCCACTCCCACTCTTGTCTAATGTAAGAGAATTTTTTTCCCTCTACACTCTTGGCTATTTAATGTCAGAGGGCTTTCCCTTTCCCCCCTTATCTATCTGAGATAGTTTTCCCTCTACACTGTTGGCTATCTAATGTCAGAGAATTTTTCCTTCTTCACTATTGGTTACCTAATGTGATTTATTTTTCATTTATACCCACCACACATTTAGGATGTGACTCGAGTATATACAAAAATATGTCTAATATTGTTTATGGAATGATAGAAAAGAAATAACAACAAAGATAACAGTAATAAGAAGAAAACATGTTTGTACAAGTTTTATTATTATAAGCATGGAATATGTTTTATTTTTGGTTTTCAAATTTAGTTTTGTGTCACTCCCCAGGCTGAAGACCAAAGTCTTGTTGCCTTTAATTTCACTGAGCATCTCTGACAGCAAACTGAACAAGATCATGAATTTAGCAAGCAGTATTCCATTACCTGAACCAGGGCAACAAGAGGTGACCCATATCTTTAATTAATGTTTTTTTTGGGGTTGTTGTTGTTTTTTAATAGAAAATGTGTTAGAGTACACTTAGCTACATATTTACATTAAAAATACAAAATGTGTGCATAATAAATTTACTTTATTTAATATGTTCCAGATAAAGGATTCTGTTAATGAAGCTGATTTGAGCTTTTTTGAAATCTCTTCAGGAGTCGAGCAAGGGTTTGCAGGCATTAAGGTGATTACCTGTATTTAGTTTATTGGACTAAACTAGCCTTTAAAGCAAGAAAGAGAAATTTTCTGCTCTCAACCTAATACACTAGGACATTAACTCATGAGAGCAGTATTACATGAGTCATCCTCTGAGGTCCTAGGGAAAAACTGAAAGACAATTAAGCCATGGATTACCAATGACATCCTTGATTTATGGGATACAAGAAGGGAACTAAAAAAGAAAACCCTTTGCTGGCAGAAGATTATAGTTCAATCATCAAAGAGCTATGCTCGAAAATAAAGTCATCAAAAAAAGGATAAATGACCAGTGCAAAATAATAAGACTGCTGCTTGAAAGTTGTCAGCAGCAAAAAAAACAACCTATGAAACATTAAAAGCCTGAACCTCAAGCCTGCTCCATCTCCCTGGAGGTTTGGGCTAGGATGTAACCATCTTCAATTTTGAAGGAATATCCACAAAGCAAACAAATAGACAGGAAACCTTCTGGATCTTTGTCTCAGTTTGTTGAGAATAGCTAAGCTTCTTATATGTTGATCATGTAGAATTAGATATTTCTTTATCATTTAATTCTTGTGTAACCAATAGACTGAAACAGTTCATGTTTGTGACAAAAGTGACACTTTAAAATTCTTATGAAAATTGGACTCAGTGTAGAATAGGAATTTACAAATGACAATTATGTGCAATATTTATAATTATTTCTGTTGTAAAAATGTGTTCCTTTCTTCTAGGCCCATTCAACTACAACACCAGATTATGCCAACAAGACTCAACTAGCCTTAACCTTTGAACTTCACAAGGTAGGCTTCAGTTTATCAGTTTTAGTTTGTATTAGTCTAAATACATTTTGTCATTTTGTTTCCTTTTTAGATTAATAGTGTGTCATGGTAACTTAAATGATTATAAAATCTGCATTTTTTTTGTTAATGTGTACATGAAAATCTTATTTTTGTAAGGTTTAATCTATAATATGTGTGTAACACAGAGATACCTGCTTAAACAGGTCTTCCCAGCATCCTAACAATCCTCAGACACCACCACCTGCGCTGGGTTGGTCATGTCTGTAAGATGTTGGACAATTGTATCCAAAAAGTCATCCTTTATGGAAAACTCTGGACTAGCTGAAGGAAAATGGGTCGACCCAATCTCTGATACATGGATGTAATCAATCAGGACCTCAAAACAGTGGACCTTGATGTTGACTACTGGGAAGACACTATGTGGAGAGAGATTATGACCAAGAAAGCTGTGGACATTGATGTTGACTACTGGGAAGACACTATGTGGAGAGAGATTATGACCAAGAAAGCTGTGGTCATTGATGTTGACTGATTGGAAGACACTATGTGGAGAGAGATTATGACCAAGAAAGATGTGGACAGAAAAAGCATTGACCTCAGGGTGCCAGAGGAAAAATGGCTGGCTCCTCTACTACCAAGGTGAATGCCACCTTAACCTGCGTTATATATGTATGGGAATGCCTCTCAAAAATAGGGCTCCTCAGTGATATGACAAGGTGTTCTACAAGATGAACTATAATCATTCTTCGACTGAAGGAAATCAACAATAATCTGCAATAATGTAATTTGAGTGAGCTTGTGGTTGTTGGCTGCCTTCAAGGGCTAGGGTTAGGGGATTTCTTTTTTGTGGCTATAAATCCCTATTTTGGAGGACCATTTTTAACTCTTTCTCTCCTATTTGATGATACTATCGTTAATTGGACTCAATTAAATTAATTTTTGTTTTTTTATAAACATTAATGTGTGTTAAAAAGAGCATGGATTCCCCTTCAGATCTAAACCAAATAAAATATTTTTGTTATAATAAAGTAATAGAAGCTTTATCATAACAGGAAAGTGAACTGTAAATGAACAAAAAGGAATACTTTGGTCAGATCTTGGAAAATAATTACAGAGAAAGAGTTAACCATAATGGGTAAAACTGGTGCCTGCCTGGGTGTTAGAGGAGTCAAGTCTTTTTTTCTGTCTGGCTCATTTATCTTGACGTTCTGAGATAATAGTTTTCTAATGACACGTCTCTCTTCTGTCTTGGATTATGTCTTACCGGTAATCAACCTACATACCCACCCTGATTAATTATGTACACATAATGGAAGTAGGGTTAACCAGTTTGCCTGATGTCTGTTCATAGAGTATGGCTTCAGGATTTCATTTCATTTGGTGAACATGACCAAACCAATTCAGCTAGTGTTATTTGAGGAGGGTGAATATACTGGGAAAACTCAATTGACCTAATGTTTCAGTTTCAGTGTCACTGTCTTGTCCTGTCCTGTGACTTTCAGAATATGTGGAGACACAGTGCAAGTGGAATTTATTTATTTACTCTCTTGCTTTGCACATGTAGCTAGTCTCTTGTTAAAATGTATTAAGACACAGCCATCATAGACTCTAGACACATCCATTGTGCATAACTAGAATCCATCATGTTTTTGGTTGTTTTGGTTTTCCCAAACACTTTAGCTTATTGTTTGTAGACACACAAGTTTGTAAGCATCAAACTTCCACACCAAGTGGGCAGTTTCATACTTACTATCTACTACATAGAGGAAAGCCGCTGGCAGCACTTGGTTTCTGAAAGAGTCTTTCACAAAGGTCGCAGGACACGGATTCGGGACCCGAAGAAGGGCACAGCTGAAAACAGGCTCAGAAGAAAAAAAAAGTTAAATAGAACCTTTAGAGACAATGGCTTTGTCTGCATTGGATGTGGCAAATTTTTCAGACCGCAACTTGGTTTGTGTAATCATGTGAAATATTGCGATCATCCTTAATCTTCATAATCGAAGACAATACCTTATTATCAGCTATATAATCCTAGTGAAGACTGGTATTCTAATTTGGGGATCTTTAGGGAGCCTCGGTGTCCATCCGACTCCTATGAGTACCGGACATTAAAGGCAGTTGGTCATTGTGCTGGCCACATGACAGGCTCATTAACCATGGGCCACAGAAACAGATGACTTTTATATCATCTGCCTCATAGATCACAAGGTTTGAAAGGGAAACTACTTTTTTTAAAAACTATATAGTGCCTCAAATCATGTGAATTGTTTTGCGTTAGAGTGATTTTGTTATATTTCTTGACACACAATATTTCAATTTGATTTTATGAATTATTTGTTTTATTTTGTAGATTTCTGTTTAAAAAAATATTATTTTTTTGTTTGTTTCAGATTTCTATTGAAATCTTAGAGACTGTGGACAAGATGGAAGTGCCATTCCTGAAACTGATAGTTAACAACATTGGACTTAATGTGAAAGTTCGATCATTTGACATGGCTGTGCAAGGTTGGCTGGGAGCCGTCTACTTGCAGCATCTTCAGTACGTTGGTAAGGTGATTTTGTATTTTTTGGTAGACTATAAGTCCTTTAACTTTATAACAGCATTGGTTCCTGATCAATGTGTCAACTGTTTCTATTTATCCTTTGATTTTAAGTCTCTTTGCCTTATGGTAACATTTGAAGTGATTTTTATACATTAAAACTTTTCTTATCTGTAACCTGCAAGCTTTTGCAATAGGTAACATTCCTTATTTTGTTATCCCATTTTACTGACTTACATTTGGTCAATAATATGTATTATTTTCATTCTTCTTAAATTGGGTTATCATAAGGTACACAAACCATTGGGCCATCCAATGTTGAGTGTTTTAAATCTAAACTCATCAGCTGCTTCCTTTTACTTCTCAATTCTTGAATGAAATTTTAAATGGCAGAGGTTGATTGGATTTCTTTATTGTTTTGAAATTCTTTCTTGTCCAAATTAACTCCTTTGGTAAACCTAATACCTCTTTGTGCATCTTCTCCTTCCTAGAAGTTAAAATGTTGTTTTTAATAACTATTTTGTTAATGTCTGAGTGAGAGTATCTATTAACTTTACATTATTAAAAATATATATTTATTGCTTAAAGTTTGAAATGGATTTGGGTAAAGAAATTTCGGGTTGTAATGGTAATAGGGAGGTCAAGTTTGGTATTCATCATATGGATGAAGGTATTTAAGATTAGGGAGAACAGATACAGTTGTTATGCTAGTTTTTTTTTTCTAACTTGCTTTTGTATAGTGCAATTTCATGCTGATAGCATCCACAGAGTGCTACGGACCAATCTCTTTTGTGGACCGAGACAGGGGGGTGTATCTGGCAGAAGATTTCTTTGCTATCTTTAGGGGCTCAGCAAACATAACTCTACTAGAGTTGGGATTCAAACTTGAGCCCCATTTATAGGTAACCAAGCTATTTGTGTCTTGCAGCCACACTTCAATGTGAAGTCGTCATATGGAGAATAGAGATGTCTGTTTTAACTCTTTATCTCCGTAATTATTTTTGCACTTTCTGACGGAATTTTTCATTTTTCACCTTTGCACCTTCTACCCTGTTATGATTGGTATAGATTTATAGGAGAATAAAGGCTCTTTTTATAAAACACAAATTACAGTTTATAAGACCAAACATTAATTTAAATGAGGTCAAATCAATGATGATATCGTTAATTAGGAGAGAAAGAGTTAAGTTAGTGGCTCTATGGAAGCAGGTGTTGTAGTTTAGGGAGAACAGACCTTATCAGATTTCATTGAAAACATGTTCCATTATAAATGATATGTTTGTCCATGGAATGAAACTGAAGTTGAAGAAGTGTTACATCGATATGCCTTCATGAGTTATTTTTAAAATTCTTCACTTATCATTATTTAAAAATATTGATTGATGTTTTTAAAAAACTAGTTTTGACTTGGCAGTAGTTCTAGAGAAAAATTGTAATCAAATAAAATATATAGTTATGGCAATTTATGATTGCACACAATTTAAAAAAAAAAATTCCTTAGAGACATTTTGAAAACCTGGTGGCTGGAAGTTAACTAAGAGTTTTTTTTTAGATTAATTGAAATAAAAATTCACTAATCACATCTAATCACTTAACATTCTTTTTCTAATCTGGGAATGAGGTGTGTGAAGCTCTAAGTCAATGGTTCACACTAATCTAATACTTGATAGTCACTGTAACTTTCTGCTTCCTCAGAAAAAAACAACAACCCAATTCATTTCTTGACTAAACTATTTATGTGTCCAGTCTTTTGCTGTGTACACTTCCTTTCTTTTTGTTGAATCTTTGAATGAATTCATGATCAAACTAATAACTTTATTTCCCCTATATGTTGTGTTGCTAATTATTTTCCTTTGTGAGACCTTTGTGTTCATTTGTGTAGCCCCCCCCAACTAATCCAGCTAAGTTTCTCTCACACAGTTTCTGAAGGAATCAAAGAGCAACTGAAAAAATTTGAAGGTTAGTGTTCTCCTGCTATTGAAACTGTAGATCAAGCAATAACTAGCTTCTCAATGACTGGTCTAGTTTGTGTATTGGGTGAAACAATGAAACTACATTGAGTATTATGAAGTTAAGATTTTTTTGCTTACTTTGAAGAAGATTAGTTGACTTTACCCTAACAGTAATGAGCGTCTGAAACAAACTGTCCCCTATGACCAGTACTGGAATCCCTCCGACAGGACTTGGGGTGAAGAGCTCCTGGTCCATGGCTTGTTCGTTGGGTAAAAGCCTTTCCAACAACCAACGACATAATGACTCCCGATTCCCTACTGGACTTTATCAAAGGTCCCCTATTACCCGAGCTCCTCAGTGCCACACCCCTCTTTATTAAACCCTTACTATCTTTTAAGCTCTAGATCTAATGAAAATCACAATATTTTCTATCAATTGATTTCTTGCATTATCATTCAATTCATTATTCTTTATAAAATTCTTACTTTTTAGAGTCTAAATCAACTAAAATACTAATCAACTTTAGGCTTATTACAAGCCTAGACCTAACTTTTACATGCCTGGTTCATGTTTAATGCAAATTTTCTGAAAATTTTCCTGTAAAATCACACCAATGTTAACACTTAGGTGCAGACATTTGCAAAGCTAAACATGTGGTTTAATTATAATTGGTAGGTTATCTTTAGATGGGTAGTTCAATTTTTAAAATGAAATAGGCAAATACCATAAAAGCACACTGGCGGAGTGGCCATTTTTGAAATTACAGAAAAAGCAGTCCAATATTCTGATAGTGTTAATGTTTGAAGTTGTAATGATTAATATTTATTATATTGATTTTCTTTAAGAAGCTTATTAAAAAAAAAAAAAGATTTATGCTTCAAAATGACAACTTAATAATTAATGGTTTGAATATATTAAGCCATCATCCAAGGATTCACCTCAGAAGTTTTAATTGGTTTAATAATGTTCTTATTTTGGTTTACACATTTCCCAAATTCCTTCAGAGTTGAAGATTATTACATCTTTGCCCAAACCTTCTCCATGCTGGCAAATAGGGTTCAAACCTGGAACCTTAGAGTTGATGGTCCAGAGCGCATACAACATGCCCAGGCAGCCATCCATTTTTATAGAGCATATAAGAAAAGACCTATTTCTGAAATCTAATATATCAAACAATGTGTTTCCAATAAGCATGGTATTTCTTTAAATTTAAGGTCATAGCATTATGCTTTGTTCACATATTTCTTAAACCAGTTTCACTATTGCTCACTGCTAGTGATTGAGAATGTCTCTCTCTCTGTGCATATGTATGTTGTTGTTCTTGGCTCATTAGCTCTGCATCTGTTGTGAACACATTGTTCTTTTTATTGATCAGTGAAAACAGGTGAAATGATTAACATTATCAATACCCCATTCCTTGAAGATGATCAGTACTTGCTGTACATCAATTACTTACAGGTGAGTACTTAATTGAAATATTTGACAAAATGGGATGTTGAAACATAATTCTTTAATATTTTTGGGTTTTGTTTTGCAAGTTTTGTGCTTCAGAAATTAAGATTATTTGATCCTAATCCTAGCCCAACCCTCTTGATGGTTGTAGGCAGGTTTTGAACTCAGACCATTGTGATGACAGTCCTAAGTCCATACCCCATTTAGATGTCCACATATGGTTCCAGATGACCGCATCCCTTTTATGAACCATGTGACCATGGAAAAGATTTTATCCCATGGCCAGGATGAGGAATTAGCTCATCACCAACCATATTGTCTGGAGTCCCCCTGCGACGATGATCATTTAATTACATCTGTCTGGTCATAGAACACGGTCACTTGAGCCAACAACATGAGTTCCTCCTCTCATGTGAGGCTGGAGGCCAAGCCCACTGGGGGGCCCTCCATATGCCTACAATGTGCTACTGCCCCGTGGGAGGACCATCACCGCCCGTATGGCCCCCATTGGGAAACGATGCAAAGGGTTTCAGACTGGTTAGCAAGCCTTTCTCACATCTCCACCACGTGCAAGTATACTGACGCCTCCCCATTGCCTGGAGCTAACGGAAGGGAATGCTAGTGAAAACTTCAGACGGTGGAGGCGGCAGATGGAAATCTATCTGCAAGCGACGGGGGCCTACGGTAGGCCCAAAACCCAACAGAAGGCCATCATACTACATTGTGCCGGCCCCCAGGCCATCGAAGTCAGTGACCAATTCACATACCAGGAAGGGGAGGACGAGGGCGACCCTGAGGCATTATTGAAAAAGCTACACGACTACTGCAACCCAAGAGACAACGAAGTGTTAGAAACGTTTCGCTTTTGGAAATTACCCATCTGCTCCCCATTTGAAACCTACCTAACGAAGCTAAAGTCCCAGGCAAACAAATGTAATTTTAAGGAGCCAGACAGGATGATCCGGGACAAAATAGTGTTCTCCTCAGACAGAAAAGTGCAGGAAAAACTCCTGGCATGCCCAGAGCTGTCCCTGAAAAGAACAATCGAGATTAGCAGAGTCTTCGAACAGTCAATGACTAGTGTGGAGGAAATACAAGCTGAAGCTCAGGCCAAAGTTGACAAAATGGAAAGAACAACACTTCTTGGAATTGGGCCTAACACTTTTATTCAACACCAAAAGACGCCATCTTGGGCGCAACAGGAAGTTTACAACACAAAACACATAACTCACAATAACTAAGGGCTATAACTTACATATCAACTATTAACAACTAGAGCATACCATGGTAGCTCACTGGGAGCCTTGTTGTTCACGTACTTAGCCTTTCTGCTTTCCATGGAGGTGCCACACTGAGGCGACGGGAGCATTTTTATACCCCACAACCAAGCTGTTAGTAGCTGTCTATGAATGCAGCTCTTGGTACAAGAATTAGGCTCATGTGCTCCTTCCTCATTAAACTCTATTTGAGGGAGGGCCTGAGAGACTCAAATTCTCTTTAGCAAAAGACCTTTATTGCTGGCTCACAACATACCTAGTTATAATTTAAACTTAGGAAGAACCCTTTGATTGTAATGTATCACATGACTATCTCAACATTAAAATTAATTGGTTAAGCTCTAAAGATTTCCATATCACTGTCAATTCAAATAATTCGTCTTGATCACCAGAACTTTACTGTGTAAAGACTTAAATCTGTCTTCTCTATAGGCTGACAAAAAATGTCCTGACTTTGCTACAACATACCAGAACATAGCCCAGTCTATCACTGTAGAATTTTCTACACTGGACATAATCTTACACCATGGTGTACTCATCAGGTAAATGTAAATAACAAAACATTGTTTAGTGTGTCCATGACTGTAGTTTTTTTAACACTGGACATAATCTTACAATCCCTATTAGCCCAATATATATATATATATATAAATATATATATATCAAGAAAGAGCATTTTAAAAATTGTTTAAGACATAGGTTATCCTTAGTAATATTAAGTATAGAATTCAATTATGCTAAACTTTTTTGTATTTATATTTCAGCTTAATGCAGTTTGCCCAGAAGTTTCAGCCCCAAGAGGTAGTACCTACACCCAAAGATAGTTTTGAAAGGAAGTCAAGACAAAGCAGCATGACATCTCTTGGATATTCAACTTTCTCTACTTTAAGAGACGCCAGCAGAGGTTAGAACTTATTGCTAGAGCTATTTGACTTTATCTATATACTGTAGAACAGAGGTTAGAACTTATTGCTAGAGCTATTTGACTTTATCTATAAACTGTAGAACAGAGGTTAGAACTTATTGCTAGAGCTATTTGACTTTATCTATAAACTGTATAACAGAAGTTAGAACTTAGTGCTAGAGTTATTTGACTTTATCTATAAACAGTAGAACAGAAGTTAGAACTTAGTGCTAGAGTTATTTGACTTTATCTATAAACAGTAGAACAGAAGTTAGAACTTATTGCTAGAGCTATTTGACTTTATCTTTAAACTGTAGAACAGAAGTTAGAACTTATTGTTAAAGCTATTCGACTTTATCTATAAACCATAGAATAAATTGCTTGATTGTTTGCCATAACCATATGTTTAAGACTGACTGCTCAAAATCTTAAAGGGTTAAAGGCAATAAGGGTTACACTTGTTTGAAATAGCTGTTAAAGATATTGTGAAACCAATGATGTCAGAATGTTGACTCAAATTTGTGTTCTTTCTTTACAAAATGTGTACAGTTAGCAGCTCCGTGAGCAAGAAATCAGTGGGAATTGAAGTGGTGATGATGAAACTAAAGGGAGTGATTGACAGTATCCAGCTTAGTCTGTGCAATGAGATGAGTATAGTCATGCACTCCAAGATTGAAGGTTAGTTCTATGTCTCTGTGTTTGGGCTTACGTCTTGCAGCTCAAACATGCCAACTGACAAACAAAAGCTGTCCATCAGTTAATCACTTGATCTATTTCCATTCCTATTGCTTCCTCTTGCTCCATAAAATGCAGGCCAAAAGTGGAAAATGAAAACAAGGCCATTTCTATTTAAAATGGCCTCACACCTTCTTAGAGCACCTAAAATCTGTAGGCACTAGCTGAGTCAGGATTTGAACCCAAGCTGTTTAAGCCACTGGGCCACACATCCCACTTCCATGTCTGCTGAGAGAGTGTGTCTTGGTATGACCATTGCTGAGAACAAATGGACAGAGACTAGAGAAAGAAAGAAAGTTTCTTATGTGATAGCCTCCAGACAGATTCATTCTCATGACCACATTTGTCCTGTCATGGTAGATTTTACCCATGAAGAAGCAATCTACATCAGTCACTCTTCTGGCTGTATCCATTGTCTTTTAAGACAGAACCTTGGTTAGGCCAAAATAGAATATGCATCCTCTGTTAGGGACCCCTCATTACAAGAAAATATAAAGAAACTGGAACAGACACAAAATAGAGCAGTGAGATTTATAATATATATTTATATATATTCACATTTGACCTGAGTAACATGTTTAGTAAAATCACTAAATTTAGAAAGCCTTCAGGATGTATACAAGACTCCAAGTAGCAACATAAAACACTGAACTGTAATCTTCAAATACAAAAACAAAATCTAATAAGATAATCAGAAAGACAAAGATAAAGGCACATTCCTCGCTCCATATGCTAGGACACATTTTTACAAATGCTCCTTTTTCCCTAGTGCTATTAAAGCATGGAATGGGTTGCTGGAGCCAGCCAGGAAAACCAGTGACTTGGATGAATTGAAGTCATTGGTTAACATGCATAACGAAATGCATGACACTTAGGATGTAATCATCTTCTTTTTTGGAAGTAACGTTTGTATTTTATAAGATAAGAAGAAACCATATAATTATAAATTATTATATATATAATTATAAACAACATCCTTGATTGAATCCATATCTATATTTATTTTGAACAAAAGTACCAGCCTTTCTTCATTGTTTTCTCACTCTTTTTTTTAATAGGGATTGAACTAGGAGCTAGGAAATTGAAAGACAAGTTAGGCCTGACTGCAATGATGAGAAAAATTGAATTGATTGATCCAGACCCAAAGACAAAATACCCAAAGGTAAATTAGTTCTTCACTTTAAAGATGAGTAAAAATGTACATGTAAACACCAACATTTTAAAACATACTATTAGATTTATTTTTCATACACTTTCAAGAACTTTTTAACAGTTGGAATTTTAAAATGTTGTTTTATTTTCTTGACCTTGTATAAGTGTAAGCTGTTTTGGGGATGCCACTAGTAATTGCAGTAGTTTTGAAGAGTTCGAGATAATACATTTAATCTTTGTTTTCAGTCATTTTCATGTTTTTAACAAGTTCTTTCCCTTGTAATAAAAGAGTGCTTTTAGTTGACATTTGTAACCTTTCTCTCTATTCTCTTCTATCTCTCGAATTTGTTTCCTGTCTTTGTTGCCAGTCGTTCCGAATTCAATATATTCACTCTTGCCATAACTGCCTGTGACAGTGCCATCAATCTTCAAAAAACTTGGAGGGAGAAAAAAAAAACTTGGAAGGAAAAAAATGCTTATTGAGACATGAAGGTTACTGGTTATTTCCAGAGCAATTAATTTGCACTAAGCATTATATTTTATTGTTTTTCTTGCAGATTTTTTTTGAAATTCTACCTCATCTGCCTTTCTGAAATTGCTGAAATGATGTTATGGCAGTAGCTTTATCAACGTGTGTGTGTCATTCAGAAGACCTACCAGTATCTTTAGAAGAGATTTTTCAGTTTAGGCTCTAACATAACTATAAGGCGAGGTGGCTGAGTGGTAAAGCACTTGGCTTCTGAAGACTGAGATTTTTTATTTTTGGATCTTTAGGGCATCTCTAAGTCCACCCAGCTGTAATGTAATGGGGAAACATTAACCATGGGCCGTAGAAAGACATGATCTTTACATCAAATGCCCTATAGACCTCATGGTCATAGTCTTCAAGGAAAATAAGTATAAGAATAATATTGGCATTGAAAAATCAGTCTTTAAAAGTTATTATTTCTTTCTTGTAATGAATTGTATTTGTTTCATATAATGGATTCATCTCACCAAGAACTGTTGGAACACCAAACATGATCTGTCGAATGTCTTTCCCCATTACTCTCATTCTTTGGCTTTGATTAGTCTCTGAATGATGAAGGAACATAACCTATTGTATTGACAAGCATTCTTTTGTGTTTCAGATTTTCTCTGTTACTGGTGGAGACATGTTGAAATTTGAGATGATCCAGTTCCAGAATGGGACAGAGGGCTATAAATTTGGCGATGTCCAGAACATTGACCTTGATATCTACGTCCAGCTAGGCCGAGCTCGTATTGTCTTTGTCAACAAGTTCATTCTTTCCCTTATAGTAAGTAGATAACATAATAACATAGGGTTCTTTGCTACACAAATGGCTCCGTTACAAAACAGGGCTTTTTGCTACACAAAGGGCTCCATTACAAAACAGGGCTTTTTACTATACAAAGGCTTCATTATAAATCAGGGCTTTTTTTAGTTTTATGATTCTCAACATTTTTTTTTTCAAATTCTTCCTACAACTATGTTCTAAAACTACATTCAATTTAATGTTATATATAATTTATTATTTAAAAAAATATCCAATAACTCTTTAATTGGGTTATCTCAGCACGCTTGTGCAGCAAAACAAGTTGTTTTAAAGTCTGTTTCCATCACTGACTGACTTTAAGCTCTCAGAGCTTCAGCTCCCTTCACTTGAAGAAGTTAAGCAGTTTCTACCCACTCAGTCACACATTCCACTAATAGTTATCTTGCATTGAAATGTTACTTCAATTAATGAAACACCTTGAATAAAACAAAGTAATGTCCACCCATATTCATGAAATACCTTGGATAAAACAAAGTAATGTCCACCCATATTCATGAAACACCTTGGATAAAACAAAGTAATGTCCACCCATATTCATGACACACCTGGGATAAAACAAAGGCAGTAATGTCCATCACATTTATCTGTACCCTGTGTGTACTGCACTCTCTTAATATGAAAATCTTGTTTTTAGAATTTCCTTGACAACTTCTCCATTGCCAAGACCAAGTTAGACGAAGCAAGTAAAGCAGTGAAAGAAGCCTCCAAAGACGTGGCTAAAAATATCCAGGAAAATGCACCAAGGATAAAGTTGGATGTTGCGGTCGGTTTCTCTATTTTTGTCCTACTTTAGTCCCATTTAGCAAAAAAAAAAATGGAAAAAATAAAACTTCCCCAAAGTCTAACTGTACATCAAGATAAAGTAAACAGTGTGATTGCATGACAAACTCTTCAATATTTCTTTAATATATGAGTCTGCATTAAATGAGTTAAACAGTTTCAAGTTTTCAGTATTTTTGGTAATAAGGTATTTCTTATGATAATCTTCATGTTTCAATTCTTTTGGTTGGGCCAGAAAAATAAACCTACATCAATTACAAGGTTTGATAGTTTGTATACTCAAAGTAGGCCATGTTACGATGAGTCTTACACTTAGAGTTGGTCTATTTTACAGTATGAGAGTTTGACAGTTCCACACTTAAAGTTGGCCTATGTTACAGTCAGATAGTTTGACAGTTTTACACTGAAAGTTGACCTATGTTACAGTCAGATAGTTTGACAGTTTACACTTAAAGTTGACCTATGTTACAGTCAGATAGTTTGACAGTTCCACACTTAATGTTGGCCTATGTTACAGTTAGAGAGTTGACAGTTTTAAACTGAAAGTTGACCTATGTTACAATTAGATAGTTTGACAGTTTTACACTTAAAGTTGACCTATGTTACACTTAGATAGTTTGACAGTTTTACACTTAAAGTTGGCCTATGTTACAGTCAGATAGTTTAACAGTTTTATATTTAAAGTTGGCCTATGTTACAGTCAAGAGTTTGACAGTTTTACACTAAAGTTGACCTATGTTACAGAGAGTTTAACAGTTTTATACTTAAAGTTGGCCTATGTTACAGTCAGAGTTTGATAGTTTCACACTTATTATTGACCTATTATGATTATAGTATTTCAGTATTGATTTTTAATTTTGTGTGTGTAACAGATAAAAGCCCCACTGGTGGTCATCCCCAAGTCCTCCAGGTCACTGGAGGTCATGATGGTCAACCTGGGGGATATCAACATTGTCAACAAATTTGAGAGGCGGGACAAAACTGAGCCTGCTCACCGGGCACACATTGTGGAGCAATTGGTGGTCATGCTGACCAACTTGAGACTTTCCCGGTAAGTCATATAGGTTTTACATGAGCCCTAGTAAATTTTAAAAATATTTTTGTACATGGGCCTGAGTGAATGTTAAAAATGTTTTTTTTTTTACATAAGCCCTAGTAATTTTTAAAAATATTTATTTACATGGGCCTGAGTGAATGTTAAAAATGTTTTTTTTTTACATGAGCCCTAGTAAATTTTACAAATATTTATTTACAGGGGCCTGAGTGAATGTTAAAAATGTTGTTTTTTTTTAACATGCTACAAGTAGTTTGTCAATAAATTAATGGCATTAACATATACTCTGTAGGGATTTTTGAATTAAAGTTATGGTATAAGTGTCACCACAGAACAGCATCTACTTCCCATACTTTTGTATTAGAAGGGCAGTGTACTAAGACCACCCTTAGAAATTGAGTACTTTATAAAGCTTTTTTTATGTCTTTTTTCTAGTTTACATTTGTACACATTATAAAGAATTTAAAAACTTTATTTAATACAAATTATTTCTTTGCTCAATAATAGTAGGCAAACTTTATTAGAATAGTATTTAAAACTTTTGTTAACTTAATTAAAGTACAAATATTTTATTATGCAGACAGATTTTGTTCCCACAATAAACAAAGGTAGACAATTCTTTTCAACTTGTACAATGTGATGAAGGTTATTACAAAATTGAGCGTAATTAGAGCAGGAACAAAGATTGGATAAGAAAAGCAACATTTAACAGATGGATTAAGATGGAAAGTCAATAGTTTATGTGCTCAGATAAAAGTCACTGGTCTGATTTGAGTGAACTATTTGGTGAGAGCTGAATATGTAGTAGGGTGAGCTGTGCAGTGAAAGTGGTAGATCATTGTTCGAATGTTTTTCTTTATTGACAGAGGCTTGCTGATCAATGAGGATGGAGCCATTAATTGGGAGATCACCATATTGGACCCCATCACATTCAAAGTGAACATTTTGAGGAACCTATCGACAGGGTGGTATCATGGTGTTCCCAATATTGAAGTTGGCGGGCTTCTGGAAACTATTAATGTAAATAGACTTTTACCTACACTTTCTCTGGCCATTTTACACTATTACTGGTCTTGTAATTTCATAGGTCTGTACAAATACTCTTTCTTCCCTAGTGCTATTAGAGCATGGAATGGAAGCCTGAGTCAGCCAGGAAAACCAATGACTTGGCAGTTTAAGTCATTGATTAACATGCATGACTAGATTTACCAAGGGACTCGCTTTAGGACATAATGATCTTGAAGTAACATCTATATTTGATAAGATATAGCGCTGTTTAACTAACATAATGTAGGCTCAAGGAGCTATGAGAACACAAGAGACCTAAACACAAGGGTTAAAATGACAAACTAATCTAAATAAGTTTTGAACAGATATATTTAAATGTTCTTCTTGAATATATCAAAGCATGTTGCTTGTCTGAGCTCAAAAGGGAGCAAGTTCCAAACCTTTGGTTCATGCACTGAAAAACTCAGTAAACTGTAACTTTTGAGGGAGAAAAGTGGGACAACAATAGGCGTTGAGTCCATGGAGCTCAGGGCTCTCATAAGAACATATAAAGTGATCAGTTCACCAGGATACAAGGGCATTTCTAGATGCACTCATGACAAAGTGTGACCACCTTGTGGTCAATTCTTGTAGTGACCATCTCTTGCCATTTCTCTCTTTTGCCAGAGTCTCTTTCATTTCCTTCTTTTCCCTGAAGCTATTCTTTGCAGAAAGTGTGCTCTGTGCATCTTATGAATTGATCAATCTCTTTTTATCCCTTGACTTTTGTTGTAGGGGTGCTGTGACAGTTAGCATAACCAATTCCCTTCAGTTTTCTCCTATCAGCTAGAGAGAAAGACTGATCCATTCATTTATTTATAGTCAATTAGGAGAGGATTTTCTACCGTCAATACGACTTAGAGACCATCCATATCTGCATGGAACTTAGAGACCTACCTATATGTGCATGGGACTTAGAGACCATATATATCTGCATTGAACTTAGAGACCATCTATATCTGCATGAGACTTAGAGACCTACCTATATGCGCATGGGACCTAGAGACCATCTATATCTGCATGAAATTTAGAGACCTACTTATATTTGCATGGGACTTAGAGACCTACTTATATGTGCATGGGACTTAGAGACCTACTTATATTTGCATGCAGACCCAATTAAAAAGAACAGCATTAGTATTCCTTATTGTTGAGCTGATAGACTTTAGAAAGGTTAATTAGAGGTTTTAATTATACTTAGTCCTGAGCGGTTGTCTGCATCTAAGATTTGTCATTTGTCTGAATGACACTTCAATGTATTAGATCTTCACATAATTTATTTGTAGCCACAAAATTTTTTTCCATATTCAAATTTAGGATACCATCTTTTAGTTAGCTAGTGTCAATCTGAGATATATTTTCTTTTTTTTCCAGATTCAATTGAACAAAGATGACCTTGCCTTGGCAATGAATATATTGGTGGGCAACTTGAAGGAGAGAAATCCCAATGACTTGATCACCATCCAGGTTGATTCAGCTACTAACATAGCTGCTAAAGGTAGTCAGCGCATTTTACTTTCAGTTTTTCAAATATGGTATTAAACTTTTGAATTTACTCATCAGGTTATCTAGTCTTACTCTACTCTTAAAAGAGGAATCTTCAAATGAATATTTTTTTTAAATGATGCTTTTCTTGTGATTGTATGTTTAGGGAAAGACTTTTTTTTTTTTAGAAAAAAGATTTGCAGTTACATTACACTATTTTTTTTAAGAGGTCTAATGTATTTTTTGAAAAATTTACATTTTGAAGTTCACAGTTTATGAGCTTAAGACAGTAACTGTAATGATAAATAAAAATTAAAAATCCTTAGTACATGACATGGAAACTTGTAGACTATTAGTTACTTTCAGAATATTCTTAATGCATTGAAATTTAAAAAATGTGAAAATAGTTACATAACTGTATTGATAGCCCATGTATCAACTATAAATAAAATCAATCATAATGAGATTTAATGGTATATCTTGCTTATCCTAAGGTCTGTAAATAAATATTAAAGAGAAGGATATCTATTTGAGTCCATTAACTTTATTCCATACAATTTAAAACAAATATTTGTTCATTCCAAAGTTCTTTGTTTATTTTGTTTGTATATCCTGTACCCTTTACAATTACTGTCATTTATTTGTCTAGCCGATGTGACATCCCTTGATTTTAAGCTGGCTGATAGTGAAATAAAAACAGTCATCCATGAGGAGGTCTACACCAGCATGAAGCTGGATTTCAAACTATCTTCTATCATTGTACAGTTATACAGAGGACGTGTCAACATGGTCAGTATTCAGCCTGATCTCTACTTTGTCTTTGTAATTTTTTTTTAAATTTTTTCTTGTGTTTCTTAGGTTTTTCAAATTTCTTCTTTATATATATATATATATATATATATATATATATATATATATATATAAGGCTAGGTTTTAACCTAATAAGAAAAACATAACTTTTTATTTGAAACTTATAATGGACCTTGGGGGGTAGATATTAAATTCATCTCTTTGCATTGATTGCAAGTCTATCAGCTTATCTTTAAAAAGCCTAACTGCTTCAACTTCCTTTATTATTGCTTGGAACCCATTAGATTGAAGTGTGATGCTTGTCATAATGTACTTGGCTACTATACTAAAGTGTCATGAGTTTGAATCCGTGGGACTCAGATTTTGAACTTCTTGATCGTAAATAAACTGAGTCCGCCCAATTCTTAAATATATTTGAAATAGGCTGGTGCTGATCACATGACACACTGGATAACCATCAAGCATAGAAACAAATATGCTTTATCCCATCTGCCCTGCAAGGTCTGAATGGGGACCTTTAATTACTGCTAGAGCTTACAGGATTTAAGAGTAAGACTTAGACTGCTTTTTTTTTTTTTTATCTTTATGGAAATTTGTTGTGATTACAAGGACTCTTTTCTCATATAAAGACAACACAGGGATGTTCTTAAATAAAAAGAATTCATTTTTGGACTAATACTGTCAATGTTAAGCAGCTAGGTCCTACTCTTCTCTTCCCAGTAAAGCGTTGTTCGCTGACCTCTATGACTGTTGTTCTTTACAGGAAGCTGGAGAGAAGACCAGGTCAAGTAAGAAAATGCTGTCCCAGTTGTGTCTCCATAACCTGTTCCTTGCTGTGGAGATGAAATCTGACCAGTCGCTGCTGGCCAAGATGGCCTTGGTGGACTTCACCATGGACGACTGTCGGGCAGAAAAAGAAGGAGGCATTACTAAGTGAGGCATTTCGAAACCCAATCAAATTCATAAATGCATCTCGTTAACTCTTTGGCTACCTTTACATTAATTAATATAAGCGCTTAATTTTTTTCTTCAAACATTGTATTTAACACACCTGTATAAATGGTCCAACTGTATTTTAAGAAAGCTGTTGTGAAAGCCAGACCCCTATATTGGCTGTGTTATTGTATTGGTACCAACTACACCCTCTTACCTCACAAGCATTCTTTTTTTTTTTGTTCATAGAGAAATTGAGTAATAGGCATTGAATGTGTAGGTATTTAGCCTGCGCTGAATGTGGCAAAATAATGTAATAACTGAAGGGAGGCAACTCAACGAGACATGTGTTTATTTACAAGTGGACATGACAAACACATAGGGCATCTGCTTTGAGCACAGCATCTTCACATCGGCTCTAGACTTGGGCAGAAATTGTTCTTCTTCCTCCTCATGTAAACATCCTTCCTAGTCTGGTTTCTAGAAATGCGCACCTTCTGCACTAGCCTGGATGGCGGTGTGCATGGCAGAATTATAACAATATGAAGGTCTCCGCTGGGGTTGTGTTTCCTCATTAATCTTTGGACTCATAGACAAGCCTAATTATCATTATTTAGCACCCCATATCTTCTCTACCAAAACACACACACACACACAGCTTGGTATAATTTAGCCATTTTGTTAATCAATTTATGTTCCATTACAAAGTAGTCAAAAAATATGATAGGGTTGTTATTTTTCCCCTGACAATTTTTTAAATGTGGCCCTCTGACAGTAGTTTGAGATGTCTTTTTTTGGCCATTTGTCAATATTGCCCTCATTTTAGCTTTGCACGCTGACAACCTTGCTATCCTTTAGAATAATATGATAATAATAGAATTATCTTCATTTTTAAAGGAAACTTGAAACTCCTGAAAATTTCACATTTTCATTATAAAAGTTTAAAAAACATTCAATATCTAATTTTACAAGTGTGTTATGATATTTGTAAAATTGATCACATTCAATAAAGAAATGTAAAATTTAGTAAAAATATTTAGTAATAAAATTGATTTTTTGAGAATTAAAATTAAATCTGGCAACAAAGAAATATAAATGATTTATAGACTTAGCTTAGAATTTAGTAAACTTATCATAATTTTTTGCAAACTGTTTTTATGTTACTCAGGTTAGAACATGGTATAATAATTAAAAAAATAGTTGAAATTATGTAAAAAAAAATTTTAGCATGTAATATCTTTGAAAAAAAGTAAATTTAAAAAATACTTTATAAAAAAAAACAAAGCTTATATTAACCCTTTGGACCCTCGCAGTGCCCTGCCCTTACTTTCCCATTCCCCTAGGCTCCTGGGGAAAATTATTCTTTACACAAGCATGATTAAAAACAAACTAATGGTATTAAAACTTTTAAATGAACTATTTTATTTTGAGAAAAATTTATTAGAATCTTTATCTCCTATATATTTTCTTGGTATGCCAGTCTTATCAGCATGTAGACCCCTCATTCCTTTGATGAATCTGATACTGGTATAGATGTAGATCTAGTGTTTTTATTTACTGTAACTGTACCGATTTTGTCTAGATCTAGATGATCATTGAGTCAATCTCCATTTCCCTATCATTAGTATCATTACTAGATCAAGTTCATTTCTTAGAATCATTGAGGATATAGTTTCCTGCTTCATGCAAAATTTATTCATTTGGATTAGACTAGAGTACCTAAATCAATAAAGTGTTTTTTCATTTTGTAATTCAATTTACCATTTAAAAACACAAAACTCATGGGTTCGAGATTATTGTCATTTACCATAAGTCTAGTGACATGTTTTTTTCTTTGGACTTTTAATTACCGACATTAGGTTTAAGACAAGGTGGCGGGTTCAAAAGGTTAAGCATTGTATTAGTTAGTTTAGATCAAACTGACAGAGTGAGTAGATATAAGCTTTGTGATAAGTATTCTTTCTTAATCCATTCATGATACTTTTTTAAAAATATTTTTTTGTAAAAATAAATATTATTGCTGAAGTGGACAATTGTAATTAAATTGAATTTTCATTTTTTTTACCAATAAAATAATCTTATCTTAAAATAAGCTAAATGCCCAACACCACTATCCTCCCCTCTTAAAGTTTTGACTTAGCTTTTTTTTGACTAGATCTGCGTTGACTGCTACTGCTGTGTTAATTTCTTGTCATTCTAATCCACACCAGCCTGCAATTAGAATATGATTTAGTCTTGCTTTATCTTCTTCAGGCTGATCCGCCGCACAGCTCATAAGAACAAGGCTAGAGAAACATTAAGCAGTCATACGACCGCCAACGACTCTGACATCTTTATTGACCTCCTTTATAAACAAGATGTCGAGCAAAACAAAATAGGTAGGTATGCTTTAGGTTCACTTAGAAGTGAGTCAGGTGCTGAGACCTGTAGCACTTTTTTTTTATGTAAGCCCGCATTTCATGAGAAGATCATAGCCCGCATTTCATAAGAATATCATTTCTTGTGTCTCTATGTACAGATGTTTCTTACATCTTTTCATGTTCTATGCGAAAATCATTTATTGTTACTATTCAAATTCAGGGCTTGCATTAGTAATAAGTTAAATTAAACATTTTCTAATCTATTTTAAAAGGGGTTTTGTTAAGCTTGCATGTTTAATAATAAAATATTGATATTCATATACAGCCACCAGGTACCAATGTAACATCTATTTAGAACCTGGTCACTGCTAGGTGATGGTGCCTGGTTAGGGTGTGTTGTTAAGTCCTCCTCGGGGGTTTATCTATGTTTCTTCATATTTTCTTCACTTTCTCTCAACAGCCTTGGTGCATGTTCATATGTTTATTCATCATATGTTTCAGCACTAAAAAGCTTCAAACTCTGTTTATGTTTCATTAGTTTCATTATTACTTCTCCTGAAGCATTTCTATGCTTTAATGTATTAATGTCATCATCTTGTATTGTTAGAGAGAGAAAGATGCAATTTAAATTAGGATCTTTGTTCGAATTGGGCTCCAGTATGTGTTGACCCTTAGTATAGACTTTATTGTGAGGACAGTTATGGAAAGAGATGTGGGTGGGCTCTGGAAGGAGAATGTAATCATGAGGCCAGATCACAATACTTACTTGAAAGCTCTTTCTTTTTTGAACGCTGGGTGATCTAAGAAAATATAACACTGGTACCTGGTCATTGCTAGGCGATGGCGCCGGGTCAGGGTTCGTGGTGAGAGTCCACTTGAGGGCTTATCTATAAAAAAAAAGTAAAGTTCCCCTTTTAGACCTTGTGATCTATAGGGCAGATGATGTAAAGGTCATCTGTGTCTGTGGCCTACGGTTAACGAGGGTGTCACGTGGCCAACACAACAACCAACTGTCTTTACTTTTCCCCAACTAATGTCAGGTACCCATTAGAGCTGGGTGGACTCAGAGGCACCCAAAGATCCCGGAATTAAAAATCGTTTACCGCTCAGCCACCGTGCCTCCCTAGGGCTTATCTATGTTTTGTTATATTTTCTTCCCCTTCTCTCAATCACCTTGGTACTTTATTGTTGCTATTATGTTACATGTCAAGAACCTAAATAGTAGAAATGTCTTCCTATAAATGTCTTGTCTGCCATTAAATGTCTACTTGACTGCTCCAGTCCAGCTTCAGATATGTTCCATACATGTCTGCGTGTGCCTGGAGTTTATCATGAAAGTGATGGATTTCTTCATGAGTAGTGTGCCAGCAGCACCAGTGGTAGTCAACAAGCAGACCCATTCACTGTCTGTAAAGACCAAAAAGACAGAAGGTGAGTTTTGTGAATTTTTCATTCAGCGTGATAAGTGAAACTCAATGGGTTGCTGTGGTAGTGAAGAAGATTTCTGTATTAATGACTTTTTAAAAAATATTTATTGATAAACTATTTTCAAGACAAAAATTGAGACTAACCTTCAGAACTGAAGATTATGTTCTAGTTCAAACCTGTATGACAGCAAAGGATGTTGGGTTTCAACCTAGAACCATTATATCTCTACACATACTCAATTAGCTAGAAAGAGACTGATTTAGATTCTAGATTTCTTCATGTTGTACATTGTTGATAGATAAAGTGGAAAGGGCAGAGCTCTCCCCCCTAAGATAAGCTTGTTTTTTGTTTTTTTTTTAAATGGATTTTTTATGTTATTCTTGTTCCCATGCTAAACATTGCATTTGGTTCCCCAAACAAATATTTGTGATAAGAGAACAAAATCTGTTCAGTTCTCCAACAGAAATTTAAGTCTTAATGTCCATTTGATTTTGTTTCAGTGAAACCTCCACCGCCTCCTACTGTACCTGAGAAGTTTGTTGGCTCCATGGATATTGTGGTCAAGGTGGCCAAGCCAGAGATCTACATGATAGAGGATCAGATGAATCCTCACACCAACAGCCTGATTGTAGATGTAAGTGATGTATAATTTAGAGAAGCAGATTAGTGTTTCAAGTAAAAGTGGATGTCTGCTGGTGTATTTGATATCAACACCAATCAACAGCCTGATTGTAGATGTAAGTGATCTATTATTTAGAGAAGCAGATTAGTGTTTCAAGTAAGAGTGGATGTCTGCTGGTGTATTTAATATCAACACCAACCAACAGCCTGATTGTAGATGTAAGTGATCTATCATTTAGAGAAGCAGATTAGTGTTTCAAGTAAAATTTGATGTATGCTGTGTATTTAATATCCACACCAACTCAAGATTCTTCTTGTTTGATCCATCACATCATATTCTAATTTTATGTTCTTGTTTATTTTTTTCTGGAAATTCATAAATTTCCAGAGATTTGTCAATTTTGAATGAAAGATGTCTGTGTAGCCACTTAATGGGCTTCTCTGTGTTGTTTGTCTGTTCTTTTTTGTAGAATGTTGCTGTTAAACATAATAATTATTACATTTATAAAACCCTGTTCACAAACATAACACAATGTTATAATAACATAAACATAAGAGTTAAATTGACAAAGAGCTTTATAACATAGGTCTTAATGTTCTTCTTGAATGTAGTGAAGCATGTTGTTTGTCTGAGATCAATGACCCTAACTTTTGAGGAGAAACATTGCTTGACTAGAAGCGTTGAGTCCATCAAGGTAGAGGGGCATTTTTGTTGTAGATGCAATGTCAAATTGTGGCCACATTGTAGTCGATTCTTGCTTTCACAGTGAGCCAATGGAGTGTACGAGTAGCAGAATCACATCTTGCTTTTTTTTTTATATTGCTAGTAGGCTTAGTGGAGGTGGGGATGACTGAGTGGTAAAGCGCTTGGCTTCCAAACTGAGGGATTCTGGGTTCAAATCCTAGTGAACTCTGGGATTTTCAATTTCGGGATCTTTAGGATACCTTTGAGTCCACCCAGCTCCCTGACATTAGTTGTGAAAAAGTAAAGATGGTTTGCAGTTGTGCTGGCCTCATGACATTCTTAGTAACCGTGGACCTGAACATCATCTGCCTTATAGATCGCAAGGTAGAAAGGGGAACTTTACTTTGTAGTTGTAAAAGTAAGACTTTTCGTGCAGCATTGTTATGAATTTGCTGCAGCCTAATGATTTTGTCATTAGATATACCAGCTAGCACTGCAGCATTGCAGTAGTCAATGTGAAAGAGTATGACACCACAGCTATCTGTTATTTTTTATTGAATAAGCTTACATTCCTTGTAATCAAAATGAATTTCCAACAAAGCAGTCTTAGTCTTAGACATACAACTTTATAAATAGCTTAATAAATAGCTTAATATAGAGTAATCATTAATTTTTAATAATCTTTTACATGACTGCTAATTATAACATCATGAACCAGCAAACTGAATTATTAAAGTATAAATTGGGTTACGGTAAAAAAAAAAAGATTTAAAATTATTAAAATACAAGATAATTAACTCCAGTAATTAATCTGACATTTACCATTGGATTAAATTCCGTATGATTTGCTTCCTTGCAGGTTCAGCTGGACTTTAGACTGAGAATCAATCCTGACGTCATTAACATTAACGGTTCCATCAAGGAGTTGAGTTTGGTCTCCTGTATATTTGGTCAGCCTGAAAAAAAGCAAAGTGTAAGTTCCCATGATCGGTTGTTCATTATTGATTTGGTCAAGTATAGCCAGGCTCCCATTCAGAGATACATGCGTCATAGGACTTGGAGGACCAATGGGTTCAATAGTGTTCTCTTAAATTAAGATTTCCCTATACTTAATGACAGAAGAGTGGGGAAGCCTTTACTGTCTCTTAGTGAACTGAGTGGGCATAATCTTTATTTCAAAATGAAGATTTCTTATATAGAATTTTGGGGTAAACAGCCAAAGGAATTCATGCAGTTCCATAATTTTATTGATGTCATCAGACACATACATTTTTGACCAGATACATATGTTAAATACATTTTTGACCAGATACATATGTTAAATACATTTTTGACCAGATACTTATGTTAAATACATTTTTGACCGATTTACTTCATAAAATTAGCTTATTGGTCAATTTTTGGTTACTATTGCAATAGAGACACTGTGGCTGAGCGCTAAAGCGTTTGGCTTCCCAGGTTCGAAGCTGGGATTTTTTATTTCGGGATCTTTGGGCGCCTCGGAGTTCCTGACGTTAGTTGGGGAAAAGTAAATGCGGTTGGTCATTGTGCTGGCCACATGACACCCTTGTTATCCGTAGGCCACAGAAACAGATGACCTTTACATCATCTGCCCTATAGACAACAAGTCTGAAAGGAGAACTTTACTTTTTTACTTTAAGTGCAATAGAAAATCCAGAGGATATTTTGTAGGTCAGATTTAGGATGTAACATTCCAGCATCTAAAGAAGATATTTTAAAGACTTCCCTACATGTTACTGTATCTGGTCACATTGTCTTCCGAGATAAAAGGAGCCATATACATGTTACTGTTTATTGCAGCTGAAATGGATGGAGTTTTATTCCAACCCCCATACTAGGAAGTAAAATTAAACAAATATAAAGCTAGTTTTATTAACATCTTCAAGAATTTCTAATAAGAAAAAAATTAGGGCCTGTTATTATGAGAATTTTCTGTTTACTCTCTAAAATTAGTGTTGACAATTCCAACTAATTTGTAAGGTTGAAATTTTTTAGATTAGTTTGTCGTTTTAGCTGTGGTAATTATGTTTGTGATGTTATCACAGCGCCTTGAGCCTACACAATGTTTGTTAACAGCGCTCTATAAATTAAAGTATGATTATGTTAGAAACGAAGGAGTATTCATTCTCTGGCACTGCCAGGTCAAGTTTTGAAAGAGAAACACAATTCATTGTGGTCCCTTTATTATTATTATTATTATTATTAAGATCCATTAAATATATTTATTATTTCTGTGAAAATTAATGTACAGGTATTCTGCATTAATTTCAGCATTATTATCATGTTAAATAAGAATCATGATCCTTCTTACTTGTATTTGCTGCTGTAGATCTTAAAAAAGACTAGACTTGTGTCATTTCTGGAGAAGACACTTCTAGAGATCTGCTATAACTACTATGAACATACCTGGGAGAGGCTGCCAGTTTTAATCTATGTGGGCTTGCTTGGACTGTTTATTTTACATTTGGTTCACTATTTGTTTGATCTTTTAGACAGCTTTAAAAAGTTTCAAGGTTTTCTTTGTATTTTTAAAACCTTTGTGAATTTTATTTCAATGTATTGTTTTTACAAAGTCTTCATCTTGTTTCTTTTTGTGAGCATTGTATGAAAAAGAAAATTGTTTGTTAAATTAATTTTTTTTTTCAGTTTTGGTACCAAAAGATCTTTTTTGTGGGTTGAGATCATTAAAAAAAACAACATTCATAAGACTTTCTTGGAAATAGTACTGTATCATTACTTGAATAGAATTGTTGATACCTTCTAGTAATTTACATTGCATCTGGATAGAATTGTCAATTGATAGCTAATAGTATTATTATTGCATCTGATACCTATTAGTAATGTTCAGTTCTTTTAATTGCATAACTTGACCATTGTAAAATAAGTAGCTAATTTTAACTAAACTAGGACAAGAGTGCACTGAGTATGCAATGGTGGAAAACATGCTACTACAAAAAAAAAAAAGGAATTTCCTTATTAGCAGCAAACTTCAACATGCCCTATGTATCTATTGTTACTCATTCAAGATATGGTTTAGAACTATATAAAAAAAATGAAACATTCATTAGTGTATGTGTATGTTTGATGAATGTAAAAGAACTGGGGAACTGTTTGAATAAAACAATCTTCAAATTTTCAACTTATTTGCTACTACAAAGTTATCTAAGGACATCATCAATGTCTGATGCCTGTTCATTCTTAACAGTATATTTTTAAAAATTGTTTTATTAGATCATTTCTACATATAGTTTTATGTCAATCCCCAAAGTATTTTACTTGGACCAGTACTTCTGTAGATCTTTTTTCTGCTATTCAAATCTGGATGTGGGACTTTGTAGCCACTTGAAATACTGCACTTCTCATTAGTCTTGGAACTCAAAGACAAACCTTATTATTATTATTATGTGAAAAATGAACTAATATTCATCCTCTGGCACTGCCAGGGTCAAAGAAACAAAATTCCTTTTAGTCCCTCAGTGTCCACAGAGAAATTTTCTGGTGATCTGGCAGGTCTGCAGCAGTACCACCCTCTGACAAGCAACAAGAATCTTCTTAGGGATGTTAAGGGCCTTGTTAGGTCAGTTGTCATTATTCCCTCTGTTGATATAACAGGGTATAATGTTATTTTAGACAACTTCCATAACTGCTTAATCTTCAAGCTTAGGTTTCCATATTTTCTTTGTTTTTCCATTTCAGTTTTCCTTATATAATGGGATAGTGATATTATTATTATTATTCAAATTTATAAACACTGATATAAGCTTTCTAGCTGAAAAAATGTCCTATGGTTTTGTTGTTTTTATTTTCTAGGTCCTTCATCCTGTCGATATAGATTTAATGGCCAATGGTCCTAATGGTAAGGACCATCACATTGATGTCATCATCTCAGACTTTATTTTCACCATATCACCACCAACAATTCGTCTGATCACATCAATTCTGAACAGCATGTATGAAATATCTGTAAGTTGATTCTGAACTTTTTTTATTTGTGTTCTTTTTATTTATTTTTTTTACACAAACCCTTTCCAGTGTACTAGATTATAAAAATCATATAGCTGAATGCCATAATCAAAACACTGGCTCGAAGAAGTGAATTCATTATACAGAAACTAGAAGTATTGATAAACTTAACATTTTTAAAACCATATAAAAATTTTCTTTGCACTTTGAAAATGAAAACAAACTAAAAGCAAAGTGAATAATCTTTAGTAGGACAATCTCCAATAAGATTACTTAAATGAAAAAAAAATTATAAACAAATGGTTGGCAGTATAAATATACCAACAGGCCATGACTGCTTCAAATTTTGTGGCCTGACCTCCTCTGTGACCCTTGCAGATCAGCCTCAGTTTACATCCATCACAATTGATGAAGTACAGTAGGATATCTATCCTGATTTGTCATTGGAAAGGATTTTTGTCCATGTCACAATGAAGAGGTGATCCTTACAAATAAAATAAGGCTATGTATGGGCAAGGGAGACTTACTAATTGCTTCCCTTTCACAGTTACTAGCCACAGAATAATGTTACCACACGTGACGCTTAAATCAAACCAAACCGTTATATATATATATTCAAAGTTGGACTGAATTACATGAGTCTAAGACTAAGGGAATAATCTGACAAAATCGGTTTTGGAGCCCTGTTGTTTGTGCAAAGTGGTAAGACCACTGCTCTTTGGCAAACTCCTACAGCCAACTGACCCCAATTCTGCGTCAGTGTTGCATTTCTTTGGATCTGATCAGTATTAAAGAGAGGCAAGTATTGATGTGTGGGTAGTCCAGCTATCACAAATTCACTATCCAGGCTTTCTTCTAGCAAGGGCGAGGTCACTCCATCTCCAACAGGTATTATAAGTGGCATCAACTGGCCTCCAAACTGGAGAATAAAAAAAAAAACACTTTTGACACCCAAAAGATACCACCAGAAAAATGTGTTAATCATGAAAAGTAAAATAAGATCTTCAACAGATTCAACACTTTAAAGATATGTCAAAATAAGTAGGTGCCAGATGGGTCTTGGAAATCATATAAAATACTAAATCACTAGACAATAAAACATTTGCAAAAATGTATTTGAAAAACTTTGGAATTAACAAAATAATTCTTTGCTTCCCAGCCTGAAGATGTAGTGAAACCAGTGCCAAAAGATCATTCTAACATTTGGGATTTAAAACCACTGGACAAATGTGACTTCTGGTTCACACAGTCAGGTAAGGAGTGGTCTCCTCATGTCCAATATTACAAAGACATTTTCATTCAGACTTACATGTATATTTATTTCTTTTAGACATGTATACATATTGAATGCTTTGATGTTAATATTCTGTGTGCTTTATCGTTATAGGTATTGTCTTTGTTAATTTTAAAACTTCCTTAGACAGGACAAGATTAAGCCTCACATTTTGACAATCACAGAAGTTCATGCAGAAATCTCTTGCAAGCGTATTTCTCATCTTATTCTATTATTATTTGAACTTGTTGAATGAACTCAAAATATGTTTTGAATTTTGTTCAGCCATTGTCATTCAAATGTCATTGCTGTATTTGTTTAACTGTATTCACTGCCTTGCAGGTTTAAAAGGAAACAAAGAGAAAGGCAAGAGAAGAAACAAAATATTAACCTCTACTACTAACCTAGTTACATCTTTTTAGATGAATATGTGGGGTTTTTTTTGCTAGTGTAGTTGGGTTTTAAAGCATTCCTAGTGGCTGCATTCTCTTTACATTTTGCCCAGTGAACTACATAGTAGATCGCAGAGCTCAGTTTTAAACACTGGAGAACTACAACATAGATCTTGTTTTTTTTTAACTGCTTTATAATGTATTCTTTATAATCAAGAAATTAGAAAACTGATTTTAAAAAAAAACTGGTTCAAGTTAGCATTATGTACAAAATAATAGTTGAGTCCTTTTCTATCCCTCCCAAAAGATTTGTCTCAGAAATATGAGTCTTTATGTTTAATACTTGATCTGATTAATATAATTTTATATATATTTCTAACCTATCATTAAAATAAAAGGGGAGGAAACACTTAATTGATAAAATCTGTTACATTGCTTAACTTTTTGGGCCATCCTTCAATGAGGCTAAGTATGTTGCACTCTGCCTTTTTTTTTCCTCTCCCCAAAATCTTGAGTGCTTGGGTTTTGTTTTTGGTGATGTATTGAATAAATGGAATGCTTCCAACCAAGTTTCTTATGTCTGCATGCAGCAGTGAAACCCTGGGTTCGGATTGGAAGCATATTTTCTCTTTTTTCATAATACAGTCTATAGTTTTGAATAAAAGTATATGTTTAAATTTCATAGTGAGTAAAGTAAAGAATAAATATTACAGTGGTTTACTGGTGGATAGTAGTATCCTTAGCAATAATTTCAGCTTGGTTATTTGATATATCAATCTAGATACAGGTTTTAGTATACAATTGATTCTGCTGGTGTAGATAAAGCATGTTTAATAGTATTTAGTTAAAAAAATTAACTTTTGGTGGTTTTTAGCATGGTAACTTCCATTTGGCCATGGCTTGCAGTATAATTATATATTGTGTAGGCCTATTCCTTTTCTTAAAATCAGTTTATTCTCAAGCAAAATTTTAGATTAAATTAAAAATTATTCTCTGCTTGGTGATGGAGTTTAGCTCTTGATTATTGAAAGCTTGTTAAATATATAATACATTTCTAAAAACATTTACCAGAGTTATTTTATTCTCTGAGGTCAAGGTCAGTCCCAATCAGCACATCAGTTGGACTTAAAACCGAACATTACATAGGACAGATGCTGTAATGTTTTCCTATTGACCCCAAAATTAACAGAATATTAACTAAATTCATTTTCTTCAACAAGTGTTAAGTCCTAATTATAGATTTCCAAAATGCCTGGCTTCACCCCAGATTTGAACTCAATGTCATTTCTTCTGAAGCCTAACACTTCAGTTCAGCAACCACTCCCTCCCCTCTAGACAGTTTAAACATTTTTTTCCCTTAACTTGGCGACTAACATAAATTGTGTTAAAGGGAGATAACGTACATAATGTATTGATATTTAGACACTTGTCTGTCATATATACATCTCTATTATAAGCTTCATTATATTTATATTTTATTATAATTACACCACTGACTATATTTAAATATATTCAAATTAGTTATTACAACACCATGTTGCACACTGTAGAGCTAGAGTAAATTTAGCTTATATAAAAGAAATGTTACGACTGTAGACAGTATGGATTTGATCCTATTAAACAAGCAATCTTCTGCTAGTAAGTTATAATTCAGTAACTCTATAAGATTCTGTAGTTCAAGTAGAAACAGGTTTTTGTGGAGTTGAGCTTGAGCTCAATAAAAGATATATATATATCTTTTTATTTAAAAAAAAAAATGAAACCTCTGGACTACAGTCAAAAGTGGCTAAACTAGAAAAAGCTTTTTAAAATATACATATTTATAATACAATCTATTTATAAATTAACTATGGGTTAAAGATTAAGTTTGTATTTTTTATTCTTAATAAATTATTTTAATGAGTATTTCCCTATAAAGACTAAATTACACAAATCTTGAATTTTTGCTATCCCTCTGTAAAAATGTTACAAATAAAATAATCATAGGATAGCAGTTTCATTGTTTGTTTTTTTTTATAGAGATAGACCATGTCCAGCTATAATCCATAGACTTAAAAACAATGACATCAAGATACTGTCTCCTAAAGCCTTAATATTGTCTTCTTTATATTATTATCTCCAAAATGTTGCTTTATTCTTGATTTAATTTTAATAAGTTGTTAAGAAGATGTACAAAATAGTAGAACAGTACAATTCTTACTTTTATCTCAAGAGAGATGCTTACCAATAGTTTAGTCATAGGTCATTGTGCTTAAACTTGTCTTGTGACCGTTCGCATGACTAAATCCCTCCACTTTTCCTGATCAGCAGCTATTCTTTGCAGGATATCAAGAGACAGGCCGGTCCATTCTTTTACCTTATTCAGCCAGCTTTTCTTTGGACGACCCTTTCTTTGTGCTCCCTCCACTGTTCCTTAAAGAACAACTTTTAATAGTGAGTCATGTTTTACAGTGTGGCCAAACCAGCTCAGCTTTTGTCAATTCACAGTTTTGAAGAGTTCTTCCTTTTTTGCCAGACAGAGTGTTGACTTGTAAAATTACAAACTCATTTGTTACTTCTTTTCCTGTTGTCTGATACGCAACACTTCTCTGTAACATTTACTCTAAAAAAAACTTCTTTCAGCATTCAGTGTCCAACTTTCACAACCATATAGGAGTGCAGAGACCACTAGCGAAGAAGACAGTTTAAATTTTACTGGGAAGCTGATATTACTCCTCCTGATTTTCCAGTTTGCTCACGGCAGCGGATGCCAAACTTAGACATGTTTTTATCCTGATCCTCCATACCTTGTTATGTTTGACTCTAGGTATTTAAATGAGTCAGCTTCTTGTAATGTTTGGCCATTCAACATTGTGCAACATCTCGTACTATCTCCACACCAATGTTAGTTGCTATCTACTAGCATAAACCTACATAACCTCTCTGTCAAAACATTGGACACAAACTATAAGCTTTTAGTTTGTCAATATAAATGTAATGGGACACTCCTGATTTAAAAGTAATCTGTTTAATTTCAAATAAATAATACATATTTTCTTTATTTTTGTTTTCTAATTATTATTATTTTAGACATTCAAAGGGCTTGAAAAAAGAGTTTTCTAATAATGTTTATCCCATTTTTTTTCAATGACAGAACTTGGTGACACCACTTTCTCTTGTATATTTTTTCATTACTCCTTAATGGTCCTGTCCAATACTTCCTAAATTCCCTACTTGAAGACAGTGACAGTCTGATTCTTTCATTATTAAATCATTAGTCTGTAGTTTTACTTCAACCTTGAGTTCCACAGTAATATAATATTATGCTTCTCAGCTACATTTCCCTGCTAAAACAAGTAAAGTAAATACGAAAGATAATTTGTTTCATACATATTTAATTAACATTTCAGTTTTTAAATTTTGGCTTGTTATATACTTATCCATTATAAATACTGGAGATTGTTTGCCCTTCATATGGAGAAGACATGAATATAAATAATTAAAATGAGAAAATACGAGTAAACAGTAACTTTGACTTATATGACTCACTTGTTAAATTTGTGGTAAAAATCATCTGAATCTATTTATAGGGGATGATTCATCTGTGGAGATTGGGCAAGTCCTGGAAGAAGATGATGTTTCAGAGGTTAGGGGAGAACTGGTATGTATTTGTATGCCATTGAGTGTAGTGGGAGAATAGGCTATAGTTTGAATAGTTTGATGTAAATAAGGACTAATTTTCTTCAATCAAGTAGTGGCTGAATTGGGCACGACTAGAATGTATCTGTTCTGATATAGTTTTTCTCTGGCACGAACTCCACTCTCCTCACTCTTTTTTCATCAAATCTGGTAAACACAGTCTCTTATTTAAGTTGTTAATAAAATCATTTTAAATCTCTATATATAAACACTTTTCTTGGCAATTACGCTGCAGCTAATACAAAAAAACACAAAAAGATTGCTAGGCTCCTTCATACTGATTTGTCAGTTTCTTGCTTTTAGTTAGACCTGTAAGGATAGCATTCATATTTGACCTGTGTGGACATAGCACCCAATAAGCAATACAGATACAGCATCCATATTTGATCTGTGTGGACATAGCACCCAATAAACAATACAGATACAGCACCCCATTTGATCTGTGTTGACTGTCTTTATTGCTTTAAACCTGAAACCCTGAGGCAAACTCTTGACAATTCAGCCCATCAGTTGAATAGAGTGAAATATAACTTCCACATTTTCTATTTGTTTCACCAACTCTTACAGTAAACATACACACACATAACATTGCTGCATTACAGTTGACCAGTTACAACAACAAAACAAATATCAATCTTTCAATTTTGACCTCTAGTTCACTGATAGAGAATACATTTTATATCACATATCTGATTCCATCTGTCTCAGAAGACAATGGATGTGCCCAGATGAATCAGTGGTTTTGTTTTTTTCTTTTTGAGTCAGGGCAAAATATGGTGTGGCCAAACAAGCTGATTCATATCACCACAAAATTACTATGCAAAATTACAAAGTAAACATCTAGTTCATATCTCAAGCATAATGTTTGCCTTAACAATATAGAAAGGCGCATAGATAAAAACACATTTCCTTATCTAATTATGCTAGGATAAATTCAAAGCTCCTTCTTCTCTAGTGCCATTTGAGCATGGAGCAGGTTGCCTGCATTAGCCAGGAAAAACCAATGACTTAGCCGAGTTTAAGTCTCTGTTTAACATGCTTGACTAGATTAACACATGGATACACATGGGATACAATTATCTTTACATTTGAAGGAACAATTGTAATATATAAGATGAGAATAGAAGGATGCAACTCGCTGTTGCATAAATACGAACACATAAATACAAACAGTATCACTATTACTGACAGGCATCCCCAAGATAACATAACCTTCTGTATGCAGTCAGTAACAGACATTTCTATAAACAATAACCCCTCCTTTTAATAAATCTCCCTGAATGCAGCAAACAAAAATTTCTTGGTATCACTGTTCCATGTCTCCTTCACAACCCTGTATACTTGTAAAAGACATTCATTGGTATCACTTCTCCATCTCTTATTCATTGTCCTTGTATTTTCCGTAACAGATAATAGATGTCAGTAATGAAAGTATAGTACACACTGTAGAAAGATTTCATTGAAGATCTATACAACTACAAAATAATGTATTTCTTAATCATGTTAACCATAATTGAGATGCCTGTAGGCACATTTCTCATAGCAGTATTACAGTACTTACAAAACAGTTAGTGGAACTACTTGTGAAATGTAAATGAAAAGGGAATTCTTGTAGAACGTAATAAAATATGAGTTTTTTTTTACATGATATCAAACAAATTGGCATGATTCTTTTTGAGGAACAGAATAACTTCTTACTTTGGTAAAATACTTTCACATCACACTAAGTTCATTGCTTGACTTTACTTAAGCTTAATCACTTCAACGTATAAACTTCAACTCAAACCAAGTACTTCTCTTGACTACATAGTTATACTAACTTATTTCAACTACATCCTTATACTGCTTACTGTTCAACTAACATTCTCCAATCCTTGCTGTAGACTCTCAATCTCTCCTGCTACACTAACTTCCAGTCCGACCTAAATCATGTTCACTATTTACATTTTCACACTCTATATTCACTGAAGTGCAATAAGGTCCAATAAAATCACTATTTAGACTGTGTAACATATATAGCTCATCTTTTATCCCTGTATGCAGCTAACAAAATTACAAAGTAATTACAAAGTAAACATCTAGTTCATATCTCAAGCATAATGTTTGCCTTAACAATATAGAAAGGCGCAAAGATAAAAACACATTTCCTTCTCTAATTATGCTAGGATAAATTCAAACAAATCTTCTTCTCTAGTGCCATTAGAGCATGCACATGCTAACAAAAATGTCTGCGTCTCATCATCCAACCTCTTAATTCTTTTCCCTGTATGTTGCGTGTAGACATCTCTAGGGAATATAACCCTGATGCTGTACAAACAAGACGTCCTGATTGAGCTCTTGGCCTCCTACCTGGACATGATCTATCACCAAGTGTTGGATCAGTTTATTCCTCTCCTGTCCTACACTAACGTAAGCCTGTCTTGCAGTTTACAGTTGAGTCACATTTAGGTTGAGTTCCAGTTTAGTTACATTCAGGTTGAGTTCCAGTTTAGTCAATGGTTGATTTCCAGTTTAGTCAATGGTTGAGTTCCAGTTGAGTCACATTTAGGTTGAGTTCCAGTTGAATTGCTCAGCGTTGCAGCTTTCTCTGCATAGACTTTGTTCCTTGCCATTTTTTTTTTTGTTTGAAGTTGTTTTTTTAAATTGTAGTTTTAATTTTTAAATGTTTTATAATTTTTAATAAAATAATTGGTTAAAAATGTTGGAATTTCCAAATGCTTATTGTTTGTACTTATGCATTTAGTTGTTGTATTGTTTTATATTAGCTGTTGTTTTTTTTAAGAAGAAAAATGTATGTTTACGTCAGATTTTGTTTATTCTCAATTTTTCCTGAGACAGCTTCTGTAACCTAATCTTCTCTAACTTAATCTTCTATAACTTAATCTTCTGTAATGTCTCTGAATGCTTGTCATGTGCATTTGATTTTAGATTTGTTTGTACTAACTTTAAAGTAATTTTATTTTTGTTAAGTAAAGCACCCCTTTCAGACTTAGCGATCTATAGGGCTTAGGCTGACCATTTATAAGGGTGTCATTGGGGCCAACATATTGAACAACTGCCTTTACTTTCACCAACTAATGCCAGGAAGCTATCAGAGTTTGGGAGTTCTAAAAATCCAGAAATTCAAAATACCAGTCATCACTTAGATTTTAACCAAAGACCCTCTCAGTACAGAAGCCAAGCATTTTACCACTCAGCCACCATGCTCCATTTTTATCATAAAAAATATTTACATCTCAGTTTTGAATTTGTGTGTACATAGAAATGTACCAAGTCAACCCTTACACTGTTTCAAGAAAATATAGTAATATTTGTGGTTTAAAATTAGTTTTATCAAAGTTTAAATTTTATTATTATTATAAATGTTTCTCAAATTAAATTCCCTCCCCCCCCCCCTTATTTTATTCTAGACAAAAACCTCAGAGAAGGTATGGGGCATAAGTAAAACTGTTTGATGTAGCTGAAATAAAATGTATCATGCAGCATGTGGTTTATTTATTATCTTGTCCTTAGCTTGTTTTTAGTGTTGGTGGTTGAACATGTATTTTTCTTATCACCGTTGCTGTTCTACCAGTCAGAAGCTAAGTTCAACATTGAAAAAAATGGCTTAAAAAGCTTGACTAAAAATGATAGGAGCATTTAATTTTTTGCTGTATTTTTTAGTTTCTTTGCTTGTTTGATGCATGTATGGCTTCTCAAAAATCATCCTCATTTCATGTCCACTGAACACTGCAATGGTGTGTGCTTAATTCATGACTTGGATGCTGTTTTCCAAGGAAATGTTCATGTTGCAAAGAAAAGCTAACCTAAAGGATATGGCTGGTGATGTCAGTGGGGCTTAAGTAAATACTGCACATTGATACACATTCCAACATGAATCAGAACAAAAGTTGGATTTCAGTAGCCAAAGGATTTACTTTTTTTTTAATATTATTTTGGTTTCTAAGTTATAAGATATTTTAAGTCAGCAATGTTGCTTCAGAAAAGAAGATTCACCTTTACTTGTCTCCAAGTTTATTGACTTGTTGAGGCATCTGCTGACCGAACTGACTTTGTATTCCTGACAACCATCTCTTGCTGTGATGCCTAATAAATCAAGTAAATGTTTCATCTTATGAGCCTTGTGCCAAGCAGCAAGGGATGTGAACATTGAAAGATAGTCCATTGAATAAACAGTTCAAGAAAGCATGACAATTGTATGAGTTTGTCAAGCCTAGACTGCCTAGTCATATTTAGTTTCTGGGAGCAGGATTTCTTTCTGTATCAATATTTCACTTTTTTTTTTCTTTTCATTATTTTAAAATCTAGTTAGTTTTAAGTGGTTTCAACATTTTAATGTTTGAATTTGTCTTAATGAAAGGAAACCTCCTGCAGAAAGGATTCATGACTTTTGTTTCAATTATGTTTACTTTGAAATTTAAATATATTGCAAACATTTAACCACACATCCCATTTAGGATAGGGTATAATGCTAATCTGTAATCAAGAATATTTATAGAGGTGTCTTTAGTGAGTTAACTACAGTAGGAGCTGTGACATATTTTAAATAGGTAATAATGTCACAACAGGCTCAAAGTGTCAACTGACCAAAATTTAATATTAATAACATTTAATATAAATGCTAAAAATATCTGTCGAAATCCCTTTTTTTATATTTTAACTGGTACGCTTTCATAAAGATGTAGTTGAAAAATTTGATTTTCAAGCAGGAATTTTTCTTAAATAGATTGTTTTTATGTGGTTGTTTTTAAACTTTTACTGTGGCTTGGTTGGTAATCAATCTTAGAGTGTATCTGGCATAAAACTTATTGAAGGTATAATCTGCCATTGAATGCAAACATAGAAACATTAGGCTAAAATGCAGACTTTTTTTTTCTTTTCATTTTTTGTCTGTTTTCATTATGCATTAGATTTAAACTATATCTTTTACTTTAGTTATGTTTAGCTCTTAGGCCTTCTCTCTCTGTGAACTAGCTGATATATTCACTGCATGTTTTGCTAAATAGTGCATCAAATTGAATTCATTTTTTTATATTACAAAGCTTGTGTGTTTGTTTGCTTTCTAAATATATATATATTTTGACCTTTGTTTAAAAGATGTACTGACATAATATTGGAAGTATTCTTTTTTTGTGTGTGTTTCATGTTTATAATATGAAAATAATGATTAGTAGTTTTATGCAATTGAAGCTATAACATGAAAATGGAAGGTTTACAAATATATGTCCATTGGATGAAGTTAAATATCTACATTTCTGTGTGTACATTAGTACTATGTATCTATAGTTCTCATCCTATTGGGTGATAACTTTGAAGTGCATTGAGACCTCTGTTAGTTTATCCAAGATATGTCTGTATGTGTTTATTAATCATCAATTATTAATTGGTGTACTTCTAATCTAATCAAATGTTCAGCTTTTGTCTAAATGAGTGAGCAGTGCTTTATTTTGTCACACTTTATTTGTGCCATGCCTGTGAAGCTGATTAGAACTGTTACCATGAGATTTCATAGTTAAGCTGAACTAGACTTCTGTAATCCATATATTTTATATAGACTTTTTTAATCTACTAAATGTTATGATTTGGAATTGGAATGAAAAATTTACAGCTGAATTGTCATTTTATATGAGAATTTGAATTTTTAGATAAACTTTTTTTAAGATAGAGACTATTCATGAGCCTAATACTCATTTATTTGTCAATGATTGCAAAGTGCTTTTTTTTGTTTCATTGTTTGGTTTAAATATTGCTTTTTTCAAGATACTTTTAATCTTAAGTTATTTTACTTATATGTCTTTTGTTGTATTTTTAGCTGATCATGAATGCCCCTGTCATTATCATCAAGCTGGAGGGAGGCATTGGGCATCGTACTGTTCCACTTCTCATGGTGGAGTCTTCCTTCTCATGTCAGGTTCACAACTGGACCTCAGATGTAAGTTGGATGGATGCACAGCACAAAGGAAACAAAGTATTCAGAGCCTGAGGAAGAAGCTGATCAGTGCTTGGTTCTTTCCTCTGTTGCTCTTTTATCTTTTTTGGTTGATGAATGAAAAGAGAAGTGATTGTAAATATGTTTACAGACTCTACATTCAAAATTTAATTTCGAATAATGTAGCACGGGTATCAGGTATTGTTATGCCCTATTAGAATTCAAGGATGGCCCAAAAAGTTTGTTTTTAGGGGATTTCTTTTCATTTGAAAATATTGTGTTTATTTTGGGGGGGGGGGGGGGGGGGGGGGCGCAATACAGTGCAGGGAGATGGAAGGCTGCAACGAATAAGTCTAAGAAGTGTTTGTACTTACTCTATAATAGGGTGTTTGCATACTCTACAATAGATGGTTGCAGGCCCTTTGTTTGTAAGATGAAAGGGAAAAAAAGGACATAGAATTTGAGGACTAGAAAATTGTGTTGAGATAGGAGATTGTTGTAATGCTGCCCATTTTATAGAGTGGTTTAAGAGTGTTCTGGGCCAAATAAACATGTATACCAATTATTTAAACCATACTAGTATCAGCCAGTATGTTTTATAAAACTTTAAAAATTGTCTCACCCATAATACTCTCAATATAAAACTTTGATAATTATAGACCTTTATTAATAATTTTTATGTTACAAACTCAACAACTGTAAGTATCTCTGCTTACTAGACTTGGTGAATATTATGTCCCATACTAATTTTTAAACTTGTACATTAATAGCATATATAGCATTTGTTATAAATATATAATTTTAAGCAAAAAAATGTATTTCATTAACAGCTTTTTTTCGAGAGCACCTTGAGCTTGGAAATTGCTTACAATAATGAAAAGAATGGAGTGTGGGAGCCACTCTTGGAGCCAGTCGTAGACAAATCTCAGATGCACAAGTGGGAGCTAGCAATTAATGTAAGTTTTCTCCAAGTGGTCTTGCTGGTGGTCTTTACTCTTAGGTGGTGAAGCTTTTGAGCTAGGTGATAAGATCATAAGTTATGCTGAAATGTAGAATGGGTTTTGTTATTGGTGAACTGATTTTGCAAAGTGTTGTTGTATACTTTAACCAGTGGCAATATAGATAAGATTAAAAATATGAATTTGTTATGCTCTTGTAAATTAGTTGCTTTTGTTCTGTGTTTGTAAACGGCATAATTATAATAATGTAATAATTAAAAATAAAGTTTCACACATTGTATGTACTTGGCTAGAAATAGTTTCACTTAAAAGGATTTGTATCATTATGACATTTTCAGTTCACACAGCTCTACATCAGTGCCAGTTTTAACACTTTTGTATCAGACATTTTATCAAGAAAGCTAATAAATATTATCCTCTGTGACATTTGCATTAACAGTGAAGAAGAAATCAATACAAAAGATATTGTTACAACTTGGGAGTGGTCTAAATAAAGTAACTCACAGATTCTCAGGTCGCTGATGTCTCTCTTTTTGCCGAAGCACAATCCAACTATGGTCAATCAATACTCCCAGTAAAAAGAAATAATTTCACAGTACTCCTAATGAAATTTACATGTCCCAATTTACAAACAAAAATTAAAGAAAAACAATCATATGTCAAAAAATCAACGATCCTTACTCCTGTTGCTTAACTCACTCACTCATGTCATTTTTGTCCAACAGCATAAACAAAATTCAAATAGTTCTCATGTGGAAAAATGGTTAGTTAAGGGGGAACAGGTTTACAACAATACATATGAAACAGTATGTCTAAGAATTGTATGATTCCAGGTTTCATTCCACTTTGAATTCTAACTTAATTGTGTTTTGTTTCTCTGTGTATTAGATGCTAAAAAATGACCCGATTCAAGTTGTTATGGATGAGGATCCTTTTGTCATCCCGCCCCCTAAGCTGGTTATTAACGTGACGGCATCACAGCCACTGCAACTTATTATGACCAAGACATGCCTGGACGTCTTAACTAACCTTAGTCAGGTGAGATCCTTTCTGGTACTTCATAACCATTGTTAGTTTGTTGACTGAGCTTGATCAGGTATAAATGGAAAGAGTTGATTAACTTAAAGAGCTAGGTGTAAGAGTTTAACTTAACACCCTGTCAATCGCTAAACTTTGTCTTTATCAGTATAATTAAATTACTGATTTTTATGCAGTGTGTATGCAGTTTTTATGATGTAATCTTGAGGAAAGAAGGGCAGATGCTTTTGGTTGTGTAGGCTGAAGAAACCACGAGGTGGTCTGGCATATAATTCATGTAAATAAAAAGGACATGTGAAAATTGAAGAGGGGACTAGCAAGAGATGTGAGACAAAGACATGAATTTGTAGTACGCTACATTTTGTTCAAATTATCATTTTCATTTCATTTCAATTCTACATATAACTTTTTTTCCCAGTTGAAGTTGAAGTTGGGTATAGTTATAAATAAAAACTACATTCAGTTTGTTTTAATAGAAGTTTATTTATGCCTACATTGCCTTAATTACACTGTTTGGAGCTACAACTTAAGGTCAGGTACAAGTGATTCTTATGGAGTGTATGCGCAGGTTATTGGTTTCTAAAGTATCCAGGAGTAAAATTCTGGTAGATAATTTGTTTTTGGAGGCTTGGTGGCTGTGCAGTAAAGTGCTTGGCTTCTGAACCTGGTGAAGACTGGGATTTTTAATTTTGGAATCTTTGAGTCCACCCAGCTCTAATGGGTGCCTGATATTAGTTGGAGAAAAGTAAAGGCAGTTGGTCGTTGTGTTGACCTCATAACACCCTCGTTAGCCATAAGTCTTAGAAACAGATGACCTTTACATCATAATAACAAAGTCTGAAAGGGCAGCTTTAATTTTATTTTCTGAAGGAATTCTTATGTAACCATGAGTGGGTCATATATAAGGGAGTAAAAGGTGAAGTGGGAGAGTATAAGCTGGGATTACAGAAAGATGTCTAGTGCGTTAAGTTTGTTTAAATTGTTCAAGATCATATTTCACTTGTGTTTCTATCTACATCTACATTTAAGTCACAAGCTGTAGATATTGTCAAGAAAAGCTAAGCTCAGTTTTTTTTTTTTTTTAAGAAGTTGTTCAAGGGTTTTTTCTGGTCCCACATTTAGAAATAAATTCACCTTCAACAGATTAGTTGTAATAGCTGTTTGCAGCTACAACCCAACTATCTATAGAGATTAATTCACCTTCAACAGATTAGTTGTAATAGTTGTTTGCAGCTACAACCCAACTAATCTGTATAGAGATTAATTCACCTTCAACAGATTAGTTATAATAGCTATTTGCAGCTACAACCCAACTACCATGTATCAACACTTGTTGTTGTTTTAGTATGAAAATAAAGAAAGAAACAACACAAAATCTGGATGGTTTAGTTATGTTAAGAAGAAATATTTTCATCTACTGCATGAATTATTATTTGTGTGTTACTTTTCTACCTTGCTAGGCTTTCAGTGAAGCTTACAACTTGAGAGAGATGGAAGGGAAACTTGGACAGAAAATTGTGCCTTATGTCTTTAACAATGAAACTGGACAGAAAATGGCCATGAAGTTGGACGCAAGCTTTAAGGTAATCTTGAAGAGATGTTTATTTGGGCAGCTTTAAGGTAATTTTGTAGAGATGTTTATTTGGTAAGCTTTGTGGTAATTTTGTAGAAATGTTTATTTGGGCAGCTTTAAGGTGATTTTGTAGAGATGTTTATTTGGTAAGCTTTGAGGTAATTTTGTAGAATTTTTTTGGGGGGGGCAGTTTTGAGGTAATCTTGTAGAGATTTTTATTTGGGCAGCTTTAAAGCAATATTATATATATTTTAATTTGGGCAGCTTTAAAGCAATATTGTATAGATTTTTACTAGGGCAGCTTTAAGGTAATTTTTATATATTTTAATTTGGGCAGCTTTAAGGTAATTTTGTAGAGGTGTTTTTTTTGGCAGCTTTAAGATAATTTTGTAGAGATGTTTATTTGGGCAGCTTTAAGGTAATCATTATTATTAGAGCTTGTGGTAGTTACAGCCGATTGACTAAGTACTGAATGTCTTTGTCATCTACTTACAGTTGAGTGAGAATAGTACCAGCATAAACCTGAATGAAATACCTTCCCCAAGTGAAATCTCAGTTGAGGTCACTTCATCAAAGTCTCTGGCCAAATCATCTTCAATCATCCGAGCCACACAATTGCAAGAAGAGAAGAGAATCAGTTTTACGGTAAATTTTGACCTTTTCAGTCTCAACGAGCGCATCAAAAGAAAAAGAAATTTAAATGTGACTTGAGAAGTAGGCAATGAACTTTTAAGGAGGGCCAACATTGATCTGAACAGAAATTTAAAAAATTAAAGCTCCCCTTTTAGACCTTGTGATCTATAGGGCAGATGATGTTAAGGTCATCTGTTTCTTTGGCCAATGCCTAACGATCAGGGTGTCATGTGGCAAGCACAATGACCAAACAAATTTTGAAATTTATATACATTTTTTTTGTGTGGAATTTTTTTCTAAATGAATTTCTGATTTTCACAATACTATTTGTCTACTCTAGCACTATGTGGATAGTATATGGATTTCTGGTTTACAAAATACTAGATGTCAACTCAAGCGATACATAGATAAAATATTGTAGAATAATTTTGGCTATCCTTCCAAATTTATCTGAGAATATCAAAGGGAGATGATTCACATAATGCATACTGCTTTTATGTCTTTCATCACTATATACTAGTAAACACATAAGTTTGACAGGTTTATAAATGCAAAAATTTTCATAGTACATGTACAAGAACCTTACCCAAGTAAACCTAAGTGTACAAGAACTTAACCCAAGTAAATCTAAGTGTACAAGAACTTCACCCAAGTAAATCTAAGTGTACAAGAACTTAACCCAAGTAAATATAAGTGTACAAGAACTTGACCTTAGTAAATCTAAGTGTACAAGAACTTTACCCAAGTAAATCTAAGTGTACCAAAACCTAACCCAAGTAAATCTAAGTGTACAAGAACTTAACCTTAGTAAATCTAAGTGTACAAGAACTTCACCCAAGTAAATCTAAGTGTACCAAAACCTAACCCAAGTAAATCTAAGGGTACAAGAACTTAACCTTAGTAAATCTAAGTGTACAAGAACTTAACCTAAGTAAATCTAAGTGTACAAGAACTTCACCCAAGTAAATCTAAGTGTACCAAAACCTAACCCAAGTAAATCTAAGTGTACAAAAACCTAACCCAAGTAAATCTAAGTGTACAAAAATCTAACCCAAGTAAATCCAAGTGTACAAGAACTTAACCCAAGTAAATCATTTCTAGATTTATGGCTTCTTCTTCTCTAGATTGAAGGTGCCTCTACCATGTATGAGATGCCAATCAAACAAGCCAGAAAGAGGCTGTTCCATATCAACAACATCAGCATTTTGGCCAGTAATGAAGTCTTTGTTGGACAGAAAATCATAACATTTAGTTCGGCTGTCATAGTAAGTCTGACTTCTGTTGGCTTCCTTGAAACTTGCAAGTAAAACTCATTTCTTATAATTTAATCCCAACCTAAAAATATTTGATTATCATATAGTAAAGCCAAAAACAATTATTTATTTTTCATTTTTTTAACATACTTAGAAATTAAATAAGTCATCCCTAAACATGGAGGGCTTCCTTGTCATGTTGAGTGTGCTTCTGTTTTAATCATTCTCTGACTCAGGCAACCCATTCCATGCTCTAATAGCACTAGTCCATTGAAATCAAGTTAATATGATGGCTTCTGTCATTTTCTATATTAATTTAATTTAATTTCTATATAAGTTGTTTGTTTTTACCTTCCCCTATCCCTTGGTCGGTCTGTTGAACCATTAAAGCACCACTCATAACCTGTCTACCATCTTTTTCATTACTCTCTTTTTCCCTAACTAGAATCTCTTTCAATGACATTCTTTGATGTTGTCTACCCATTGCTTTCCATGCTTCTTTTTCTTATCCTGGCACTGTTCCCTGAAGGAAGGGCTTTGAGAGCCCTAAGGACTTTGTGATATGGCTATACAGTTTTAGTGTGCGTTTTTGTGACATTGATCAGCAGATCAACATGGAACCCAATTTCTCGTGTGATCCTGTTTCAAATTTTCTCATCTGTGATACAGTCTTTTTTTTTTTTTTTTTTTTTAAATAAGTTATGTTTTAATTTCTATAAATATTATTACTTTATTAGGTCAAGAATCACTTGTCTATAAACATTATTACTTTTGTAGGTTAAAATTACTTGTCTATAATTTTATTACTTTTATAGGTCTAGAATAACTTATCTTTAAATATTATTACTTTTTTGGTAAAGATTCACTTGTCTTTATGTATCATTACTTTTGTAGGTTAAAATCACCTGTCTATAAATACTATTACTCATGGCTATGGCCAAATTTTGATTCACGGTGCCCCGCTGCGGGGAAGAAGAGGAAACCGTGCCTCATATTCTATTTGACTGCCCCAGAATTGCTGATCTCTGTCTTGACAGGTCTGGGTAACCAAAATTCTCGACTTGTATGGCGACATTTATGCACTACGCAAGACAGCAGGATTTCTGTCCAGGGCTTTTGCAAGAGAGGATTTGAGCCTCTCAAGCCTTTACTCAAATGGAGTTTGATGATGATGAGGATTACTTTTTTAGGCTAAAATCACTGGTCTATATATATTATTACTTTTGTAGGTCTAAAATCTCTTGTCTCTAAATATTATTACTAGGTAAAGAATCACTTGTCTTGCCTGGTGAATGTGCTATACAAAGATAACCATGAGGTCAAATTGTGTGGACAAGTGTTCCCAGACCAAAAGTTTTGTGTACCCATCAATGCTGTTTATAGTTCCACTGGAGAAATCTTTTTCCAGCCCCAGCCTGAGAATGAAAGGTCAGTTTTTTTATAAGAGAAGTGCAACTTCATAATTTGTTTAAAAGTATTGATCAGTTTTAATGTAGTTATCAATCTCTTAACACTGCTTAATAGGGGTACCCAGAAACACTACAACTTAGACTGCTGCTGGGGACAAATATAAAACACTAATACTAAATAAATGTAAAAAACTTGATGCAAGGAAGAACAAAATTTAATTGAGAATATCACCTACAACTCACCTATCCCTTAATCATCACACAAAATTTGTCAACCATCTTTCTCCATTCCTGTCTGTTTTTTGCCTTGGATAGAACCACTTTCAATGGCAGGCCCGTCCATTCATTTATCTTGTCTTCCCATCGCTTTCTCTCTCTCTGCTTCTTCTTCTTTTTCCTGGTACTATTCCCTGAAGGAAGGTCTTTTCAAGCCCCGAAGACCTTGTAATATGGCCGTAGAGTTTTAGTTTCTGTTTTTTTTACAATAGTTAGCAGGTCATTGTGGGGTCCAATCACTCTAGTAACCCTGTCTCTAATCTCTTCGTTTGTGATTTGGTCTTTAAATAAATGTGATACCTAGGATCCTCCTGTAACACCTCAGTAAAATCAAAAGCACCAGTCCACTTTTACACCAAGAACCAATTCTACTCACAAAACTTCTTCTGTCATACAGTAAATTCAAAACATTCAGTCCACATAATGTGCAATATCTTGATCTACTAGACTGCTGGGGTACCACACATGATCTGACAACCATCTTTTCCATTCCTCTCTGGTTGGCTGCCTGGTCGTGCGGTTTGCGCGCTGGATTGTCGTTCAGATTTATCGGTGGTCCAGGGTTCAAACCCTGCCTGCTCCCATCCCCCCGTCGTCCTGCGGGAGGTTTGGACTAGGAAGTAATTATCTTCAACTCTGAAGGAACATCCGAAACATGTAAAACATTTTACAAACAAACATTTTTGCTTGACTCTTTCAATGACAAGCCTGTCTATTCTTTGCTGTTGTCTTCCCATCCTTTTCCCTGTCTTAAGGTTTTTTAAAACTGGTACTGTTCCCTGTAGGAAGTCTTTGTGAGCCCTGAGCCCTTGTGATACGATGTGCATACTGGTTACATTCATAGCCTCAGAATATATAAACAGAGGAATGTAACTCTTTTATACATAAATAATAGCAAAAAAATAACAATACATTCTGTCTCCCCAGACAGTAGGTTTTATAAATTATAGCTAGAATTAGTGTGATTTTTTGTGAACATTTTGGATCTAGAAATTATCTATTTCTAACTTCATCAAGAAAATAGATGTAGCTAAATGTGTAACTATTCAGAAACAGAGTGTTGATGGTTGTAATCAGGAATAGGGAAAAAAAAGCTTTGTTGGGTTTTTATATTCACCACTGCTTGATTTGTTTGTTTCCCAGCTACCTGATCTCTAAAGAAAGTATCAATGATTTTATATTCACCACTGCTTGATTTGTTTGTTTCCCAGCTACCTGATCTCTAAAGAAAGTATCAATGTGAAGACCTACTTGCCAGAAGTTAATGGTAAAATTGTACAATTTAGTTGCCCAGTGGAACAGCTGGACATTGGCGAGAGTGAGATCTACTATTTTAATGTAAGTAGCCACCGTTGGCTTATCTTCTAAGTCTAAATGGGATGCTAGGTATCAGGAACTCCTATTCCCCTGTTTCATAAATGGATGTCAATGTAGTCCTTGTTAATAAAGTCCACATGACACCCTCGTTAGCTGCAAGCCTGAAGAGGCGCAGTAGCTGAGTGGTTAAAGTTCTTTCTTCCTAAATCGAGGGGTCCCGGTGTGGCGAGAGTGACAATAAGGGTGGCTACCTTTATATTTTTTATTAGAGTTAGTCCCCTTTTTTTACTTAATATAAGTCCCTGATAACTGTTTACAATTGCCACTCTCTCTTGAGTCTTTCAACTGATGTTCAAATCCTGGTGAAGACTGTCATTTTTAATTTTGGGATCTTTAGGGTGCCTATAAGTTTTACATTAGTTGGGGTAAATTAAAGGCGGTTGATCAATATGCTAGTCCTATGACGCCCTTGTTTACTGTCTGCCACAGAACAAGTTGACTTTTTACATCATCTACTCTATAGATCACAAGGTCTGAAAAAGGATACTTTTATTTTGTATTTTACTGTTGGTATTACATTAAATTTTTTAATATGATTGCCTTTCTTTGTTGGTTTGCTATGTGATATTTAGAACAAATCTGTGATGAAGACTTTGATTAATCCAAAAACAACAGCAGTTTAGCCAGAAATAGCAAACATTTCTATTTTTGGGGCAGCACTGATTGATTCAATCTCTTCTGCATCTTGTATCTCTACCTACTTCTCTTGCTCTTCCCAGTCTGTCATCTTCATCTTTCCCTTAGTCTGTTGAACTTTTGGGGCACCACAAATGATCTGTCAACCATCTTTCACCATTTCTCTCTGTCATTTTGCCTTGAATAGAATCATTTTAAGTTATGTTGTATTCCAATTACTTTTCTTTGGCTCTTCTTCTTTTTCCTTGTACTGTTCCTTGAAGGAAGGTCTTTGGGAGGCCTGAGTACCTTGTGATATGGCCATAAAGTTTTATTTTTTTATACAGTGGTCAGCATTGGAATCTAGCCCTTGTTACACCATCTAGTATCATCTGTAGCTTCCCTTAATTTTTTTTTATATTTATATCCATTTATATAATCCTTCATTTTATTAAGATTAATTACTTACTTAGAACTTTGGTCCTCCCTCACTGTTCAGCGCATTGGGCAGCAAGCTATCTCAACAAAGATCTGTCACTGGCAATGTATGAAGTCTCCTCTCACCTGGTGTCCACTGTTCTGAGGTCCTCCATGAAAGTGTGGCGCCAAGTTATACGAGGATGTCCATTTGCACTTTCCTCACATCGGCCTCCATGTCGTTGCAACTCTTGGAATGCATAATTCATTTTGTCTGAGAACATGTCCTGCAAACCTCATGCTACTCTCTGTCACGTCATTAAGTGTTCGGCTTCCAGTTCGGCATAGGATTTCCTTGTTTGAGACAAGATCTATATAACTGACTCCCAAAATCCGTCTCAGCCAATTTTGTTGAGCCACATTTAGTCTTTTCTCAATTTTGGAAGATTATTCAGATTAATAATATCACTATTGTCAAACCTTTAGATAAGGAAAGGAGAGATTCTTGTGACTTTGAAATAAGAAACATATTTCTCTGTATTTCTACTTGCATATTGTTTTGTTTATTCTTTCATGTAGAGAGCTCTCTGATAACAGATTGAATGTTTATCTCTGTGACAGGTGATGCTGGATCTGGAGTCAGTGTACAAGGAGAACACCGATGAGATGACAGAGAAAATTATGACAGTACATCTCCACCCCAACATTATTCTACACAATTTACTTCCTATTGATGTCACTTACAGTATGGAGGTAGAAATAGACATTTATAGTCCATTTTAAATAAACATTTCTTGTCTTAAATACACATTTCTAGTCTACTTTAAATAAATATTTCTTGTCTTAAATACACATTTCTAGTCTACTTTAAATAAACATTTCTTGTCTTAAATACACATTTCTAGTCTACTTTAAATAAACATTTCTTGTCTTAAATACACATTTCTAGTCTACTTTAAATAAACATTTCTTGTCTTAAATACACATTTCTAGTCTACTTTAAATAAACATTTCTTGTCTTAAATACACATGTCTAGTCTACTTTAAATAAACATTTCTTGTCTTAAATACACATTTCTAGTCTACTTTAAATAAACATTTCTTGTCTTAAATACACATTTCTAGTCTACTTTAAATAAACATTTCTTGTCTTAAATACACATTTCTAGTCTACTTTAAATAAACATTTCTTGTCTTAAATACACATTTCTAGCCTACTTTAAATAAACATTTCTTGTCTTAAATACACATTTCTAGTCTACTAGATACACACACTACTGGTTCATGGAAACTGAGTAGTAAACTCTTGACTTCTGAACCAAGGAGTCCCCAGTTTGAATCTTATTGAAGAATGCAATTTTAACTTAAGGATTTTTAGGATGCCCTTGAGTCCACCCATCTCTAATGGGTACTTGACATACATTATGGAAGAAAAGGCAGTTGATCATTGTGCTAGCCACATGAAGTGGAAATTATTTTAGAAATATTCACAAATAAGAAAGCAGTACTCTCTTTTTGTCTCTAATTTACAAACAATAAACATATAATCTGCACACCAGAACTAGCTACAACAGTGTTGCCTCTTGGATGGCTTATGGTCTAGGGGTTGGAGCCGCTCCAAGCCCCAGTTTAGTGATTTGTTGACAAGAAGAAAGGAGCATCTATGAGAGACTATGCTATCACTGAATACTTTGTCTCTCTCTTAAAGAAAGGAAACTACTCGTACATACAAATTGTAATAGTCCTAATACTTAAATACTCATAACATATGTACATAAGAAACAAGGTGTATCCTTGGATCAATCCAAAAACAGAACTAGTCACGCACAGCAAACTGCCACCTCCTACATGCTGTCCAACTAACTCAAAATTTACTTTACAGGATTTAATTTACAGAATCAAAATTAATTTGCCCCCTTCTTTATTATTTTCATTAAACTGTTGACCAGAATCTCACCCCCTTGTGATACCCAGCTTTAACTGAGGTAAAGTAAAACTACCAAAATTTAGCCCTACATTTTTATTTTAAAAAATATGGTTTGTTAACTGTCAGCCATAGAAAAACAGATGAGTTCTATGTTCTCTACCCCCTGGAGCTCAAGATCTGAAAGGCAAATCTTTTACCTTATAATTTGTTGCAGTCCAAATACATACTTACACACATTTCTCTACCTGATAGAAACAAACATTATTAGATTTTAGGCAGCTTCAGAATGAGACAGCTGGAGATCACTGACAAAGGCTGCTGGATACACATTAGAGGCCAGAGGAAAATCCACTGCCAAGGACAGACTTAGACAGCAAAAGAAAATCTAAATGGTTAAAAATGGTTATGCCTGTGATGGGTGTGGGGTTAATTTACAGACTATTACACATTCTTATACATTCAAATCCAAAATTTACCTCTTATAATGTTATAATGTCCTTCTCAAAATGATGATTATATTGTCCAATTCTGATCTATGCATTAATTTAGTCCATAGTTTTAATAAGTGATTTAAATTGCTTTAAGTCATTAGTTTTCATGGTCAAAAGGTGTCATTTGACAGTGTCAAGCAAGTATTTCAGAGAACTTGAACAAAAATCATTTTATTAATAAATCCATCTGATTAGTCAGTTCAATTATTGTTCGATTTGAAAGCAGACATTTATTAATCAAAATAGGTTCTTACTATTCAAGAATTTACATTCAATGTCAGTTTGTTTGGAGATTTGACCAATTCAAAAATATTCTTATTCAACAACTTAGCTCTTTGAAAATGATTACTTGTGGCTGACATTCTTTTTTGTTTCTTTCTCCAGAAGAGTTCCACAGTTTTGACCCTACCAGCTGGACAGCACCAGGCACTGATCAATGCATCAGTGAATGAAACTACATTGGTATTAGAGGTACCTCAATGGGATTCTACTAGTTTTAGATCCAATATTAACATAAAATGTATACAAATCTTGCCACACAATCTGTACGGAATCGCATGGAATTTTAGTAATCAAACAGATATAAAACATAATTACTATTGTAAATATATATATAGGTTGTGAAGTTAAGCTTATATTAAAAACAAGGGTAGGTATATTTATTTCAGACCATGTGTTTGACATTGAGTTTCTGACCTGTCCAGGAAATGTTTTTAGAATTTACTAACAGTTGTATTTACATTATTTTCTACACTTATTTGTTAATGATTGCAACTTTGTAAAGCTGTAAAGTTATTTTAAATATGGTTTTATTATAAATATAGCAGCCTTTGGAAATAACGGTATATTTCAGTACTAGTTATCTAGGGTTTGGCTCTTTTTTCTTCTTTTATATAATCATAAATTATCATGACAGAGGGTCATATTTCTTTTTTTCATAATATTCTTACACTTTAAGAAAAAAAATAAGTCTGTCAGATGTGAAAACATATACAAAATATATTTCATTCCTTTGATTTTGGTTTGGTCTGTTCATTTTAAGAATTTTTTTCATAAATATTTATTTTGTCTAAATTTTTGTTGAAAATTTGTGTTGTATTTAAATTTTGCAATTCATTCTACATGGTCAGGGTTTTTCTATATGTCAACTGATTCTATTGGTATACTTAGGTCAGTTATCTACTTGCTTTATGATAGTCTTATATATTGTGAATTTGAGTTTGTGACTTGAAAAGCCTTTGATCTAACCATGATTTTGTCAATTTCAGTAAATCAGTGTTTCCCAAATTTTTTCCTTAAAAGAATACTTGTGCATTCTGAACACTTCGGAGAGACCTCTTTGTGCATTCGGAACACTTATTTTTTTAGATTAGATTTTTTTTCTCATCATTTAAAAAAAATATATTAAACCTTATTCTGAGTTAAGCATTTTTTTTAAAGTATGAAACTTAGATATAGATGTAAAGTTCCAATATCTTTGATGCCCTAACCATAACTTCTTGTTATCAGGCATGATGCTGGTAAGCTGAATTCTAATTGGCCTACCCTTGTGGCATCGTCAAGCCAGTTTATATAATTTGATTTTTTTGCAACATAAAAATCCTTCTTCATACAAACAGGTTATAGTAAACTAAATTAAAACAACAAGCAGCTTGTTTTAAAATATTGTGGCACTATCCGTGGAAAACAGTGTGGGAAACACTGCCATAAATCATTCTGTTCTGCATTTCATACAGTTAACAGTTGTTCTGTATTAAATCTTAAGACTGTTTCTAACAACTAGTGACATAAAGACATGAGTGTAATCAGTTGTTCTGTATTAAATCTTAGGACTGTTTCTAACAACTAAATGACATAAAGACATGAGTGTAAACAGTTGTTCTGTATTAAATCTTAGGACTGTTTCTAACAACTAGATGACATAAAGACATGAGTGTTCATTTTATTGTACATCTCTTCCTTTATCTGAATGACTCTCACGTACCAGCCTTGTGTTTTTGTATCTAGATCCCTAACTACAGAGGTAATTCATGGATCGGAAAGAAACAAGTCAGGTTAGGTGTGCCAGAACTGAGTGTCTGGACTTTTGAAACTACCTTGCAAGTAGAAGAGGATAAAAAAACAAAGAAATTGACCATGGTAAGTTTAGAAGTCTGTGAAATTGACCATGGTAAGTTTAGAAGTCTGTGAAATTGACTGATGACTGACTTGGATCACAAAACACACACATTCCCTCCCGAGTTACTAAACCTAAATAACTTTGTCTTTATGTCTAATAACATACAATTTATAGTGCCTTAAAAATATAGTGTTTTTTTTATTTATTTTTATTTTTGTTATTAGTAGCAACTATGATAAAACAAGTACTGTTGACTTAATAGTATGACACTTTATACTCCAGTACTATCAGTAATCCAACATAAATTCATGTTATTAATGTACACTGTAGTACCTATTTCAAATCTAATTTAGCGCAGTATGTGAGAGCTGAATATCATGTGTTTTGTATTTTCAGATCAATAAATTTTTCTTTTTTTGTCTATTGTTTATGTTATCCCCTTGAAAGTCTAAGAGAATCTCATATTACATCATATAACAAAATATCCTTGACATATATGGTTAAATTCTTTCAAGTACAACTTACCTTTGGTAATTTGATGTTTTTGGTAATCCAACACACACACACACACTATCAACCTCCATTCCAGTCAGTTACAGAGAAAATAGAAGATTGCTAGAGCATAATCTTTAGAGCTCCTTGTCACGAATTCAAGGATATTTCTGTTCATTCTGTTAGCTACTTGACATTATTAGTTGTAGAATATAGATGCTTGGTTGGTATGTCTTCATACATCTTGAAATAGGATCATTTGTGTCATTAACATATCCTTGAAAACACCAAGGGTTGGTCATTGGGTTTTTTACTTAGCTAAAGTATTGAGTATTAGCCATTCCCAATTCTAAATGTCTTCTTTATAACAATGCATAAAGTAATAGCTAGGGAAAGATAGCTTTAAGATTTTAGGTTGAAAATAAATTGACTATATGTTTTATATAATAATAATAATCTTTATTGTCCATATGGAAATTTGTCTTACAATTTGTGCATTACACCAAACAAAAAAACATTATAACTATAAGAAACCAAAGTGTACATTCACACCAGACTCACTCATAATTTACATGTGACAAAGTTTATACCAGACTGTTCTTATTTAATGATTTGATAGCCAGGGGAACAAAAGAGTGTTTGTGTCTGTTTGTCTCTGCTATCGGTGTCTTGTATCTCTTTTGTGATGGTAAAATCACAAAATCCTGACACAAAGGGTGATTCTTTATTTTGAGGATCTTGTTAGCTTTTTTATAGATGTTTGTCTCAAACAACTGCCCAAATGGGGTTTGTTTTTTGCCAATGAATTTAACAGCAGCATTTAGGATTCTATAAAGTTTATTTTTATTTTTAATGCTCAGATTGCCATACCAGGCAGTGATATTGAAACTTAAAATATTGCAAATATGAGCGTGATAAAACATAGCCAAGGCCTTTTCGCTAACATTAAACGAGTACAGTTTTCTTAGTAATCGTAATCTTTGCTGCCCTTTTTTGCTGATATAATCAGTATTTGCAGTAAAATTTAGTTTATTGTCTAGGATGGCACCAAGGTATTTAAAGGTTTGCACAATTTCAATAGTCTCTCCAGCTACAGAAACAATATCATTTTCCTTCTTTTCCCTACGAAAATCGATTATCATTTCTTTGGTTTTTTTCCATTAAATAATAAAAAATTATCTTTACAGTATTTTTCAATGTGTTCTATTTCTTTGAAATACTCATTTATGTCTGAGCTCTCAGAGAGCAAGGCAAGAAGAGCCGCATCATCAGTGAATTTTGTGAAGGAGCAAAAAGGACAATCGGATTGAAAATCATTGGTGTACAAAATGAACCACAATGGCGATGTCACAGCCCCCTGGGGCGCCCCTGTTTTAACTATGCGTTCTTTAAAATAACATTGTTTACCCTAACCCTCTAAGATCTCTGGGTCAAAAATTCATTTTTGTCCTAAAAAATCCAAAACAAATGATTTGAATTGACATTATGTTTGCTTGTATCTACTGTAGGACCTGGGCTTGCACTGTTCAGAAAATAGTGGCAGTTTTGATATGACACTGTACTGCCCCTATTGGATTGTTAACTTGACCTCTAGGACTATAGCTCTAAAAGTAAGTTGTCTTTAGCTAAGAAGGTAGTTTTTTAATAATCTGATTATAGGTTTGAAAATAATCTGACAAAAAATTTTTGAGCATGAGTTAACTATAGCTTGATTTGACTTTAAAGTAAGTTAATTACATAGACTTTTGAATTAGTGTGAATACTTAATCTAAATAATGAAGTAAATCTTACTTACCTCCCTTAACTAAACAGGAAGATGAAAAGGAGGCTCCGTTTGTCCAAGATGCTGAGGATAAAGAAGTCATGCTGTATTTCTTCCGAGACAAACCTTTCTTTGGAGGAAATAGGAGGAAGGTCAGTCAAATGTTGCGTCTGCAACTTGATGCGTGTCTGTAGATAAGTAATTGTATATCATATCTACATATATAAAGAACATTTGGTTTTACTGTTTGCCAGATAATGGTTTATATGTCTACATTATATATAAACCTTCATGACCATGACTGTTCAGCTTGACAGTGGTTACCTATCTATATTGTATATAAACCTTCGTGTCCATGACTTGCATGTTATTTATTTTTTTTATTTTCCTGTGACACATTTATATTTTGTTCTGACTGGACATTATGGCTTTGTCCTACAATTGATATTATATTTATATCACATTGTCCTGTACTTACTATTGTAGATCTCTTTTTTCTGGGCTTTTCTTTTTATACTATCAAAAGTGTTGTATTCTTTTTCCAAAAGATTGTATAGAAAGTGATCTTTTTTAAAAAAATTTATTAATAATTTTCTTAAATCTGTCTTATGAAAATAATGTTTCCATGAGTTGATATATTCCAGTCTTTCCAAGTGTCTGTTTCTTATATATTTACACAACTTTTTCTTGCAAATCAAAGTGAACTGATTTGAGTGTGTAGTCACGTATTAATGACTATCTCAAGTACTGCAATCAAAAGTAGGCTCAAATGTTTTGCCAAACATAAACTATTTAGTTAATACAATAAACATGCATTTATGTGACGCTGTGGGACTAAGTAAAACAAAGGACGTTTGGGCCATGGGGCCTTCATCAGCTGCAAAACAAACAAAAAAACAAACAAACAATTAACACTAAATAGGCTTACCTAAACTTATCTGTCTGATGTTGTTCTCTATCAGGCAGAAAAGAGTTTTTAGTGAAGTAGATGCTTTCATGTTGTTTTTTTTCACCCTTTGTTTCTTGACCCTTTTTTGAATAAGTAAAAGACTACACTAACAGGTAAGATACACAAAAATTACTTGGCTTGATTGGATCTGGTAAAGTCGTAGAAGAATAGGATACGAATAGCTGCCTACAGAAGAAGAATTTGTTTTTATTTCTCTTACTTTCGTATCCATTTAAAAGGCGCTTGATCTATATATGTATATATACCTTATACTCTTAGATCACCGATGTGTCCTAGTTTTTACTCTGTATCTTAATGGGGCATGACATGACTTCAATTGTGCTTATGTGCCAAAATTCCAAAATATCAAATAGCAAATATGTATCTTAATGACCAAATACTAGAACTTAGATTTCACTGAGATATTTTGTTCTCTACTTGGAGACATGGATGATAGCTTGAAGTGCCAAAGAAAATATAACTTACTAGACAATTCTGTTCACTCTAAAGAATATGCATGTCAAGTTTCTCTCTATAATATACAGGAAACAGAGGCAATAATTAGGACGGTAAGTTTATCTCAAAAGATTAAGCGTATTGTTTGTTTTTAAAACTAAACAAGTCACTCTGTTTTCACAGCAGCAAGCTTCATTAAACCGTTTTTTTTTTTTAAAAGTTCTTCTAACATCTCTTATGTATTGCATTATTTTTGACCAAAAATGATAGCTTCAGACACCAATACTTGGACTTGATAATTCTCTTACTCAATATTGACATTACAGTTATATCACAATAATACTTCATGTTCTTCTAAGACCAGACTTTACCTTTATGGCTTGTCTAATGGTTATGCCTGCGCTGGATGTGTCAAAATATGTAGGTTACTGCTGGGGCTGCGAAGCCACAGGAAATACTACTTTCCTCATTAATCTTGAGACTCAAAGACAAGCCTCATTATTATAATTGTTTGTAACTTGGGATAAATGAAGCCTTGAAATACAATGGAAGGCTCTTCCTTTGGTGTGAAGTTTTATTATATGTATTTCTAGAGCAGATACATCTAAAAATCAAAACAACATTTGTGTCTTGTAAATGTTTCAGATTAATGTACTAGAATCATGTGTTGTTGTTTTTTGACACAATTTTTTTTTATATTTTTACACACCTATAAAGTTGAACTTGTTCATGTTATAGAAGAGTTGTAGTTGATACTTTTAATGTTGTCTTCCAAATTTCAGTGTACAACAATATTTCATGTCTTGACAGAATGATTCTTCTGAATCTTAATCTTTGCTTTAGGTCTATAGAGTCTTTACTATAGAAAAATAAAATTAACTGTATATACTTTGACCCTGTCTAATCTGCAAACTATTGTAGTTGTGCAAGCAATTAAATTATGTTAGCTCTAACATTGTCATCTATATGTGATTCAGAGTTCTGTAACATTGACATCTATTTGTGATTCAGAGTTCTGTTACATTGTTATCTATATGTGATTCAGAGTTCTGTAACATTGTCATCTATATGTGATTCAGAGATCTGCAACATTGACATCTATTTGTGATTCAGAGTTCTGTTACATTGTCATCTATATGTTATTCAGAGATCTGTAACATTGACATCTATTTGTGATTCAGAGTTCTGTTACATGATCATATATATGTGATTCAGAGTTCTGTTACATTGTCATCTATATGTGATTCAGAGTTCTGTAACATTGTCATCTATATGTGATTCAGAGTTCTGTAACATTGTCATCTATATGTGATTCAGAGTTCTGTTACATTGTCATCTATATGTTATTCAGAGATCTGTAACATTGACATCTATTTGTGATTCAGAGTTCTGTTACATGATCATATATATGTGATTCAGAGTTCTGTTACATTGTCATCTATATGTGATTCAGAGTTCTGTTACATTGTCATCTATCTATATGTGATTCAGAGTTCTGTAACATTGTCATCTATTAGTGATTCAGAGTTCTGTAACATTGTCTGTATTTGTGATTCAGAGTTCTGTAGAAACAAACAGCTCCTGTCCTTGTTGCTGTTCATCACCTCATAGTGATGTCAAGAAAGTGCGGCATGGAAAGGGAGTAGACTTCTTTCTTTTGTTTCATTTTTACAGAGTTATAGTTCTTAAATTAAGTGATAAGTTTCTAAACAATCTTTCCTCTTCAGTTGCTGAGGTTATTTCATGTTTCTTGTTTACAAAATATTTTCATTGCAAATGTTTGATTACTTTGGTCAGAATTCCAGTTTATCTTTTTCTGTGTTCATGTTACCTTGTATTTCATTGCAAATGTAGACATTTAATGCAGTGTGAATTTATCATGTTGGTATGATTGCTTAGTGGTAAATTGCTTGGTTTCTGAACTGAAGGTCTCTGGTTCAAATCTCATTAAAGACTGAGATTTTAAATTTTGGGATTTTTTAGAATGCCACCAAGTCCACCCAACTCTAATGGGTTCCTGAAGTTAGGGAAAGTGAATGTGGTTGGTTGTTGTGCTGGCCACACAACACCCTTGTTAACCATCAGCCATTGAAACAAATGACCTTAGCATTATCCTCCCTATATATTGCAAGGTCTTTATGAGGTAATTTACTGAACTTTCTAATATACCATGTATTTTGTATGATTAGTTTCATAATGTTATCTTTTATGATTAGTTTTATAATTTCATCTTTATGTGATTAGTTTCAAACACTTATTCCACTTGATTGATTACTTAAGCCAGAGTTCCAGTTATTTTATATTTCATTGACAATATAGACATTGTTAATGTGTTGTGTGTTTGTCTATGCTAATTGTCACTTGTGTACCGCATCATTCTCACATAGAATCTGTTTACATTTCATTCATATAAAATGTACAGGTGATAAGTAATTTTTTTTAGAGTCTTTTAAGATATGTTTAATTAATTTAGTCTCTTTAGGATTAAAGCCTTTTGAAGAGAATAATTACTTGTACTAAATAGTAAATTGATTGTCAGTGATATTTGAATACACTCATGGCAAGCTGCTTAACAAAGGAAAAATAACAATGACACAGGCTTAATACCAAATAAAATACACAAAATAAATCTGACAGTCTGTCTTCTTTTAAACAGCTTAAATCTCAGCTGCCATTCTTAGGGGAAAGTAAAGGCTGCCATCCATGTTGCATGTTGAGTAGAGCACTGGTGCACACCTTAAGAGCCACTACATGGCAGAGTTGTTACAGTACTTTTACTTAATAAAATACATTTGCTGGTTCACTGTGCACTCTTAGACACACAGATTTATGATACATATTACTATAGATTCATATGTCTTCTATATAGTGCTAACGTACTGGTCATATAGAATATTTGGTCTACTCAATGGTATAGTCTCTGATATAAACATTAGTATCTTCATTTTGTAATGTCTAAAATAAGATGGTCTCTCATTGTCTCTGTTTCAACTGTTTGTTTTACAGATCAAAAGTTTTTTCAGAAAAACACAATTTTCTTTTGTAAGTTTTAATATTCTGCCTTGGCAGAGATTTGATTCAGACTATTGATTTAGAAAGATTGGCCAGAGGACAGGTGCTGCTAGTTATGTGTACAGTTGGATTTTTATAGTTAAGAGAAAAAAAATCTTTTCAGTGCATTTCTTCTACTATCTCTTTCTCTTGCCTAAACCATTACATTGTTATGTTCTTTTTATGAAGTTTTATAAACCATATCATATATCCATTTATAGAAATGTGTTGTCAATAACAGCTACGTAGCTTCTTTTTGGCTAGGATATTTTCCTATTTTATATGCTGATATTAGATTATATATGCTTATATTAGATAAGATTAGATTTGTAAATTTGGTTTTTTGAGCTCTTCTTAGTGAAGAAGTTTATTGATCCAGTTCACTAAAAGGTTTTAAAGTGTAAAAAAAAAAAGTGTTTCTCTCCCTTTGCACACTTGGTCTCAGTTTGAGGAACAGCAGATCACTTGGTCAATTGGAGATCAGCTGTTGACATTTTGCAGTAGAGGCTAGACTTTGATCTCAGGTTTAAAGAGTTTTTCTCTTTAGAGAGTTCTTCTCTTCTCCTAGATAAAGAATGGGCAGTGCTTCCTAATGGTCATAAACCTAACTCGCCTTTCTGTACATAACTGGCTAGGCATGTGATCATTGGGTTTCTAATTCTAATATCCTCAGTTGTAAAATTATTTGTAGATCATGTGATATACCTGTGGGAGCCAATCAAGATATTGTCTGATGAAGTCTAAGAAAACATTTATTATTCTGAAAGAAAAAAAACTTAGTTTATTAATATCGTCTTGTAAGATTTAATTTAACAAAAAAACACCACCATTATCCAAAACAACACCATTGTCCAAAACAACACTATTATCCAAAACAACACCACTATCCAAAACAACACCATTATCCAAAACAACACCATTATCCAAAACAACACAACTATCCAAAACAACACTTCCTTTGTCTTTGCTTTCCATTGGGTCTATTTTGGTTTTATATTATCAACATGCTTAGTATTTTAAGTTTTGTAGTTATTGTTTGATTTATTGCAAATATTAGAGACATTGGCAATGTATTATAAAATAGATTTAACTGATCTCTTCACGATTAAAAACAGAGATTTGTTTTATCTTTTACTGACTGACACAGAACCAAATTATTTACTAGCTTTGTATTTCATCTTTCTTAACAAGTTTTTTTTCTTTTACTAAGTCATATTTCTTTGCTTTTTGTTAATACAGTTATAATATTATTTCAAAGATTACAGTTCCTTGCTGAAATGAAGTTTATATTATCAATGCTTTAATTCTTCTTGGTTTACCAGGAGTCAACTTTCAATTTCAAAATGTCCTTATAGTAACTTAAATAGCTTGTTTTTAAATTCTAGTTTGCAGTTTGTCATGTTAATGTAAGTTTTACTAACTGGGGTGTGACTATTTGTTGACAAACTGGGATGTAACTATATGTCATTAAACTGGGACATAACTATATGTTAATAAACTGGAATGTAACTATATGTCAAAAAACTGGGATGTAGCTATATGTCAATAAACTGGGATGTAACTATATGTCAATAAACTGGGATGTAACTATATGTCAATAAACTGGGATGTAACTATATGTCAATAAACTGGGATGTAGATATATGTCAGTAAACTGGGATGTAACTATATGTCAATAAACTGGGATGTAACTATATGTCAATAAACTGGAATGTAACTATATGTCAAAAAACTGGGATGTAGCTATATGTCAATAAACTGGGATGTAACTATATGTCAATAAACTGGGATGTAACTATATGTCAATAAACTGGGATGTAACTATATGTCAATAAACTGGGATGTAGATATATGTCAGTAAACTGGGATGTAACTATATGTCAATAAACTGGGATGTAACTATAAGTCAATAAACTGGGATGTAACTATATGTCAATAAACTGGGATGTAGCTATATGTTAATAAACTGGGATGTAACTATATGTCAATAAACTGGGGATGTAACCATATGTTGACAAACTGAGATGTTTCTGTGAGTTTTGAAAGCTGTGATGTCTTTGTCTTTAAACTGGGATGTTCTAAACCATTTCCGCTGCTGTCATGTAGGAATCATCCAGTGAGAAGAAGAAAGAAAAAGAGAAAGAAAAAGTCAGAGAATTAAAAACGCCAGGCAAAGTAGGTGACTCTGACCCCCCAGTGAAGCATGAGTTATCTCAGCATGTCTAGTGCCCCTTTTTTGTTTCAGCACATTGTTATATGGTCTTGTGGCTTGGTTTTTAAATATTGTCATGATGGAGTATTGCTTTTTTTTTTGTTTCAGCACATTATTATATGGTCTTGTAGCTTGGTTTTTTTTAGATATCATCGTAATACAATATTACTTTTTTTTAATTATTTCTTCTGGCTGTTGGTGACATATTTTTTATTGAAGTAAAATGGCTTTTTGTTATTTTTATGTCAGTTTTTTTTTATATTCAGCACACAATAGTGGGAGTGTTGCCTTTATTTTTTGTTGTATATTGACACTATATGTCTTCATTAGATTTAATTTGGTATGCTTATAGATTTATTTCAAATAGCAAACATCACATTCTATTTTTTTTTGTTTCTTTTGTTTTGCTTTAAGTCAACTGTTATATTGCTAGTCTAGTTAGATCTCCATGGTTGAATGTTTGTTAATCCAGAATTAAGTTACCAAAAAAGTCAGTGCATTCTTAACTTAGTTGAGGTTATGAAAATGATTGTTAGCTAATTCATTCCTCATTGCTTGATTGATGTGCATATAAGTTTGTGTGTTTATCCTTCAATGCAATGAATGCTGGTCTCCTTTTGATCATTGGTCTGTTGAGGAATTAAATTGTGCGTTGTCTTAATTTAATCTGTATTAATTTTTACTATTATTATTATTATACTTATTATTAGTGGTCCTTTGAAGCTAGGTGTTGAAACAAATGATACATACATATATTAAACATAAATAAATAACAGCACCAGGGACCAAGTTTTTAAGAGAGAAAGTAGTGAATTAAAATGCAAAGAAAATAAGGGCATGCGCCGACCGAGGCTCGAACCTGTGACTCTGGATTTGACACCAACGCCTAGCGATAACGCACCAAGCGAAACTAACCTATAGACTATCGGAATGTCAAAAAAAAAACATTCTTCTGACCTAGAGTCATTTCGCCCGTATGCAAATTACCTCGCCAGTGGTCAAAGGTCACAAGCTCACTTTATTTATGTTTAATATATGTATGTATCCTAGAGACTACAAAGGGCTACAAAATTGTCTAAGCAACCTTTTCTTTTTATGACTGTCAACAGAATTCCAATCCACTATTTCTTTTTATGACTGTCAACAGAATTCCAATCCACTATTTCTTTTTATGACTGACAACAGAATTCCAATCCACTATTTCTTTTTATGACTGTCAACAGAATACCAATCCACTGTTTCTTTTCATGACTGTCAACAGAATTCCAATCCACTATTTCTTTTTCTAAAACAATCCACTTGACTTCTGTTTGTAAAAAAAATGTTTGTAAAATGTTTTACATGTTTTGGATGTTCCTTCAGAGTTGAAGATAATTACTTCCTAGTCCAAACCTCCTGCAGGATGATGGGGGATGGGAGCGGGTAGGGTTTGAACCCGGGACCATCGATAAATCTGAACGACAGTCCAGAGCGCAAACCGCATGACCAGGCAGCCATCTACTTCTGCTTCTCTCATATTATCAAAATGGCAGTTCTTATACCACACTACATATTTAGCATTAAATATTTCTTACCTAAACAAAACTGATTTATAACCCAAAACCAATTTGAGAAGGGAATTAATTCATGGTGGCCTTTGATTGACTTTAAAATAAAACTGTTTTAAATGCTAAAATCTTAAAGTTAAGTTAAAATACTTTCCATTAATATTAGATGCAGATAGTCAATAATAATCCTCAGATCTGTTTTGTTATTTAATTCAGATGTTTTTCTCATACGTACATTCAAAGCTGTTTCTACCCGTTTTTGAACTGACTCTAATAAAATAGATAATTAATTATGAAATTTCCCCAACTAATTTAAATACCAATCGGGCTGTTATCTCATATGTTACTGGTGTAATTTTATCAAACACTTTTAGGAGTCCAGTAGATAGCTAAATTTACTCAATACATCTACAGCAAATTTAGCAGTACAGTAGAGGCAGGCTAGCTTTAGTTCTTTTGTAACATTAAGCTTTTTTGATTTGTGGCTATCACTCTTTAGCTCTAGTTTACTGTTAACATTTTTATTAGCTTTGTTTTTTCATTATATTAACTTCTTACTTATCAGAACATAGTAGTTCTCTAATAAATTAGAGCCTTTCTTTCCTGTAATGAGTTTATGTTTTTCATTTCAAAGTTTTTATTGCTCTTGGTTTTTTAAATTAACATGCTAATTTAAAAACATACTTGTAAAATAAAACCTGTTTGATGAAACTTGTAATTATTTGCATGTCTCTGAAGTGGATACAGTAACTTTTGTTCTAAGCAAAGAAAAAAAAAAAAGCTAAGACTAAATAGGTTATTTGTTTATCAGATTTCAGACATATTTTCAGAAGATAAAATAGAAGCCATCTTCTATGATGCTTTAGCTCACAAGTCCTGTATGATTGATGTAACATTAGAAATAAAAAATAAAACCTGTCAATTTTGATTGTACCTTACCCTTACACATCAATTAAACTTTGTCTTGGACGCAGGGTAAGTATTGATCATTGATTGTCTGCTTGCAATAACTTTTTATTGTTTTGCCCCCAACAGGTCATTTTAAAAATTGATGATTCTGAATGGTCAGATAAGTTTTCTTTGGACACTGTAGGAACTGGGGGTAACGTGATGTGCAAACATAAAGCTGGAGGCTACATCATTGAGGTCAGTGAGCACTTTGTCTATAGTTAATTATTATATCATTAAGAGGGCAACATATCTATGCAAGCTAGTCTAAATATTAGTCTTACAAAATTAACCCTTACTCTCTTAACTTGTTTGTTATCTGAAAATGTTGTTTCTGGTATAGAAGTAAAGGGAAATACATGCTCTTTTTATATCACACAGTGATTTTTATAAAATAAAACACTAATTGAATTTAATGAGGTCAAATAAACGATGGTATCACAGATTAGGAGAGAAGGAGTTAAGAAATATATATATACACACTCTCTGATACTTGTGCTTCACTACTTACTTTTGGCCCCTGAATTCTAGTATCCAGTACGTCTTCCCTCTCACCAAAACTACAATAGTTCCAAATACATTCTCAGACTATTCTTACCTTTTAGTTCTGCATCTAGATGTAGATCTGGCCCTTACATTCCCTGTCACACTTGATCCCACACAAACACATACATAAAAATAAATAAATGTCAGTTTGTCTACATGGGCAAGCTTATTAGTCCTTAAATGCAATTTAGTGTTTTCTGAAAAACAAAGAACACATCAGTTTTAAATATTAAACTATTACTATTCACCTCATGTCACCTCACATATCCCTTAGTCTGTTGGACTGTCAGGGCACCATGCAAGATTTGTTGACCATCTTTCTCTATTCCTGTCATATTCCTCTCTTTCAATGACAGGCTCGTCCATTCTTTTATGTTGTCTTCCTATCACTTTCTCTGTCTGCCTCTTCTTTTTTTCCTGGTACTGTTCCCTGAGAGGAAGTTCTTTGCGAGCCTCAAAGACCTTGGAATATGGCCGTAGAGTTTTAGTTTGCTCTCTTTTTTTTTTTTTTTTGTTACAATAGTTAGCAGATCATTGTGGGGTTCAATCGCTGTAGTAATCCTGTCTCTAATCTCTTTGTTTGTGATGTGGTCTTTAAAGATTTAATTACTATTATTTTATCTTTATTAAACCTCGGAGAGATAAATGAAAAACAAGACATTGGTTGGCTAAAATTGACAAGGGAGCTTGCATAAATAATTATATATTTAGCGAGAATTTTTTTGTGGGGGAGAAACTACTATATTTCTGAGCGAAGCTAGATAAATTAAAAAAATTTGTGTTCATCAGGTGGGCATTACTATCAAACTGACCTCTTCTGGCTTGACCAAGGTGGTGACTTTCACTCCATTTTATTTACTGCTAAATGCTTCTGATATACCTCTTCATGTGAAAGAATCAGAAAAAGAGGAAGAGATAATTCTTGCACCAGAAGAAGTAAGTTGTGCATGTCTGCTGTCTTGTTCATTGTCTGTCCAGATTTGTGTTTATGCTTTGAATATATATTACAAACATAGACATAGATTTTCTATTGTTATGTTCTGAATTAAATTTTTGTTGCTTTTGGAGAGCTTTTGCCCTCACTGACATAGAGGAAAGTAGCTGGCAGCAGATGGCCTCAAAAAGAGACAGTTGAAGACCTCTCATGAAGGCAGCGGGACACATATTTGAGACCTAAAGAAAAGTCCTTGAAGACAGATGAAGGAGACATAATGAAAAGTTAATTAGACCCCATGTGGATCACAGCTTTATCTGCATCAGATGTAGCAAAATATGCAGGTCTCAACTGGGTTTGCAGAGTGATGTGAAACTCATCTTTAATCTTCAGAATCATATTATATCATATATTATATCATATCTTCATTAATCATATAATCATCATTGCTTAGATTTATTCTTACAATATGAACAGTTTTGCTCTTTTTGTCTCTAGTGTAAACACTTCTACCCGAAATCAAGCCACAAAGAAATGAAAATCCAAGTTCGACCATTTGACTCGTTAAAATTTTCCACTCCATTTTACCTGAACAAAGCTCACACAACTCTACTCAAGATTATAGACAAGGTAAGACTGGAGGAAGCTAAGGATTGAACTGTTTTGTCTAGATGTTCTTATCATTGGAGAATCCTCTCTTTTCTAATGATTTTATGATTGAATTGTCTATCAGGTTTTAATGTAAATGTTTGAGTGATCTTGTCATAGAAATATTCTGCAGACTGTTCAAAGAATAGCAGTATTAGAATGTGTATCTTTATATTGTGATGATCTCATGAATTAAGTTTGCTGCTATTCAGTTTGCTATGTTTTCATCACTTTACTATCAAAAAGGACATTCTAATTATCTAAATATTATACTGCTTTTAGAGTGGAATATTGACTTTTTAGAAAGGCTCATGAAAAAATACAAAAGTCTGTAAACTCATTTTGAACTGAATGTTTGGAGCAAAATGGGAAATAACCATCATGATGTAGAGAGTTATCTCCCCAATTTGAGTGTGATGTTAGTTCCTAGATCTTGTTGAATAACACCCTGGAATAAAGATAAAACAATAACTTTCATTATCAAAAGTTAAAACTCAATTTGAAACATGAACAGTAGTTCCTCCTAATTCAGTTTTATCAAATTCAATTGAACTCAAATGACAAAGAAAACTTTAATACTAAGATAAAATTTAAACTGCCTGCCTTGATCCTTTCATCTCATTAAATTTATAGCTTTCACCTGATAAAATATGTCAATTACACCATTTGTAAGCCTCCATGTCTTTTGCTGGGATTACCTCCATGTAACTCGGTCTAGGTATCTGGCAGTGTTCTTCTGGGTTTCCTTGTCTCCGTACAAGGCAAGACCCACGCATGTTTTGTTTGTTTGTTTTACATGTTTCGGTGTTCCTTCAGAGTTGAAGATTGTTTACTTCCTAGTCCAAACCTCCCGCAGGACGATGGGGGATGGGAGCGGGCAAGGTTTGAACCCAGGACCATTGATAAATCTGAACGACAGTCCAGCGTGCAAACCACACGACCAGACAGCCATCCATGCCAGCCATGCACCAGTTCTATCAATTTCATGACTAAGTGTACCTTACAAAGATCACCATGAACATCTAAAGTTGTATTGTTAGATCATTGTTCTAGAAACTTTTGAAACTTTGTACTAGAGCAAAAACAGCTAATAAAAGGCTAAGGGAACTAAAACTAAACAGTTTTGATATGGCTAAAAATATAGATATTTCTAGAACTATTCTTAAGTCACAGAATATAAAAAGGTCAAAGTGAAGAGTCAATATCATCTGTGTTCATATTGCTTTATTTTTGTGGGTTCATTGATTTCAATTCAGTTATATTGGCCTCTATGTTTGGAATAACTATTTCATATTAACCAAACAACAGCAAAGGTTATATTATCTATTGTATCTTTTTACTCAATTGCTTTAGAAAATTTATGTTAATGATTTTGGAAATGCTTGAGTGTATTATAGCCATTGTATTTTGAGCAACCTTGTGTACGTGGGTGATGGCATCACAGTACTATTGACATTCTAAAAGACTTCCTTTATTAAAAATGTTATAGGCCACACTTCCTGCACTTGCCTTATAGGCTTGTGTGTCTTTTATGCTGATTTTTTTTTTCAGAAACTACAAGAAGGTATGCTTTTATGGTCTGATGTTTTTCAAAAGCTAAAGCCAAGACCTTAAAATAAATAAATTAGAAAATTACTGGGGGAAAAAAAAACATTTATACCTTAACATCAAATTTAGATTTTGGTATCACTGCATGAACCATGCTTACAAGTGGAAATTTTAGTAACTCTTCTGATGGCAAAGTGGCTGAGTGTTTAATCGCATGGCTTCTGAACCTGGGGTCCTTGGTTCGAATCTTGGAGAAGACTTGGATTTTGAATTGCTGGATTTTTAGGGTGCCCCTTGTCCACTCAACTCTGATGGGAAATGACTGAAGTTGGGGAAAGTAAAGGCGGTTGGTTGTGCTGGCCACATGACACCTTGCTCATCAAGTATTGGCCAAAGAAACAGATGACCTTAACATCATCTGCCTTATAGACTGCATTGGAACTTTACTTTCTCTTTACTTCTGATGTAATAAATTGAAAACAAGTTTTAATGGATTTGTTGTATTTTTCCACAGTATGGAGGACTACAGGCTGAATGTCACATCAGTGAGTCCTCTATGATCACCACTTTTCATCTCTACAAAACTGGGATGGCCACTGTCCTATTAGTCAATCATACATCACAGTGTGTCATTACCTTTAGACAACAGTAAGGCATTGAATTATACTTTCTCTCTATGTTGTGTCTTATGAGTTTTCAGGGGATTTTAATAATTTCAGGAGATTTCAGGTCTTTTTCATATATTTTAAAATTGCAGGAGATTTCCACAAGGCCCTGAAAAACCAGGAGACCATGGAAAGCCTGTTATTATATATATATAGGTTATAATAGTTTAATTTAATAATTTACACCTAGAATTAGCGTGGGGCCTATAAAAGTGAAGGACCCGCTGCGACCGCATCAGTCCAGCCCAGTGTCTTGCTAGTATTAACTCCACTTTGTGTTGTGTGTTTATCGGTGCTAATTTTTCTCTGAGCTGAACCAAACTGAACAAAGACTGGTTCCTCCAATACATAGGTCTTACTTTCACATTGCAATAAACCAAGGCAATGATGCCTGTCTAAAAATAGGCTCAGTAGAAACAAAAGAAATGTTCCACAAGTTAAACCATATGACAGTATTTTTACAAAGCTTATTTCAACTCACTTTATCTGTCTGGTAAAAAGTTAAAACATATTTTTTCTTCCATTTCCTATTTTCGTTTCAAGTTAAAACTTTTCAGGACGACATAAATCAATCAAAAAAATTAACCAATTAGTCCATTAATTATTGGTGATTAATTATTTTGTTTGCTTTCAAAATAAAGGGGGGGGGGTATATGCTACTTAATGAGAGATGTGGGTGTATAAATGGATTTAATCGTCGTATTACATTGTCAGTGACAGTGATTAGCGGTTCTTTACCTTAGATAAGCTTTGTTTTAAAAAAGTAATCTTTTTTTATTTAGCTTGTTCTGAATTTCAATACCTGATTGTTGGCCAAGTTATGAATTTTAGCATGAGCTTGGATTTCTTCGCTAGAATTTGTTGAAAATATACTTGTTCCCCAATTGTTCAAAATATACTTGTTCCTCAATGGTTCAAAATATACTTGTTCCCCAATTGTTCAAAATATACTTGTTCCCCAATTGTTCAAAATATACTTGTTCCCCAATCGTTCAAAATATACTTTTTCCCCAATTTTTCAAAATATACTTGTTCCACAATTGTTCAAAATATACTTGTTACCCAATCATTCAAAATATACTTGTTCCCCAATTGTTCAAAATATACTTGTCCCCCAATTGTTCAATATATACTTGTTCCCCAATTGGTCAAAATAAAATGTTTGTAAAATGTTTTACATGTTTTGGATGTTCCTTCAGAGTTGAAGATAATTACTTCCTAGTCCAAACCTCCCACAGGACGACGGGGGATGGGAGCAGGCAGGGTTTAAACACTGGACCATCGATAAATCTGAACGACAGTCCAGCGTGCAAACCGCACGACCAGGCAGCCATCCAATACTTGTTCCCCAATGCCCTAATTTTGTGAGAGGACATCAAATAAAAAAGTGAATATATAATCGTAAAAAAAAAGTCCTTTTTAAAGAATTTATCAGGGAAATAATGTAGTACAAAGACTTGCCATGATTATTTAGTACAAAGGCTTGCCATGATTATTTAGTACAAAGACTTGCCATGATTATTTAGTACAAAGGCTTGCCATGTTATTAGTACAAAGGCTTGCCATGATTATTTAGTACAAAGACTTGCCTTGATTATTTGGTACAAAGACTTGCCATGATTATTGTTTGATTTCTTGTTCCCAGGGGAACTAAAGATGTGGAAGTAGAGCTACAGCCACAGACATCGCAACTTTACACCTGGTCCAACCCCACTGGTATCCGGGAAATAGTCTGGTCATGTGGTCTCAAGAAAGAAATGAAACATGCACTAGATAGAGTAAGACCATCAAATGTCCTCTAGAATAGACTTTTTGCCTTTCTTGATGTATTGGCAGATAATATTGAGTTGCACATATTGTCTCCAATAAACCATTCTTTTCTTTCCATCTTGTAGGATCACATTGAGGACTTTTTTGCGCAGAGTGATGTCAAAGTTTACTTCGTCTCCTTCTTAGATGGCCTTCAGCGAGTTGCCATGTTCACCCAGGATCCCAGGTTGGCCAATTTAGCGCAAGAGGTAATGTCTTTTTGTCTGTTAAGCATATCAAGTAGATAATCTTTTGGCTTGATCTATTTTGTAGGAATGTTAAGTCTATATGTAATTCAACCTTGTGCTATTTTAAACATTTTAAAAATGATTCAAACTTGTAAAAGTTAAATTGTCTTGTTACTTTGTTGTCTGGACATCAATTTTGTTTTTATTTTTAAACATGGAATTGCTTTTCTTGAGTTTCTTGTAAGGTCACAAATATTGCCTTGGTTTTGTTGTACATAATTCGGACATTCCTTCATATTTGAGGATAATTACTTCCGAGCACAAAACCTCCTGCAGAAGAAGGGGAAATGGCAGAAGGAAGGATTTGAACCTGGGACCATCCAGACTAGCAAATGACATTCTAGAACGCATAACACATAAGTTTTGTTTTCTTGAGTTTCTAGTCAATTCTCAATTATATAGAGATGTCACCAAAGTTTACTAAAAGTCTATATAGGTTGGTTAAAGTTATAGTTCCATCAGCTACGCCGTAACTAAAATTAATTTTATTTGCAGGCTGGTGAACTGGAACAAGCCGATCAAGAATTAAATCTCAAGATTCATGACATGGGCTTTTCCCTGGTCAACAATGAGCTCTGCTTAGAACTGGCTTACATGGGAATCACCAGGTCAGGGGTCACTTCTTCTACCCAGCTTTTTGCTGCTGAGCTGTGAGCTTTTTTGCAGACTGTGCCAACGAAAAAATAATCTGCTGTGGTGGTAGTAAGGTCTGCCTAAGGTTTTGGAAAGGGAATTTTAAGAGGATATGGTTTACAGTTTCATAAGGGTGGGTGCAGTGTCTACAAAGGGGTAGGTGTGTGGAATCACAATAGTGTATTGTCTACAATGAATAGCATGGTTGGATGTCTTAATGAGGGATGTAAACCGGTTGGTTGCTATCAATGGAGGTTTGAGTTTGAAACCTGACTCTGCTGATATGTGTTTCTCGAGTGCCTAAGGACAGCATAGAAACCTTCTCTTTAATATGACCTCCTGTCCACAAAAGAGATTGTACCACTGAGCTATAACATCAAAGATGTGAAAGTAAAAAGTTCCTCTTTCAGACCTTGTGATCTATAGAGCAGATGATGTAAGTCACCTGTTTCTGTGGCCAATGGTTAAAAAGTGTGTCATGTGACCAGCACAACAACCAACCACCTTTACTTTTCCCCAACTAGTGTCAGGTACCCATAAAAGTTGGTTGGACTCAGGGGCGCCCAAGAACCCTTAATTAAAAATCCCAGCCTTCACTAGGATTGGAAGCCAAGCTCTTTACGTCTCAGTCATGGGCCTCCATGAAAGATGTACTATACAAATATAATTTTAACAAAACTTAAATGATAGCAAAATGTTGACAGAAAGGTTTATGTTTTAAAGACTACAGCTTTTATATTATTGTGTCTATATCAATTAAATGTTCATTAAAAATATCTTTTTTTTTTAAATTGTTATACATCAGTTGTTGGTTCAGTTCCAGAAAAGTGTCTGACCATAAAGAAACCTTAAAAAGAATGTTATAATTTTTATCCCAATTATACCACATTACTTATTCTTGCAAGCTTTTCAATTAAAACAAACAAACAACACCTTTAATGGTGTATTCACAGATTAATTATAAAAAGGAAAAATTCAGTGCTCACAAACTAAAATTACATTTTCAACTCTTTTTATGTTTTGTTTTTTTTTGTGTATTAGATTTCAAAAAAAGTTAATGTAGAAGATTTATTAGAGTATTTAAAAAAATAGAAAATTATGCCAGGAGTTAAATTTTTATTTCTATCGTTTCTATCGTCTTCAACTTCTCTCACATTTTTGTGTTCAGCTCTGGAGTGATCTGGGAAGACAAAAAGAAAAAATTCAAGGCTGTGACAATCAAAGACAACCTGATTCTAGAGCATGCCTACCAGAAGTATTTACTGGATAAAGAGATGAAGAAATCAAAGGAAGGCCCAACGGTTCTGGAAAACAAATTTGAGGTAAGGGCTGTCATGAATCTTGTGTGTAAAGTACTTGATATATAGGTCATTTGGTAGTTGGATGACAAAATGTGGTCATGAATCTTGTTTGTATAGTACTTGATGTATAGGTCATGTGGTAGTTGGATGACAAAATGATGTCAGGAATCTTGTTTGTATAGTACTTGCAGTATAGGTCATGTGATATAGCACTTGCAGTATAGGTCATGTGATATTTAAATCACAAAATTATTTCATAAATCTTGTTTGTATAGTACTATATATGTACTCATGTGATTTGGAGATGTTTTTGTTTAGTTTTAAAAATGTTATGTTGTATAATTTATTATTATTTATATTAATTGTCAAGACAGAGAAATCTTACATGAAAATTCAAACTCTTAACTACCAACTTTTACATGTAACACCCTCAGGTGGACTTTGATAAGATGATATTAGTGAAACCTCGGCAAGCTGAGCTCAGGCGCAGTTTTGCTGATGGCATTTGGGTACAGATGAGGCAATCGCCTCACTCTACGCAACTCCATGCAAAGATCAACCGCCTGCAGGTTAGAACTGGTTTCTTTTGAACAAATTTGAAGGGACTTTGTACTGATGTTTGTAATAAAATTGCTAATATTTTTAGTATCTTCTTCAACATATAGACATGGTCATGTCTTTTCATAAGTCTCTTAACTATAGATATATAACTAAATCTGCATATACAAGCATTCATTTTATTTAGCGTTTAAAATAGAAGAATAAAGCCTTGATTTGCATTACTTTAGTTTTTTTATGTTTCTGTTTCAGTTTGACAACCAACTACGTCATGCTGTATTCCCAACCATACTGTCGCCACTACCTCCACCTAGATCAGTGGCAGCAGAAAGTAGTAAGTCACTAACATGTCATGTCAGTATTTTTCTTGTTTCTCATCTGTAACATTGGAGAAGTCAAATAACTAGTCCTAGTTTTACTGTGCAGTAGTGTCCAGATTAATCAGTTCTATATTAGAGCTTTTATCCTTGAAAGAGTTTGAATGGGGCTAGTCACTCAACTGTGATTCAACATTCTCTGGTGCCACTCCATGGTGACACTGGTTCTCATTACTGTCTTAAGGGACATAAGTTGTTTTAAGTGGCTGTTCTTTAACTCTTTCTCTCCGTAATTATTTACCACATTCTGGTAAAATCAACGCTGGTATTGTCAGTTAGGAGAGAAAGAGTTAATACATTGACCAGGGGCAGAAGCAAAAAGGAATAACTAAATCAAATGATGGCTACAACCTTGAGGCTTGTTCATTTTATCAACAGTTATACATCAGGAGTGCAGATACATTGTACAGACATATAAAATGCATTCCAGTATTGTATTGAAGCCTCTGTGTTGTGGCTGAAGACAATTACTTGTATTAAAAAAATAAAAAAAATAAACACTTGAATTAGCTGTCTAGCTTTTGTTCTTCTGAGCATTTCAAGCAGATTAAGTATAATGTTTGAAAGTAAATATAATATATATAATGTTTTTTTTTCAGTTCCTAAACCTTTTATTGAAGTCAGTTTGATGAACAAAATACATGAACACAGTAACCTTGTTCAGATCAAGTAAGTTACTTGAACATGCTTTTGAATGCATGCTGTCAAGAGAAAAGTAAACTAACTCATTTATCACAAGTAGTGTTAACCTTTGATTCCAAACTTGAGACATTCACATTATGACAATGTTTTTGACTTGGGACTTGCAGGTATTTCAAAGTTTTAATTCAAGAAATGAACTTAAAGTTGGACCAAGGTTTCCTCAGTCAGCTATTAGCCATGTTTGCCTCGGATATTTTAGCATTGAGAGATCAAGAGGTAAGGTCAGAGTTGGGTGAAGTGATCAAGTCCATCCTTCCCCTCGTCACCTCTCCCAAATGCTACAAACATTTTGTTTCTGCTATTTCTTCTATCACTTTCCCTTGTCTTGTTCTGTGCCCAAAGAGGAGCACAATCCTCGACTGTAAGGTTACTGTGAATTTTTTGGCTTTTCTAATTGGTAAATACAGACTCCGTTGCCCCATGTAAAACTATAAGGGACTAGTTTTTCCCATTCATGGAGGTTGAGTCAGTTTTCCTTGAGGGAGCTTTTCAGGGTATGTTTACATCTCTTGTGTTGATCCTCTTGAATCTTAAGCTCCCTACAAAAGACTCACCTATGAAGTTGACTATCAGACATACAAACTACAAGATTTCTCCTGGCAGTCTAACATCCACACACTGTTACACAAAGTATTGTAACTACTAAGTGAGTTGATGAGTGATCCAATTGAAATATAGAATATAATGATTTCATCTGTATTAACAAGAATTGATAAACATTGATACTTTGCATATGCAAATAGAACATACACAAAATATGCATAAATCTTATCTCTACACTGGTGTACAAGATACAGTGCTAATTTATAATAATTTTAATATAATAATCTTTAGGATGAGTATAATGGAAAATCATTCCACACATGATGCATTGGCCACTTCACAACTGTTTCACAACTTATCTCTAGAGTTGTTACATTCACAAAAGTCTTTAGTTTGTTGGTCTGGTTTTTTAAATGTCCCTTGTTGGCCAATATCTTCACTGAGTAACAAATCTGTATTTAAGTGATGTATTCCTAAAGATCTCATTCTTGACATTCACATACAAATTACAGACATTCCTTGGAAAAAGAAGATAATATTGTGTATGTGTATTGTGGAGACTGGAGATACGAGAGGGCACAAGTGTCAATGTCTAGATGAAAGAAAGATGTTTGTTGATATGATAAGGGTGGGTGACTGAGACACGAGGGAGAGATGTGAGACAATAAAAGTGTCTAGATACTGTGGTTTGAACAGGTACAGGAGAGATGTGAGACAATAAAAGTCTCTAGATACTGTGGTTTGAACAGGTACAGGAGAGATGTGAGACAATAAAAGTCTCTAGATACTGTGGTTTGAACAGATACAGGAGAGATGTGAGACAATAAAAGTCTTTAGATACTGTGGTTTGAACAGATACAGGAGAGATGTGAGACAATAAAAGTGTCTAGATACTGTGATTTGAACAGATACAGGAGAGATGAGACAATAAAAGTGTCTAGATACTGTGGTTTGAACAGGTATATGTGAGAGGTACCGGTGGAGCAAAAAGGTATTTAAGGCCTGATTTTGTTAGTGTGAGTTAGAATTTGGAGAGTGAAAGTAGAGCTAGAACTTGTAGTGAGAAGTGAGAGCTTGTAGATCGAATCATAGAAAGTTTGTAGAAGTTGTGTACAGAGAATAAAGTTGAAGTTTTATTCTAAAAATACTTGTATAATAAATATATTGAAACTGCTACACCGTACATTTGTCCTTGCATTATTGAAAAATAAAAAATAGCAATCATCAACAGCTAAATAAACATGCATCATAACGTATCCTTTCATATGCTAATCTAGTTGTGCTGTAATAGTACTTTGGAAAAAGGTGCTTTTGTATGAATTTGACCTTGCATATAGTAAAAGAAATGTGCCTTTATCTTTGTTCTTTTTTGGTGTTCTATTAAGTTGTGTTTAACTCTTTGTAAGTTAGGGTTTAGTGTTTTATTGTCACTTTATTTTTTAGTCCTATGTTTTGAAGTGTCTCCAAGTTTGAGTGATTTTACTAATGGTGTTACTCAAATGTCAGTATTCATTTGTTGTCTCTAGCCTACCCTGTTTCAAGCTGATGTGGACAGTACAAAACTAAGTCTGAAGGAAGTAGCTGGTGTTTCCATCCAGGCCCAGAGGGTCAGCTTCTATGACTATTTCCACATTTCACCCATCAAGGTAATTACTTAAACCATTTTTCTGATTAGAAAAATTTACTTCATAGAACATGTCATTATGTGTTCGGGATAATTGTAAGTTTTATTTTACCCAATATCGCCTATTGTCGTATTCTGCGTTATTTATGGTAGACTGTGATAGGAAGTTACCAGCATCACATCTAAGTCAGGACGAGAAAATTAGCAAATCTTTTTTATTGAAAACTGGATGTGTCATCAAATTTTTTTGTTTTCTGAACATTTTTTTGATGAAAGTGTTGGTAAGGCTTAGCAAGAAAACTTAGTGTTAGGAGCTTTTATTTAGTTTTTTCTAAAGGTATTGAAAGTCTTTATTCTTAAAACTTTATAGACTTTAAAAAAAAATATTCTTTTAGACCTCTCTTTTCTTTTTTTTAAATGGGAAACAGGCTTTATAGGGTTTAACAAAATGTGTGTCTTTCTTTTACTTTCTCTGTCAATGGTCATGTTTAAAGACTAAGATTTACTGAGATGTCATAATCTCATGGTATAGCAAACTTAGTGTACTATGATCCAATCTCTTTTGTAGAAATGTGGGAGCTTATTGGTATTTTTTTTCTCTGTGCAGTGGTTGTAAGTCTACAAAGCTTCACACTGTATGTACTCAAATGTAGTGGTTTAAAGTCTACAAACTATATAAACTATCATTATTATCATTATGTTTAGTGATCTGATATTGGTTAGTTATCTATATATGTCCTATTGTTTCAGATCCATGTGAGTTTCTCCCTCCAAGGAGGTTCCATGAAAGACACCCCCCAGGCTCATATTATGGGAGTCTTCTTACAAAGTGTTGGAGTTGTCCTGACAGATGTCCAAGATGTTGTCTTCAAGTAAGTTTTCATTGAACTCCCCTTTTGATACAAAATTGACCTCCCTCTTTTCATACTGTAATCCAAGTTATAATAATAGTTTGGCTCAAGCTTTTCTATTTTTTCCCCTGTTTATCTTCAAATTTGAAAAGTATTGATTATCATGTTTCATTTTCTTACATTTAATTGTTTCAAACTGGAGTCCAATAAATAAATTATTTGAATGTCATTTTTAATGCTTTGTTCATGTTTTCAAGAATAGAAACTGCACAGATCTAGGTCACATTTTTGTGACCCTAAGAGTTGCCTTTCTATTATGAATAAAGTTTTATGAAGTTTAATGTATTATCATTTTATTTTTTTCCCCTATTTTTTTTCCTCAAAAATGAAAGTTTACTTTAGTTTACTCAATTAAATAGGACGTAGGAAGTAATCATCAGCATAGAATGTAATCAACTTTTCTTTTAGTATCATGTGTGTTTCATAAGATAAGAAAATAAGTCTATAAATGTTTTATGACTCAATGAAATAAGTCTATTAATGCTTCCTAATTTATGACTCAATGACTCAACAAAGTCTATAAATGTTTCCTGTTTTGTGACTCAACTAAATCAATTCTATATGTTTCCATTAAATGAATTCTATAAATGTTCACAGGCTTGGCTACTTTGAAAGGAATTATACTTTTTACAACAATACACAGTTGACCAATGAGTTTGTTAGACATTACAGTGGACAAGTGAGTCACTGATTTAGTCCTTTAAGTTGGTTGAATGTGTAAACCATAAAAGACTTTTGCTATTAAGTTTATATAGTATACATGGTAGTAACAATTTAAAGTTAATAGAGTGGACAGTTGAGTCTTTGTCGTTACACTGAAATTTATTCAGTGACCAGGCAGGTATAACGTTTAAAATAGGTCGGAAAAATGGGATTCAGAGTTAGAAAGGAAAATAAAGGTCCACTATAAATATATGAAATGATATTGTACATGATCTCTTGCAGACTTACTTATGTGAACTGCATCATTAGTTGAACAGACAAGAGATCTTTGCCTCTCCTAGCTCTTCCTTGCCCTCTAGTTTGCTGGTTTAGCCATTCAAGGTCCACATGAAAAGCAGTATATAGTTTAAGTTTGTTTATTTGTCACCTTTCGTTTTCTTTTCAGGCTGTCAAACAGATGTACGTTCTTGTCCTAGGTCTAGATGTGCTTGGCAATCCATTTGGTCTTCTCCGTGGACTGTCTGAAGGCATTGAAGATCTTTTCTATGAGCCCTACCAGGTTAGCATTTAAATGAATTTCTTTAACATAGAGTTGCATGTACATAGGAGGCTTTAAAAAAGTGTTACACATCTTTAATGTTACAATTTAGTACTGAACATTTTTTTTACTATTTTGGTCATTACAAACTTTTATCTTAGGAGTTACACCAAAATTGTATGTCAGATATTCATTGCGATAGCAGCAGAGAAAGGAATAGTTATTTTTTGTATACATTCCTACAGAATTGAAGCCTTTTCAATAAAATAACTTGCATTATTTTATTCTGTTTTTAAACTGTTTCCAGGGAGCTATCCAAGGACCTGGAGAGTTTGCTGAAGGTCTGGCACTTGGTGTCAGAAGTCTATTTGGTCATGCAGTTGGTAAGTAGACCCAATCACATATTGATACATTTCTGCTGAAGTTGTATTATAAGATTTAGTTTTAATACCATTTGTTTTTAACCATGTCAAACATTGATTGCCAGGTGGTGCTGCTGGTGCTGTCTCCAGAATCACGGGCACTCTGGGCAAAGGTCTGGCAGCTCTCACTTTAGATGATGACTATCAGAAGAAGCGCAGAGAGCAACTCAACAAGCGTCCAGCCACTGCAAGTGAAGGCTTTGCTCGTGGAGGCAAGGGCTTAGTCATGGTCAGTGTAAATTGTATCTTAGTATAATGTAAAGTTGTATTTTGTTTTGTTAGATACATTATATCTACATTTATATATAAAATTAGTTTTCTTCATGTAACAAATTTACATGTTATTCTCATGTCAATTATTCATTGTAGCTGGGAGACTCATGAACATTATATCTTTAATTTAATTTTTCTCTTTAAAGCTCATTGATTTAAACCATAGACTATATATATACAGGACTGCCAACTGTGCGCACCACGCCTATATTATTCAATTAAGTAAGTCCCGTACACCGAGGCGTCCTTGGTTGCAGTGTAGTGTTAGAAGAATGACTACCGGTGAAGTAGTTTACTTTATAAAGAAACCATCACTAAAGATAAACACTACGTTCAAAATATTTCTTATTTTGGTAACAGTGCGATAGACATAGCCAGATTTTTAAAACAACAAAATCTAATTTACCAACTTCAAAAAAGAGCATTTACAAAGATAGTGTTCTAACTAGTTTATATATATATATATATAATTAAAAACCCATCAAGCCATTTTTTTCCAAAAACAAATTATAGTAGTGTGTATTGCCGTATATGTAGATATAGCTTATAGCCATAGGTCACTAAGTCTGGGTCAAAGTTTACATGTTTACTACGTGTACAATTAATTTTTATTGAAGTAGGGACAATGATTATAGAATTCTATTAGGTGAAGACAAAATTTGCAACAATCAATTTTTTTATGCCTTTTAGAATAATTGGATGTTATTTAGGATTTAATTAGTTTAAAAAATTAATAACTTACAGAGCTAAAAGTTTTATGCATACTTTTCAATTAGTCATAAATACACTATTGCTTGTAATTTATATATATATATATATATATATATATATATATAATGCATACTGCTTGCTATCTTTAAAAAAAACTACAAATAAATTTTAAAAAATAGGTATAGAATCTAGACGTAAATAAAAGTTGGTAAAGGTGTCAGTGTGTTGGCTCAGGGACTCGTTATTGTTTTTTTTTTTAGATTGACTCACTCACAGACTTAACTTTTATCACCCATTATAGGCCTATAGGCTACCTAAGTAATAAATGACACTCTCAATACTGTATTGACTCTTTCATTATTCGCTTATTTAACTCATATTAATAGTATACAATGTAAAAAGAAATTGTCAAATGTGATGAAAAGAGATATATATTATCCAAGCTGGCATTATCATTCAAACATCGTGAATGTCATAAAATAAAATAATACCGGAAGTACCACATCTCACATTTTGGTGTTGAACGAAACTTATGCTTAGTTACCCTTAGTATTGGCAGTCCTGTTTATATATAGTCTATGATTTAAACCCATCATTTCAATCAATTCAATGCTCCTCTTTTTGGGTCCCCAGATTTAAAAACAAACAGTAAGAAACTCGAGCAGACACAAATTAAAGCCACGAGATTTATAAAAAAAAAAAATGAATATTCACATTTATAAAACCATTAATAAAATCACTAAACTTAGAGACACTCAGGACAGAAGATGATAAAGTAAAGTTGCAAAAATACATACACCACCAAACCATAATTTACTAATAGAAAAGAAAAACACAGATATAGAGGCACATTTCTTATGCCATATGGTAGGAATAATTCATACAAGTGATCCTTCTTCCCTAATACCATTAGAGCATGGAACAGGTTGCTTGAATTTTGGCAGATTTTAAGACACTGATTAAAATGCACGACTAGATTAAGACTTAGAATTACATAGGACGTAATTATCTTCTGCTAAGAAGGAACGTCTGTAATTTATAAATCAGATTTTTTTCCTTTCTACTGAGAATGTGTCTAAAGCAAGGTGCTTGAATTGTCTCCGTTTTTACTTATTCAAATGTATTTGATCTGCTGGTGACATGCAATTATAATTGAACCTTTACATTATTGACATGACTTCTCCCAGGGTGTGTTTGATGGTGTGACAGGTATTGTCAGGAAGCCAGTGGAAGGTGCCAAGCAAGAAGGTGTCACTGGATTCTTTAAAGGTAACTAGGGAGTGGCTTAATTCATTTTTCTGATGTTTTATGTAATATACTTAGCATTAGCATCTGTTGAAGTAGATTTCACTTGTGTGACAAAATATTTTCTAAATCTATGTGTCACTTTTGTAACAAAATATTTTCTAAATCTATGTGTCACTTGTGTGACAAAATATTTTCTAAATCTCCTCTGTACTTGTGATTTTATCAACTATCAACTTTTCTGTAGTGTTTCAATCAACACTTTTGTCTGAACTTGTATTAAAATCATTTCTGTTCTGTACTTGTGTTTCATTCAATTCTTTTGTTCTGTACCTGAGTTCAAATCAACTCTGGCTATTTATTTGTGTGTCAATACATTATGTTTTCTAATGTTCAGGTGTAGGTAAAGGTTTAGTTGGTGTGGTGACACGCCCAACATCTGGTGTAGTGGACTTTGCCAGCAGTACTCTGGAGGGAGTCAGAAGGTAAGAATGCAAGGATCTGAAACACATTGACTAGTGACCAGTACTTGAGCAACTAGGTTCAGTTCTCTGATATCACTGTTTCAAAAATTCCATTGATGAGAAGCTTGTTTTGTGATGCTATTAACTCTTTCTCTGTAATTATTTTTCTTGTTCCGATAGTATTATTCGTTTTCCTCATTTGTATTTCACTATCCTGTTATGATTAAACTTCAATAACATTTTTGTTTGTTATCAGAAAATGTTATATTTGGTATTGAATTACAGGGGAATGTATGCTCGTTTTACACATCACAAATTAAAGTTTATCAATCCAAAAACCAATTTAGTTTAATGGGAGTGAAATCAACGATGGCATCGTCAATTAGGAGAGAAAGAGTTAACAGCCAAGTTCTTCATTTTGAATGTTCTCTCTTATTTTTAATTACAGTACTTTTTGCTTTGAAAATAACTATCTGTCAAGAAGGCTTCTTTTGTTTTTTTAAATGATTGTCTAGTGAATGAAAACCTTGTGAGACTACATTGCAAGCAATAGTTTTAAAAAAAATATTAAAGAATAAAGAGGGCATTGATGGCCAGAAAATGAAAAACTGTATTTGAAGATGGAGACAGATTTATTTTATTGATCCATAAACTACAACATTTATATTTTCATAAGTTTGTTATAGGGGAGGGGAGGCTAAGTGGTAAACAGCTTGAGCTCCTAACCAAAGGGTTTCAGGATCAAATTTCAGTTCAGCTGGGATTTTAAATTTTGGGATTTTTTTTTTTAACACCTCTTAGTTTACCCAACTCTGATGGGTAACTGGCATTAGAAGGTAAAGCTGTTGGTCATTGTACTGGCCTTGACCATTGCCCCTAGAAACAGATTACCTTTCTCTGCCCTATCAGTCGCAAGGTCTATGAGTTACCACAGTTGTTCTGACATTTGAAATGTATATCTCAAGAGTAGTGGTTGATTGTAGTGCAGCCTATCAAAGCTAACTAAAGTTTAACACAACATGGGAGGGGAGGGAGGTTGGAGGTGGCAAGTTATACGTCAGGGGATCTGAAATCTTAATGTCGAATGAAAATTATCCAGGATTTTAAAAATGTCCCTGAATCTGCCCAACTGAAACATTGAAAGTAATGTTAATAGGTCTGCTTCAATTGACAATGGCAATTTCTTCAACAAAACATGTTGTAATGCTTTAATTTCAAAGTCTTTTCATTTAGATAACTCTTTGAACAGATCTGTTTTTATATTTTACATCTTTTTTTTTTCTACAAGGATTACTGACTTCACGGATGAGATCCATCGCTTGCGTCCAGCTCGTAGATTTAACAAAGACGGCATTGTGCGTCCATACATCTTGGAAGAGGCTGAAGGTTTCAATTTGCTAAGGGAGACAGACAAGGGTCAGTATGTTGATACTGATGAATATGTTGCCCACTTCAAGGTCAAGGAAGATGGAAAGACTGTCTTTATCATCACAGACAAGTAAGTTATTTAGTTCAGGAGTAGAGAATTAGAAGAGAGCTCTGACATTGTTCAGTATTTAAGAGAAATGGTTAAGATAGGTTTCTGTGAAGGATGAAGACTCTGGAAGCAAAATATTGTTGGGATAAAGTCTATTTACTAAATGAAATCAAAATATTTTTTACAATGTGGAAGATGTTGACCATATTGACATTTTGTAAAAGTTGCATTATGATAATAGATCAATTATATTAAGAATAATATATTGACTGTTTTTTTTTTTTTTATGATTATTCAAGGGAAAATAGTTTTTCTTTATTATTTTCCTGTCCACAGACGAATCTTGCTGGCTAAGAGAGGTGAATTATTTGGCACCTGGGAGTCTGAATGGATGTTTACCTATCAGGAACTTAAAGGGGAGCCAAAAATTACCAACAAAGGCCTGGAAATCACTTTAAAGGTCAGTTGATGGTCATTCAATTTGTTCTAGAATTAAGTACATCTCTGAATTATTGAAATGCTTTGTTTTTGTAGGTGTATATGTCCAACTTGGCTTGTACATTTTCAGATGTTCCTTCAGAAAGATTATTATCTACTAACTTAAACCTCCATACAGGGGATAGCAGCATGTAGGGATTGAACTCAGTACCATTGAGATGACACTCTTAAAAGCATACCACCTGACCAACCAGCAAGTTATTTGAATATAGAGGCTCCAGAACCAATCATTTTACCTCTTTTTATATAGAAACATCTTCCATTAATATTTCCACATTTTAAGAACAAAAAGTGGCAGTACTACAGTGACACCTGCAACAAGCAAAGTGTGGCATTTATTCAAAGGGGATTATGATGGTTCACCTTAATAAAAGGAAGCTATATATGAAGAACTTCACAAACCAGATGAGAAAGCCATATTACTTGTGCTAAGATAGAGGAGGACTTTTTAAATTTTTAATTATCTTTGAGATGTTCTCACCAGCACTGTAATTAAAGAAGTCTATTTCCTAGTAGCCAAGTAAAAGTTGGCAATTTTCCTCAATTTGAAGTAATTAAAATTCACTAAACCCCACGATGACCTGCAAACTATTGAAAAAAAAAAAATAATAATAAAACTCTATGGCCATGTTACAAGTTTTGGGGGCTTGCAAAGACCTTCCTTCATGGAACTGTACCAGGAAAAAAAAAAGAAGCGGCAGACAGAGAAAGTGATGGGAAGACAACATAAAAGAATGGACGGGGCCTGTCATTGAAAGAGGTTTTATCCAAGGCAAAGAGAATGGAATCTAGTGTGGCACTCCAACGGTCCAACAGACTAAGGGATAGTTGAAGTTGAAAGCGAAACTTACTGCATACAAATCTTTCTGCATAAATAGCTTCTCTTTTGGTGAGACACACATAAAATCATGTACTCCATGAGCATGATACAATGTGGAAGAATACAAGCAGAAGAAATATTGATGCTAGACTGGTACGGAAATTTACAAATCTAAAAATAGCTTTGTGGTAAATATGAAACAGGTAGAAGTAGTACTAAATAGTAGTAGCTCAATTTAGATTACAATGAAAGATGAATTCTTATCTTTGTTTTGTCTTTATTAAGCCTTGTTACAAGTCTTTATTGTATATTATATAATGGTTTAGAAGACATTAAAAAAGCTTAAATAGACCCCTGCCAGACAACAGCTTTGTCTGCTTCAGATGTGACAATATACACTTTTTGCTCCTCTGATTGCTATTCAATGTTTTAATGTTTCTGTTGACTTTACAGACTGAAAAGAAAAAAATGTTTGGATCTAATGTGACAAAGAAAGATCTTCACACAGATCTCAAAGTGGCTCAGGTGCGTTGGTCTCTTTTACTTTTCCAATATGTTCTTTTGTCTATTTGTATTGAAATAAATAAATATGGTCACAAAGTAAAAATTCTTGCATGTGTTCCATAATTGTCTTAAGATCTAAGAATAAAGTAATCTATAGATTTTTTTTCCACTATGACTTCTTGTATCTCAAATTCTAGTTTTAGCTAACTTATTATGTATAACTGTGTCTGTTTTGACTTTTGATTATATATTAATTTAGTACCGGGGATGCAGATGTCCTCTAATTATCTACACTGCTAATTACAATGAGGTCCTGGGTTCAAATCTCTGTGAAAACTGTGATTTTGGGGATTTTGAGGGTACCCCCGAGTCCACTTAACTCTAATGTGTACCTGACTTTAGTTGGGGGAAAGTAAATTGGGGGTGGTTGTTGTGTTGACCACATGATACTCTTCACGTTTACTGTCAGCCATAGAAACAGATGACCTTAACATCATCTGCCCCATAGATGGCAAGGTCTGAAAGGGGGAAACTTTTTTCTTATAATGAAATGATTCTTTTTTCTCATATTCTCTAAACTGCTTTTCTTTCTAACTAGGCCCTAAGTAATTCTCTTGATTAAGATAGATCTGAAAGCATTGGTTAAAAAAGATGTATTTTGTGTGGCTATAAAGTGTAGTACTGATAAGTGTTATTCTTTGCTTCTGCAGCTGATCCTGAGTAAGATTCAGGAAGTTATGGCAATGGAGCGTGTTGAAAGTGGAGTGTAGTCGCACTAGATAACTGCTACGATCGGTGTATTACTATGCCCTGCATTCAACAGACAGACAAGGAAAAATAATTTAGGATTACTTTCAGACCGTTTATTTCCTACATTGATACATCTCTCTCTAGAGAAATAATAGAAGTAGAATCATTTTCTTTTTTTTTTTTATATTTTAAGCTTGACTTTTGAGAGGATTTCCATTAACTCTATTAATTCTATTCTATCACAAAGTGACTTTTGACCTTGACATTTCATGATAACTTCATTCCTCCTTTTGTGTGTGTGTGTGCATACAAGAGTTACCCTTCTTTGAAAATACTCTACTAGAAATGTGTGCTATGTTTGTTTACTTTTACTATGAATATTTTGATTTCGTACATTTTTTTTTAAAAAAGTAACTATACAATCCCTTATAGATTAATGTCTGTACTATACAATAAATTGATTTATTTTTGTAAAAATACATTTACCATTGTATAAAAAATAGTTTATAGTTGTTTTTTGCTTATCTCTAATTTAATTTCATTTTTTTTTTTTTGCTTTACTTCAATTTTTTTTCATTCTTTGTGTTAGTTTTGTTAGTAAGACTTAAATCATTTTGTGTTCATTCATTTTTTTATCTTTTATTTTATAATCTAATGCTTTTGATTGATTATAATGTCTTTTTCCTGGGTTTTTAATTGAATCTTATTTTTATGTTTCTTGTCAATCCTCTAACAGTCACTACTTACTGTGCAATACTTCTTTGAAGTTGTTTTTTTTTTCATTCTTTGAGAAGTGTGAAAATATGTTAATCATCGGTTGAGTCTTGATAAAACTTTGCAATATCTTTACATCCTTGTTCTAGTGGGTTTGTACTGTTAGCATCATTCTCTGGTCATGTGATTCATCAAGTCATTGGGCTCTCGTTCTGTTGAACTTGTGGTTTTATTTCTAGCTATTTTGTATATCCATCACTTGAATTCTACTGCTTTTAGTTTCATTTTTAAATTCTTTCCATTGAGTAATGTACAAGGCTTCACTTATTGAATACAATCATCTTAACAATATCTCTTATAACTTTAAATAGCTGGTTAGTCAACAATAGTTACTACCATTTGTGAATATAAGATTTGTATGCATACGGTAGATAAAATGTATCTTTACTTACTTTGTACTGTGGATATATTCACAGTAGATCATAGTATTTAAAAAAAATAATATTGATAGGTACTTATCCACGATTCATAGTAATTATCATTTTTCACTTAAGGCTATGTTAACTTTAATAAAAATTAAAAACTTAGAATTAATGCTAGTATATTTACTAACTCTAAGTTAATCATACATGTTTATAACTTTATTGGATCAGTTCTGTGTTACATCACTTATCAATACTGGTATTTGTCAGACTCTAGCTCTACTGGGTCAATATTCTGACACTGCAACTCAAGCTTCTCTCGGATGATATTTAGGTTCATTGGCAGCAAATATATTTTTCTTTCTCCTAATAAAACAATATGTGATTTTGAAATACACCACACAGACTCTAATTGATCAGGACTGGACAAAAAAAATTCTGCTGTTTGTTGTTTTTTTTTAGTTTAATTATTGTGCTTTTTGTCTGGGGCCTTCTTTTATTTTTGTGTTCTTTTTTTATATTTTAAAACGATTTTTCTATTTTTTAATATGCATAAACAAATAAATCATAATTTTTTGTTGTTATAATGATAATCGTTTTCAAATGAAATTGATCACACTGAACTTGCATCAATGTAAGACTTACAAACTTTGAATGTATATACTGTAGAGTGAACTCAAATATTTATTTGTTTGCAGTACTTTAAACAGCTCACAGATAATGTTCAACTCCACCAGAGATATTTTGAGCTTTCTTTATGAACTACCAATAATTGTAGTAACTTTTCTGTATCTCCCGCTAATGTAAACTATAACACAGCTTATGAATTTCAATTATCATGAACAAAAATTTTAATTTTTAACTGTTTCAGTTTGTCTTTATTCATATTAAAAAAAAAACTCTTCACATATCTTGATCTCATTAATATTCTTCTATGTTGTTCTATAATATCTAGATCAATGTCTTGAGGAGATTCTTGTTGCCTTGTTCAATCAGATATAATACTTAGGGTTCAAGGGCGCAGATCAAAGGTTGAAGCATGGGATTAAAAGGTTGGAGATGTTACAAATCTGTAAATACATTTTCTGCCAGTGAAAGCTGAAAACATGTCTGTCAGAAAGAAGGGGACATAACTCACACATGAAGGCACATAACTATCTTTTCACCCACACATAGGCACTAGATTTTTTTTAATTCAATACGCTTATTCTATAAACTGTATGGTTGCCTTGAGTTAGTAAAGATCGAAATTATCTACTGCTTCCTAGTTCGCTTTTTTTTTTTTTTTCTGTGGCAGCCAATTTTTTTTTTGACTTCTTAGTTGGCTGCATACTATACAAGTTTCCTAAAACATAGACATGCATATTATAAAACAAATCTAGAGTTGGTAGAGAGGTAAGCTGACAACTTGGAACTACTTTTTCAACCCTAGACTTAGTGGTGTGTGCTATTTTATTTTGAGAATGTATTTATTTGTTTCTTTTTGTGTCTTGTGTAACAAGTTGTAACAATGTTGACATTTTTTGTTTATGTGACTTAGTTATTGTTATAGTAAGTCTCATGTACTATTATAACCAAATGTAAACTACACAGGAAATAATTTTTAAAAAGAAAGCCATCACTTAACTACATTTGACTTTTGTTTCCTAAGCATTCTTGGTCCAATGAAGAAATTTTTGTAAAGGATGATATGAACTGTCTACAATCCATAAGTATCAGGGGTGCGATGGCTGAGTGGTACAGCATTTTAGCTGCAGAACAGAGGGTTTGAATCTTGGTGATGACTGGGATGTCAAATTTTGGGATTTTTAGTATGCCTCTGAGTCTCTGACAAAAAATGGGGAAGTAAGGAGGCTGGTCATTGTGTTGGCCACATGACTCCTCATAAACTGATGGCCATAAAAACAGATGACCTATACATCACAAGGTCTGAAATGGTTGTTTTATTTAAACTTTTCTTTTTGCATTCATATTACAGTGAAGTTTTTTTTTAAATATATTTCTACAGCAATAAAAAAGTATTAAAAAATTGAAAAATAAATTGTTTCCTGTGTGTTGTTGAAACAGTGCAAACAATTCAGTGATTGTATCTGCAATGTTTGTGTTCTATATCTAGTAATGGCTTTTAGGTGACGTTTGTTTTATTTCATTTGTATTTTTTTATTTCTTGAGTGATGTCTTACAAATATTGTTTCGTTTCATTGAATTGTTTGGTTTTAAATTTCTTAATACTTTGCGTATAGTCACTATGCTAAAACTTGTAGTCAAACTTCTGCTGCAATAGGTGATTGATGAATAAAACAAATTCTATGAAGTTTGTTTGTTTGTTTTATTGCATTATTTCCAGGCCTAGGCAATGTCTGCCCTAGATCAACTACCTAAAGTAGCTAGAGCTTAGAGTAGTTAGTTTATCCTTTTTGGTCATCGTCTAATGGATGTTATGTGCAAGGATAAGTTTAGGGTTAGGATGTTATTTAGTATATTGTGTTCTTATAAGGGAAAACAGATGTTAATTATGATGTCCTCAAAATTTCTTTATTTTTGCTTGTAAAACTTAAAAAAAATGTTTTGCCTAAAAGAGGTGTCTCCCGGAGGTCGTAAAGTGGGGGTTCAATTTTTGGCCTCGCTAGCATAGAGGAAAGCGTAGGACGTAATTATCTGCTTTTTTGAAGTAACGTCTGTAATATTGCAATGTATCTCCTAGCCAGGCTCTCTTCAAACTGCACCACACGACACAACGAACTTAAAGAACCTCACAACTCGGAGCTTCAAAGTAACACTAAGTTTAATTTGAAATACATCGTGATTGGCAATAACATTAACACTGTCTTTACAAAAACCTAGTCTCTGCTCCGCACTGACTTCACACACCGTGCTGGTTCTCGCCTCGTGCTGGTCACATTGCGAGGTAACGTGAAGTGAAGTCTTGAGTCTTAACACACTGGCAATTCTTTTATAGGGTGTCTACTGGCCTTCTAGAAACTCATGGAACGTTGCTTGACCACTCACTTTATTAGGCCTACATTCGCCGTGACTTACGTGCGTGATCTTTACGACACTGGTCCTTGCCGAATTGGCGTGTATTGTCACTAGTCAAGGTTGACCGCTCGTCCGGCGCTGGACTGGGGCTAGTTGGGTAGGCTAAAAACACACACAGAACTACTCCCATCTGTGTCACAAGGTTTAAAACAATATATAAGATGACACAAGATGGCCTCTGAAATAGTTGCAGAGTCCTCAGGAGAGTCTTGGACACACACATTTGAGATCGAAAGAGCCGTTGCTGATGACGAGCTCAGACGAGGAAAAGAAAATTTTAATAGACCCCCCGGCGGAAAACGGCTTTGTCCGCATTAGATGAGGCAAAGGAAGCAGATTGCCAGTGGGAATTCGAATATAATGCCATATATATTTATATGTGTGTGTATGAAGAGAATGTCCAAAATGTAGAGAAAATTAAAACTCTTAGGATTTTATGATAAACAGTGTTCCTCGAGGACTGAATAGGTGTCCCACGAACTACTGGAAAAAATAACTAGTAGGCCACCACGTGAATTTATCTCTCTAAAAAAGAATAAGCAAATTGTTCCGCTAAATACTCAGAAAGAAAAAAGTTTGGGAAACACTGAGGTAGAAAAACTGTTTAAAAAAAAAAAAACTAGCATCAGTCTTTTATACTGTCCTCACAGCGTACATTTCAAATAAAAGGGCAATATCCCACAAGGCAGCATCCCGTAGTCTACGTGCTTTCAATCTTATCATGTCTTAGCCAGCGTAGTCTTGTGCCCCAAGAGAGCATAGCTACTGTGTGTATTGGCAGATTCAAAAGTTACTGATTGAAAACACGATCCCTCCAGCCTACACATTATGAGCCGCAGGCAGCAGAAGTGAAAACTGTTATATGCTCTGTGTGAATGCTAGTTGACAAGCTCTCTCTACCATAAAAAGAAAAGCACATACAGATTCTTCCCAGCTGTTGATATAATTTTGTCAACGATGACAAACTGTTTTCGATTCTCAAACAATTCTTCGATTCCTGACGCATGGAACTTTTTTTTCAACGCTATTTTTACTTCACCAACTAGTAGCTTCGTATTGCAGTCAGATGGTGGTTTTAAGTCATGAAATCTTTGACGCTAGTCATCTACAATGTTAACAGGTTACCGTATGTTCCTTCAGCCATCGTATGGACATAATTTCATTTTTATTATGTTGGCCTATGCAAATAATCTTAATCACTGAGTTGATTAGCTGCAATATTTCTGGTTCTTTATTTCACAGCAGTACTGCTTACTGCGAGCGCACTATTCGATGGAGCCAACAATAGATAAGTAAATCTTATAGGCTAGTTCATGTCAAAAGGTTTGACACGTCTGCTTATCAACGGTAATAGGCCTACTAGTAAAATCCAACAGTTCATATGTCAAAATACTGACACGTCTGCTGCTCAACAATTGTTGTGAACTCCTGACATAGCATGGAACAATTAAGAACAGAAATCTAAATTTATTTTTACCCTGTGTACTTTTTGCATACACATACACATACCAAACACATACACATAGCAAATACATACAACCTTCTAAGTTTTCTTATCAAATGCCCACAATATGTAAAAGTGAACGGGCATGTGTCAGGCACGAGAGAGCTTAGCACTGGATCGACGCAGGGGTGCGTTCTGTCGCCAGTTTTGTATAACATCTACAGCAATGACATTCGGAGCTAATCATCTGATACTCCCATCATAAAAATTTGCTCACGACACAGCAATCATCGACATCATGCGGCTCTGGTGTGAATGTACACTTTGGTTTTTTATAGTTATAATGTTTTTTTGTTTGGTGTAATGTACAAATTGTAAGACAAATTTCCATACGGACAAGAAAGATTATTATTATTATTATTATTATTGCACGTCATGAAAATCTGTACCATTCAACAATTAACACTTTTTACCATCTTCGTTTTTGAAGTAACGTCTGTATTATATAAGATAAGATAAGGTGTATAGACAACTTTCTCATTTTAAATGTTAAAAAAATACTAAAGAAACGATAATCTATTTTAGGAAACATAAAGACTATTTTGAAGAAATTCAAATAAACAACCAAACCGTAGACCAAGTACAAGAATAGGTACAACTATCAACAACAAACTGAAATGAAGGGAACACTGTCAAAAACCTTACACCAAAATTCACCAACGACTCTTTTATCTTAGAAAGCTAAGAACATTTAAAATTGACAAAACAATACTTAAACTTTTCTATACAGCAACCATCAGCAGTCTAATTAATTTTGCCATCACCTTCTGGTATGGTAGGCTCTAATACTTCACTGACACAACGACTTAGACAATAATATACTTTAAAAGCGTCGTATATCACTCGAACACAGCTACCATCTCTTGAAGAACATTTTCATGAAAGATGCCTTTCCAAAACACAAAAGGCAACAAGCACCCATTATTTAAACCACTGTTACATCAGATCTGATCGAAGGGGTCGTCTCATTTCCAATAGGATTAAAACAGAAAGATTTAAAAACTCCTTTATCCCACTCTTGGTCAGAGTGTTACAAGATCATCTGTCGTCATCGAGAATTACATAATACACAAAGTGCTGTTTGTGACTGTGTATGTGTTTAATGTGTGAATGTTGTTCGTATTTGCATCTTTATTGTTATTGTTACAGTGGTTACGCTGAGGGTGATCAGTTGTTGTCAAACTGAATTTCCATTTGATTGGACCATCTTATCTTATACAGGGAAGCCATGCAAAGAAGCACTGGCTTTTCACAATTTGAGCTAATTTATGGATCGAATCCAAGGGGGCCGTTCCAAATATTGAAATCTCTACTCTACGAGAAGGATCTCCGTTGAAGATAGAAGAAATTCATGCAAGGCCATAGTTAATCTTAGAGACAGAATAATTCGAGTTTGTCATATCGCAAAAGAATCACTCGAAATAAGGAATACAAACAAGAGAAAGATTGAATAGAAATAGGTGACCAGGGACGTTTAAAGTTGGAGAAGTTTCTTTTTTGAAGTAACGTCGGTATTTTATAAGATAAGAAGTTCGTGTATTGCTACCTGATAAGAACAAAATGGAACTATCGTGGACACGGCCATTTAGAATCGTAAGGAAAATGAACAATATAGATTACGAGGTTGAAGTCAAAGGGAATAAGAAATCTTTCATATTAATAGCATATCACCATATCATTTGAGGCCCAGTGAACTGATCAATGACACTCATCACGTCGAAGCCATACATGTGGCTTTGATTTCTGAAAAAGACAATGATAGTGAGAATTTGCTGCCCACAGTCACAACGAATACAAAAAACTGGACATGTGTAAAAAAAATCGTTAAGGTATCAGAGGAGAAGAAAAATCAAATCAATTCTACATAAGTTTCAGGAAATAGTAACACTAATTACCCACGTACCAGGGGAAAATACTCTGAAAGACACAAAGATAAAGGCACATTCCTCATCCCATATGCTAGGACAAATTTGTACAAATACTCCTTCTTCCCTAGTGCTATTAGAGCATGGAATGGGTTGCCTGAGCTAGCCAGGAAAACCAGTGACTTGGCAGAATTTAAGTCATTGGTTAATATGCATGACTAAATGCATGACGCGTAGGACGTAATTATCTTCTTTTTTGAAGTAACGTCTGTATTATATAAAATAAGATAACACAAACGGTAGTTTAACCAAGAAAAATAATCCACAACAACTTACCACTGAATTACAGTACTTACAGAGAGGCGATTAGAAGGGAAATAGATGAATTTACAACTCTGGGGAATTATTGAAAGATCAAAATTGGAAAAGGCAAGATGTATTTTAGAACTTTTGCTGTTAAAACCAGATACACATGTTGCATTTGGAACCATAATAATGTTAAAGTACACGCCTTTAATTATGTCTAGTTTTAAGACTTAGTCTGAAGCAATTGGGTATTCAATTGGTGTGCTTTTTTTTGTGCGGTTCTGAGGTGACTTGTGAATTAAAACTTATCAATAATGTAGGCCTATTTTAATTTATTAACTGTACATAATGATGGCTCAAAATCAGCATACTTAATGAGGTACAACGCGTACCCTTTCCAAACTCTTGCCTTACCCCTGGGGGTACGTACCCCACTTTGGGAAACACTGTGCTAGAGTGAGTATGTGTACCTTGCTTTCTAGGCGGGATTTAAGCAACTCACATGTGCGTTCTATACGACCAAATTAGGGTCCATACTGCAGCTATTTAACACACTGGCAATGATGGCAGGCTTGCTTTGCCACATAACAGTTTTACCAATGCCGGTAGACAGCATCAATCCTCGGGCTATGAAAATCGCTCAGTCTTGATCGAGATTTAAAAAATAATAAAAAAAGAATGTATGTAGCCTAAATTGTAAAAAAAAATAATGAAAATTTAGTTAATGTAACTGAATCTATGAAACTAAATAAACTTATCTATAATAGGATTCTACACAATTCTAATGGTAAAAGATCACTTAACACAATTAAACAAAAAACTCAAAAATCCCCCCCCCCCCAACATGATACAAAATAGGCAAAATATTTTAAAAGCAATATATTTGAAAACAAAGCTTACCTATGAGGAATAATCACAAGTGTTGGAGAACAAATCCACAGAGTTAGGGTTAGGATTCATTGCACTCTATCTAAAAGAAATGAAGAAACAAATAGTAAATCGAATAAACGATAAATAAATAAATTGGCAAGCTCCCGATCATCCAAATCACAAGAAAGATGACGCCTATTATAAACTATCCCTACATGATCCACTGCGCAGTTCATCTCATACATTAATTAGTCTAGTCACCTGAACACTTCAACATAATAAATGAGAACGAAGAAGAAGACTCCAGGAATAATTAAGCGCCATTCGTCCTATATGAAACATAATTAATTTATGTTTTGTTAGGTACAATAAATAATTGTGTAAATACAGTGTAAAGTTACAACTTGATCCGAAATTGTGTGTGGAAGAAATAGGCCTAACGCGTACAAAAATTGTGCCCGACAGACAGACAGAGTTGATATAAACTTTGTAAAAACACGTCTGCTGCCTGTCGGCGCAAGACATGAAGATCCATTTTGGGGAGAAACGGTATATCAAAGGCAGTCTTTTTTTTTTTTTTGGTGAACTGAAGATGGTCGGCATAACAGAGGTTCCTTCATAAACGCTTCGGTGCCAGGTTGCCTTAACTGACATAGGACAGAGCACTTGGCATAGACTGAGTTCTAACAGAGGCTTCGGGATACACATTTGAGATGAAAAGGAAATCTGCCGAGTTGAGGCGTGGCAGACAACGCTAGATGTGGCAACATATGTAGATTTAGGACTGCTTACCCACGTGAAATACTGCTTTCTCCTTAATCTATTTATCATTACTCAAGTCTATATAAAAATGATAAATATATATTTATATATATATATATATATGATAAATTATATTTATACTTATCTAGATTCTACATATTTAAAAATATTAAAAGTAAAAATAATAAGGATAAAATAATAAAACGATATTATAATTTATGTCGAAAAGACCACAGACCTATATATATATTTTGGGCAAGCCATGTTTCTCAATTCCATTTCCGGAAACAAAAAATTAAACTTCTGGAGTTTACAAATGGACGTAGTCTAGACTTACTTTTTTTTTTTTTTTTTTTTAAATTTAATCAATACAGATCTAAATAAAATCATTCGATATTAAAATCTGCATTTTCTTCCTTTTGTGTAAATTGCATTCTCGAGGTCTATAAATCATGGCACAACAACAGGTACAGACTTTACAGAGTAACACAGAAATTCAGTGACACTCACTGACTCAGTAAACTTGAAGTTGAGCAATGAGTTAGAGTAAACTCAGTAGCAGATCAATATTTTTTTTATCATCATATGATCATAGTTAAGAGTTTTGTATAGTAGGTCTACTAGTAGTCTTAGTATAAGTATATAGATGATAGATCTAGACTAATCATTACTTGAGTAGAGTCGATTCTACAAACTAACAAAGCCAGTGACTGCACTGAAAAGAAAGTACTTATAGATCTACTAGTACTGTTGAGCACAGTGTTTAGACATTATTTAGGGAGGTGAAATCAAAAATTTATCTATGAAAAAAAGAATTTTCGTTACATCATTAAAATACTTTAACAGAACTTTCCAATGGTGTCAATTATGACTGTATCAGTGTATGTTTAACAGTTAGAAAATTAAGATTTTTTTGTGTGATGTTTTGACCTAAATGATATTCGCAATGGAACAAGTGAGAAGAAAGCTTGTTGCTGGTAAAGCGGGGTGAGACACATCCCAGGTCAAAAGTTCAAAGTTGAACTTGAGTTTCTTATCAATAGATCTACTTATGAAATAAGAAATTTAATTTTTTTAATAGCAGATCTAGTATTAGTAGTAAATTTCTAGCTCACAAAGCTGATTTCATTTATATTTATGAACTTTACTTGTTTAGAATGTAAATATTAAAGGAAATAAACAAATTATCAGGTCTTGAGCTACAAGAAACATAAGGGCGGTGTGGACAAAATGATGGCGTAGTGATGGCAGAAAATAACAAAATATTTTTAAATTGGGATCAAAATCATCTGAAACAATATTTTTCAAATGTGCTTTAAAACTCGTGCGCATATTTTTAGTACACACAATAACTATTTGACTATATTCGGAATATTAGGCCTTACATGGCCTGAAATGTTTTTTTTAAACAAATTTTTAAAATAAAAAACTGTGAATTCCATAGCCAACAATGCTGACCGTATTTTCAACTTTTCGATATGACGCGCATAAAGTGCAATAAAGCTTGGTAGAATTATAGCCAGGTATGATATCCAGCGGGAAAAAAAAAATTTATGTTGGATCATTTTCCTCGAGCCTGTATTGGTAAAAACAAAAAAGGGGTATTTTTCATAATACATTTTAAAAATATAATTAACTTTATAAAAAAAATCCTAGTTAAGCATTAAATAAGCCATTGTCTAAAGTAGTCAATCTAACATTTCTCACATTTGATTAAACAGTGAAATTAATTTCCAAGTGCAGCCAGTGTGAAAAAACATCTAAAAAAGCAATCTCCAAATTATCAGTCCTTTTTTACTTCTGTACTTCATGTTGTTTTTTTTTTTGCATAGCTACATTATTATTTAAATTCTTTAAATCATAAATAAATCTCTGTAATAATAGTAATGTTGCTCCAAGTCGAGAATCTAGAGACCTAGATCTCTAGGAATAAACAGTCTGTTGTGTCTTTATCCCTATTGGAAGCTAAAAGTAATCACAAATTAGAGATCCACCTTGCAATTGTTAATTGTGTATCTACCAATTATTAATCCTGTCCATAGTTATAAATGTATTAAATTATGAAACCATTTCAGGTCTTCTGTTTAACATAGGTGTGTCATTTCACAAGCAGTTCTACTTTTGTTAAGGGTCCACAGGCATAACTGTGACTAAATAAAAAACATAAGATGAGATCATTATAATTTTCATTAACAATGGCATGCCTGGCATGGCATTTAAAAAATACTTATTATTCTCAAATTCCTCAAAAAAAAAATATCTGGTTGTTCACCGCATTTGATTTCAGTATTATGAGTTTCTATGTCAAGTCTTTAACATTATCTGCAATATCACTTGTCTTGTGTAGTATTTAAGAGTTATATATTAACATTTTTCTTTGTTATTTAAATTTGTCTTAAAAGAGTTACAAATATTTTACTATATCATAATGATAATTAACTATTTACAATATAAACATCACAAAAGTTGTTAAACATAACATAAAAATCTAGAAATAATTTGTGAATTTCCACTCATTCACTGATTTCTGAAATTGATGAATATATTTGCATGAAATTTTGTGTGCACAGGTTTCAGGTTCCTTCTAGATGCTTTAAGAAACATGTTTTGATAGATATTCACAGTCTGAGCATTGAAATTTGCTAAAAATCGCATGCTTTCTATTAAGCCTCTTTTTAATATCCGTTAATTGAGAGTTTCTCCAGTGCTGGTATCAAAAAGTGTCACATTAGGCTAAAAAATCAAAGTTGAAGTTTTTGGTTTTATTTCAAGTGTATTCACTTCTTCAACCATTCTACTGTAACAATTTACCAATAGAAAAGGAATTAGAATACATACATTTCCACAGCAGTGATAATTTCAGTGCTACAGTGAAAAATGTGGGACATTATGTCGATTAATGTCTCCTGTTGATTAATATGTAGCCTTTTTTCATGAAAATTGCACTACTTAACTACAAAGTATTATGTAAGATAAGCACTATTGGTGATACTTCTAAGTAATTCCTATTACATTAGTTACTTATGCTGTTAGTAATAGAAACATACAGTTAGGGAGCAGACTGCTTTTACTTTGTTTACAAACTCCAAGTTTAGTGGGACACCTCTTTATGCACCTGTGACACATTCTTAAAGACCATGTCTATTAAAAACTAAATTAAATATAAAATAATAAGATATAAATGATGCAATGAGATCATATTATAAAGTCTTTTCAACAAAAAAGTCTGTTCGACATTCCTTGGTTTTAGTAGAAAATTACAACCTCTTAACTCAGGTGTTCCATGTTACATCAAAAGACACAATTAAGTGTACTATTTAACAAATTTTCTGCAATTTTAAAATTCCACTATGCACCGTTCAGGCTCAAAATATTTATACATTAACCATTTCTAAATGTAATGAAAGAAAATTGTGACATTTCAATTAGAATTGTTTGAGATAATAGACTTTTTAGTGAACCAACACTTTTTGGTCACCAGTACTAGAGAAACACTTATGGCTAAATTTAATTTCTGTTACTTATTTTTTGTTGTAGCCTCAAGCTGGTGGAGATAAAAGAATTGATGCAGAAAAAGATAGAGAGAAGAAGAAGAAAGAGAGCATCCTTGACCTTAAGAAGTATTTAGACAAACCAATCAGAGTGAAGTTTAGCGGAGGAAGGGAAGGTAATGAATCTTAGTGGGTTTTTATTTTTATATCTAATCACATCTGTCTGAAATCTGCCCTCTGCTGAGTGGAAAAGCTGAACATTTAAATGTATTTCATACATCTTGAAAAAGAAAATGTGTATTGAGTGATTGTTTGAAGCTTATATCTTGTTAGGTTTTACTAGAAACATTTGTGTGTGTATGTGCATCCTCCAATGAAATAGCTCGCAATATAACACCTTCCTCCCCCATTTCATTGGCATGTACATTCTTGCAGGGTTTAAGGGTAAAATATTTTTGCTTTGCTTTTTCATGAATGAACCTACTTTCACCTCCCTTCTCCCATTTACACACACAAACATGAGGCATGTCTTTGGTCCATCGTCAGTAAAGTGTAGTTTGATGGCATAAAGCACCTTTGTCTCCTCCAAAGGAATTTCCATTTCCACTATTGCTGCATTTCTGTTTTTTTTTTTTTAACATATTGCTATTTTAAAATGACATTGAGAATTTTGATAGTCTTTATAAAAAATGAAAACACATCAAAGCAGTAATAGTGTTGTGGGCTAATCTAATCTGACTTCGACTATGTATCAATTATTACTTAACATTAGCCACAGAACATTACAAGTTGAATATAGTTGATAACAACATTCAGTTCTATAAAATGATACTTTATTAACCACTGGAAAATCCGTCCAGTCTTCCTAAAACATCGCTATATCTAATTACTATTCAACTATTATTTAAAACACAACCTACTTCTAACATAACGCTATGTTGGTCTCTTGTTCGCCTAAGTCTACTACGTCATTACTTTTACCGTCGCTAAAACTATACACAATATATTTATCTAACGAAACTAACCTACTCTCTAAACTAGTACATTACAATAGAATAAAAAGGCATTGTCTTCGATTCTGAAGATAAAGGATGCGCGTGCAGTGATTCACATGACGGTGCTGACCCAGTTACGAACTGCATTTTTTCACTCTTCTCATTTAGACTAAGCCATTGTAAGCTGGTGGTCTATTTTTCTTTCTGTCTTCTGTGCTTGTCTTGAATAATGGCTTTTCTTTGAGTCTCAAATGTTTGCTGCCAACTACTTTCCTCTATGCCAGTGAGGGTAAAATGGCACCTGAGTTGATGATTATAGTGCTTTCGAGTGCACCACTTTACTCTATCCTCCTTTAAGCTTGCCTTTGGCATGCAGTAATAATCAAATTGTTTTAAGCAATTCAGTGCTCTACCTCTCTGCCATCACTTTCAATCATAAAGTTCTTATACTTGAAAGAGTTTGGGATGCTATGGTCTATCTATTGTATCAGACTTTTAGACAAATACATTGGATCCAACCCAAATGACCTGCATTTTATTCTATACTATTTTTCTTGCAGCCAGTGGTATATTGAAAGGTTTTGACCAATTATTAAATCTTGTACTTGATGGCACTACAGAATATCTCCGAGGTAAGTCTTGAAAAACGTGGCTTATGTAGTAACATGTGAATAAAATCATGTCTAATCAAATTTTAGATCAAATCTATGTCTGTACTAGTTTAAATCAACCATTTATAAAAGAGCACAACACCTTGGATAATAAAAACTTTATTTAGAAATTTACAGTATATTTAATTTTCACGTTTCTTTCAACAATATGACTGCAGGACTGTTTCATGCAACAATGTTACATAATTGTTTATTAAATATTAGTTTTTATTGTCTATTGAAGTCTTGTTCCAAGAAAAAATAATTTGTTTCCCACTAATCTTAATTTTTTAAAAATCTGTGCAATTTATAGCAATACAATCACACTTCCTTTTTGTAACTTATCTTACAATTGAAATCATTTCTTCATTTATAGTGAAGAAGACATTGAGAAGTTGTCATTATTGTCTGCCACTTCCACACTTCGCACACCTTACAATGAACAATTACACAGTTCTTTTTATTTGACTAAAATAAAAAAGAAAATTTGAAGTTGTGACTCAAACTATGTTAAATAATACTACTGGGGGGTCGGGTGCTGAGTGGTTAAGCGCTTTGCTTCTGAACCTGACATCCTGGGTTCAAATCTGGGTGAAGAATGGGATTTTGAACTTCTGGATTTTTAGGGGCCTGGGCGCCCCTGAGTCCAGCCAACTCTAATGGGTACCTGACTTAAGTTGGGGAAAGTAAAGACAGCGGGTTGTTGAGCTGGCCACATGACACTCTGCTCTTTAACTGTTGGCCAAAAAAAAAAGATGACCTTAACATCATCTGCCCCATAGATTGCAAGGTCTGAAAGGGGAAACTTTCCTACCACTTACTTATTATCTAACTGTAAATTATCAGCAATAAAATTTTTATAAATTTGACATTTTTATTAGCTGTAAAACATAAACATGTATAGACTGTACAAAATTAACAAAATTTAAAATGAATTAACTACAAATTATTCCTGACATTGTTTCAGATCCTGACGACCCATTCAAACTAACAGAAGACACAAGATCACTAGGACTTGTCGTGTGTAGAGGAACATCTGTTGTGTTGATATGTCCCGCTGAAGGCATGGAATCTATCGCCAACCCTTTCGTCCAACAAGAATAGAAACTATGCATGACCTTGTTCTGTGAATGTGTTGATGTGTCTGGGAAGTGAGAGGTTTTGTTACATCACTGTTGTTTTCATTTTGTTCAATTTATAATCTGTATTAAACATTGCATCATTCTTTGTAAAAATTATTTGTTTGCGTTGTCTTTTCAATTGCTAGTTATACTGGTAGGAAAATAAAAATGGATGGAGCAGATCACTTGTGGTGCACCAGCAGAAGATAAAGTTTTCCCCAATTAGTTAATGTCAGTAAGTAATGAAATCTTTGATTCTTTTTGATTAGTAACTTATATAATCTTTTATAATTTCAATTATAATCAAGATGAATGCCAATTTGACCTTTCATACTGTTGTAACCCGCGACGCAATATGGTTAACTGTGTGTTTTATGTATAATTGCTACTTTACTTTTGAGTCTTCTGTCCTGAAGGCTTTCTGTGTGCATACGGCTGTCCTGTTCATCAATTACAAGAGGAAGAGTCTCGGGGATCTCCCCTGTGCTGACATCCAACCGCTGTTGCCTTGGACTCCCCGGTGCTGACATCCAACTGCTGTTGCCTTGGACTCCCCGGGACTCACTAGGATTCGAACCCGGGGCCCCGGTTCGGAAGCCAAGCGCTTCACTGATCAGCTATCGCGACTCTCCTGGCCTAACTGAAGTCTTATAATTGATGTAATTGTTTTGAAAAGGGTGGATGCTTCTTATTATTAATCAATAATTTACGAAAATGCAGTTTACAAGATTACTATTCGTTTTAATTTAGGTCTAACTTATAATGCATACTAATTAGCTTTTTCTCTTTAAAAAACTGCTTGCATAACTGATTTTAAAAATTAGATTTTTCGCTTTCAGAAAAAAAAAGTAGCCGTTGCATCAGAACTTTGAATGGTCTAAAATATTGTGATGTCGGATTTTCAATATCTTTTCTAGTTTACGAGATCTAAACGGGGCGGTCGGACAGACATTTCGCACAAAACTAATAGCGTCTTTTCCCCTTTTCGGGGGCAGCTAAAAATTAATTAAAAAATAAGACGTGAAGACATAAACACGTCTTCAAATCTGAAGATTTATGAGCAGTTCAGTATTTTCCGTGGCAAAGCAGCCCCAGCTCCGACCTACATATTGTCCGCCTGTTGTCGATTTCAATATTCCTTTCGTCGTTGAAGTCTGTGCTCGGCAGTGTATTTTCGTTTAGTCTCAAGTGTGTATTCTGCGGCCTGTGGTCTCCAGCTGTCTTGTTCCGAAGCCACCTGCAGCCAGGTGCTCACTGCTAGCTAATGCTAGTTTCCGTGGGGCAACTCTGTTACGCCGACCGCCTTTCAGCTCACCAAAAACGATACTGCCTTTTACGTACGTTCGTCCCTGTGGCGAGATGTTTAATTAGTAAATATTGGGCTTGTTTATTTAAGTCTAGGGGAAATTGTATTAGTTTATCCCGCTCACATATAAGATTTTATACAGGCACACCGCAACTAACAGTAAGAACAGACCAATATTATAAATTCATAAATAAAAATAATTTAATAAATAAAAGTTTACAAAAGATAATTGATCAAATAAAATTATAATTAAGAAATGAAATGAAGGTGCTAATATCTAAAATAACTGCTCATCCTGGATTTCCAATTGGTGAGTGATTGGAGGAGAAGAGTGTCCCTATGTCTGGCTACTTATTTTCTTAGCTGCTAGCCCGTGGGTCGTGGGTCGTCTTCTGGCGGTCGAAGGACTGGCACTCAGAAGGATGAATCATCCAGCTCTGTCTTAGGACGTCGGCTCGGGATAGTCTCTATGCTGTAGGCAAGCTGGCTCTAGCGTGAGGCCGCTGCCTGTTTAGCAGTAGAAAGGGTTGGTGCTGCAGACTAAGTTGCAGTGGGGTGATCTCTCAGCTGTGGTCTCTAGCTCGTAGAGAGCAGTGCTAACTCAACACCAGTTTATCTTCTGCAGCAAAGGTTGCTCTAATCAGTCGGGATTAGGCAATAGCTATTGGGCAGTGGATAGTTTGGGCCGGATACTGGGCAGTATAAGGCACTGTGGACACTGGGCAATATTTTAAGGCCAAGGACAGTAGGCAATGCCTTCTTGCTGACAGGTATGTAATTGGGAGGGGGGGTATCTGGTGTGGTCTGCTCCGGTTACAGCTTTGGGTGGAGATCTGGTAGTTATAGCAGTCGGGTGTAGCAATCGTGTGTAGCAACCAGGCTGGGGATGAGACAGACAAAGGAACCTCCTAAAGGCATTGAATAGGGATTCCCATATGCCTTGCAATCATTCAGATGCAGTCATTGGTATCAATCCCAATAAGGCATTTAAAACAATGATGTATAAAATCATAAAGCATGCGTATAACTCAATAACAAACAAAATACGAGTAATGTAACCACAGTAAATGTGTTATCATACAATGTGGTATGATACTAGTTAAGATTCATCCATTTAATGAGATTACGTCGATAAGTAATCAGTTATAATAAAATGGGGAGTGGGCATTGTATTTACTAAAGGATAAGATGAACATAAAATACTAGGGATAGGGCTACAGTAATAAGGTTTTGATATAATTGATCAAAATTATTTTCATCCAAGGAACTATAAGTTCACAAGGGCGTGAGACATAATAATATATATGAGGGATATATAATAGGAACGTGAAATAGTTAATTTCACATGGGCTCTGTAAGTTTAGAGCAGGTAATCTAAGTTCTTAGACAGTACTTAGATTCATGAAAGGTTATTGTTTACATCAATCACTAAGATACAGGAATGGATGAAACATAACAAATCAAATACAATAACTATAGTTTCAAATGTAGACAACCATAGCGGCATTAATAATACTATATGAAGATATAGCATCGACATAAGATAGCACAATGTACATACATAATAAAGTCATATTGAAATGACGGGGAACGTGGTTGTGTACTAATGTGTACTCACACATTCCTATGAGATAAAATAAGTATAGTAAAATGTTTACACTCACCCGTTTGTCCCTAATGAAACCTCACAAAATAAACTTCCTAACAGGGGAGACTGAATGAATTCTAGCGGGCCTAACTTAGAATGCTTTGGTCTCTCTCTATATATAGACCTAAATAGGTGTGAAAAGTTATTAAGCCGCTGCTTGTAGCGCTGGTGCCGCGACCATTGTGTGCTGGTCACCAGTCCAGCGGTCAAAATTTAAAAGTTAGCCCTAGAGAGGCTAGTTCATGTTTTACGTTGAGATTCGTTCCGTGAGAAACAGTGCGAGGGGAGATAAATCCTAAAAGAATTTAGTTATGGGTGGACATGAAAATAATTGATGAAGTTAAAAATAAAAGTTTCTCACGGTTTGCTGGGAACAACTCAAATGAACTTTTGCATGCAAGTTTCGTATCGTCACAGTCCCCCATACAGGATACGTTCTAATCACAAATAACTGTCGGACTATAAGAAGTCCCTCTATACTGTCCACACCGCATTCGCAAGAACATCGATGTTTGTAGTGCGGCCTTTGTGAAGCGTAAGCATTGGTGAAAGCGTTTAAGAAGTCTTTAGATGCTTTCTGTATAGTAGGGGCCTACCCAAGTCTCAAATCTTATCTTACATATTACAGACTTTACTTTAAAAAAAAGAAGACAATTATGTCCTACGCATTTCATGAGTAAATCTAGTCATGCAAGTTAATCAATGACTTAAACTCTGCTAAGTCATTGGTTTTCCTGGCTGATTCAGGCAACCCATTCCATTCTCTAATGGCATTAGGGAAGAAGAAGCACTTGTATTTAAAAGGGTTGAGAGAATCACTTCTTGGTAAACACTTGATTTTTGTAGGCATGCAGACTTGTCACCATTTTTGTATAAAAAAATAATAACGGCCTCTTAAAGGTCACGTGGAATAACGCACTTCTCCCATCATAACAAAAAGAACACGTCTGTTAGCCATTCAGTTAGGGCAGATACTATATAGATATATAGTTCTTTATATAATATTTCTTTAAATATAATGAATATTTTTTGACATGGCTGGATAATAATAACTATAATAATATAAACCTGGTGGTGAGACAGATGGGGGTAGTGCTGTGTTTGTTTTTAGACTACGCAAATCGCCCCAGACAAGCGGTCAACCATAACGAGTGACAGTTCACGCCAGAACAGGACCTGTGTTGTAAATATTACGCACGCAGGTCAAGGCGAATGTAATCAAGCGACGTTCCATCCGGTTCTAGGAGGCCAGTAGGGACCCTATATAAGAGCGAGTGTGTTAGAGTCAAGACACTTCCGTTACTTAGCATTGTGAGCAGTACAGCCGATTGTGATGTATTTGAAATTAAACTGTTACTGATAGCATACTTTGGAGCCCTGAGTTGTGAGGTTCTTTAAGTTCGATTTTTCGTGTTGTGCAGTTTGCAGAGAGCCTGGATAGTAGAGATACGTAACAATAATAATAATCTTTATTGTCCGTAAGGAAATTTGTCTTACAATTTGTGCATTACACCAAACAAAACATTATAACTATAAGAAACCAAAATGTACATTCACACCAGACGCACTCATAATTTACATATGACAAAGTTTATATCAGATTGTTCTTATTTAATGATTTGATTGCCAGGGGAACAAGAGTGTTTGTGTCTGTTTGTCTCTGCTATCGGTGTCTTGTATCTCTTTTGTGATGGTAAAATCACAAAATCCTGACACAAAGGGTGATAATTTCGAGGATCTTGTTAGCTTTTTTTATAGATGTTTGTCTCAAACAACTGCCCAAATGGGTTTGTTTTTTGCCAATGAATTTAACAGCAGCATTTAGGATTCTATAAAGTTTATTTTTATTTTTAATGCTCAGATTGCCATACCAGGCAGTGATATTGAAACTTAAAATATTGCAAATATGAGCGTGATAAAACATAGCCAAGGCCTTTTCGCTAACATTAAACGAGGACAGTTTTCTTAGTAATCGTAATCTTTGCTGCCCTTTTTTGCTGATATAATCAGTATTTGCAGTAAAATTTAGTTTATTGTCTAGGATGGTACCAAGGTATTTAAAGGTTTGCACAATTTCAATAGTCTCTCCAGCTACAGAAACAATATCCTTTTCCTTCTTTTCCCTACGAAAATCGATCATTTCTCTGTTGTTGTTTTTTTTTACATTAAATAATAAAAAATTATCTTTACAGTATTGTTACAAATCTCACTATTCAGGCTCTCTGCAAACTGCACCTTACACCACCAACTTAAAGAACTTGACAACTCAGGGCTCCAAAGTAACGTAACAGTTTAATGTCCAATAAATTACAGCCAATTACTGAACAATTGGTAACTCGTAATACAGGCTTCCAGGCTTGCATTGGGTTCAACATTTCAGGACTGACTTCACACACTGAGCTCATTGTGTCGGACTCGATCACAGACCAAGTTGCCGTTCGTCTCAACTGTACTTGATAATGCTCCGTACAGAACCACACCACTGAACCACTCTGAACTGTGCTGTAGTCGACCGGATTGTAGTGAACTGGGCTTTGAACCGTCTTGACTGCGACACCTCCGCTCTTTATATAAGGTCCCTGCTGGCCTTCTAGAAACGGACGGAACATCGCTCGATGTTTCTAGTTTCGTCACATGACTACATCCCTCGAGCCGCTGGCCTGTGGCGATTTGCGTCAGCTGACTACACACATACCACTACCCCCATTTGTGCCACCACCAGGTTTATAACAGTATTTTTCAATGTGTTCTATTTCTCTGAAATACTCATTTTCGTAATTCCAATTTGAAAGCACAAATTGCATGTTGCCACAGTGCATCAAAAATCACACGCACATAACCATATTTAAAGGAACTTTTTCAACAAAAATGTCACAAAAAAAAAAAAAAAACATCTTAAAATCCAACGGCCACCCGCTCCATCAGAACTGCGTCAGGTCGTCGCGAAGTGGGTGACTGCTGTCAATCAAGACAAGAACATAGCGGTACAAAAACTCATTCGTTCCTTACTCGGTCAGACTATATCAACGCCACTCGTTGATCAGGAAACATGAAAAGGACCAAGATGACTGTGTGTAGTCCCTGAATGAACTCTTTATGTTGTGTCTGTTGTATTATGTGTATGTTTCTGTTGTGTGGTCTTTATATGAGAAAAAAGCATTAAAATCACAACGAATAAAGCAGTCTTAGTCTTCATGTTGTTATCTGAATATCCTGTCAATTAACGTTTCATTCTACCATGATACATATTTACATCAGCTTTTCTCTGACTTATTCGTCGTAAATCGTATTTTCAGCGACATTTCGATAGTTTGTAACTGAAGCAAATACCGCTATGCAGGCAATTTTCTTCTGATTTTATTATGTAGGTCGCAGATCGGGTTGCGTGGCCACGGGAAATACTACATTCCTTATTAATCTTCAGACTCGAAGACAAGCCTTAGTATTATTAATTCTGAGAGAGCATGCTATTCACCCAGTTTTTGGAGAGTGATTTTGTTTTCTCTCTTTTAACCTCTGTATTGATAGCCTAATAGAAATCGTTGTAATCGCTAGCTATGATAAGAACAAGGCAATCAATATCGTTACGATTTCCTCTACCAGGCCTTCTGTAAACACTGCTCAACAAAACACATCTAACACAAAAACTTGACAACGTGGTGGTTTAATAACTAACTCCATCAACAGCCAATACTACACTATTGGCTACCCTAACTACAATTGCTTTGCTACACAACCGAACTGCTGTACCAAACTCTTCTAAGAAGTCTTCCAGGACTCGTACAGCTACATTCTCGAGGACTCACATTGTACCGCACCGTCCTTACTGCCTTGGACCGGCGCCTTCGAGGTCACGATTGGACCACAGCCAACGTCACGGAGGTCACGTCCTTACTGCCTTGCTGTCCTAGACTGAACTCCCTTACACATTCTGTCTGTGGTCCACCAGGCTTCTCATCACATGACCATAACACGGGTCATATTGACGCAAAATTCATACCAGTACTGTCCATTGACATTGCACTATACACTATATTGCTGGCTTGTGTCACGTATGTCAGTTGATCGTACACAGTTAACCCTATCGCGTCGCTAAAAGTGTTACAACAATATCTAGAAGAGCTTTGAGTTTAGAAGGTTCCTTGACAGCAGATTTGAACATCTGTTCCTCTCTGCTATTTATCATTGAGTTTCTAAACCAGAAAATTTTAAGAATTCCAACCATTCATAAAACTCTTTGTCATCCAACAAACTCAGAAGATTCAGTCCACATAGAGTAGGCCTATACTAAAAAAGTTATGAAAATCTCCTGAAATTATTAAAATATCCTGAAAACTCAAAACATGCTCTGAAAAATAGACAAAATTGAAATTTTGGGTTGCCATTCAATATGGAAAACACCGATCCTACTCGCGATTAAACAAAAAAAAACCGGCGTTGACAGCTTTCATTTTATAAAAAAAATAACGGTGAATTTTTACAAAAACAGTAGACTAAGTTCCAATACTTAATTTACTGTTATAGTCCTTGGCATTTACATATAGATCTAAATCTATCTCGATCTCTTTAAAAAAATCAAAAGCGATATTTTGCTAGTCGATAGTAAATCTAAAAGGCAGATCTGAAAGTTTATCGGCTTTACGTTGTAAATCTACCTTCTATTGTAAATGGCTCGTAAAGTTAATTTGACTGTGATTTTGCACTTAGTAAAGAATGAATTAAATGCAAAGATGAATTTATTTTCTAACAAAAAATCTTAATTTTCACTTATTTCATTTACTTCTGCCGTTTAGACAAAGACAAATAAATAGAGAACTTTGATCTAGTTCAGCAGTTGTGAATTCACTGCACGTTAGTTCGTTGAGAAGTTGCAGGTTCACAAGAAGTTGCAAAGGGAAAAGATCGTCTCTCGAGATGTCAAATGCCACAGAGCTCATTGTGAGGATTTATTAGTTCATTTCATCCATATTTGGCCAGGAATTCTTAATGTGCATTTAATTGTGTGCTTCAAGTTGGGACTTAAAATATTTAATCTCATTACAATACATTGAATTATTATTTCAGAGACTCTCTGATTATGCTAGAGAGGCTAGACCATATCTCTAACTAGATTTCAATCTAGAAATACTAATCTGCAATATCTATATATACAATTATTACATGTAGTCTCTCCGGCTTCTGTCGAATATTCGGCACTTTTTCACTATCCGGCTCCGGTCGGATATCACTACCAAATAGTAAACCGGATAGTAAAAGCTACACGTGTATTTCTATAAATATTGTTATGCGCCTCCGCGCTAAGTCCTTTCCAGATACGTCAAACGGGGGTAACACTTAAATATCGAAACAACACAGGCGAAAGGAAAACAATATAAAGGTAGTCGACGCTGATAAACGATGTCCAACAAGAGGTTTAAACTAAATCTCCATGTTAATGAAAATATACCAATACTCATAGAGTGGACATGATTCAATAATGTCAGTTCTGAAATACATTAACATTTTTGTTTCAAATAAAAGGATTTGTTTTTAAAACTATAAACTATGACTATGCACCAAATATTTTTTAGTACAAAGACAAGGCGTGCTAATCTAAATAGAAATAAGACTCTACATTATAAATTCGTATTACATAAGTAGCAGCGATGTCTGGCACATTTTAAAAGCTTGTCTTGACCTTTGAGTGGTCTAGTAAACATGTAATATTCCTTAACTACGTCACGCTGATAATCTGTCTAAATGTGCGAGTATATCTCCAGAGGTAGAGATGAGCAACCCCCACCTCCTTTTGTTTATTTAGCTGACCACATTAAGCCAGATGTCAACGTGTTGACACTGTCTAGAGGTCACATCTTATGAGGGAATTGAGTTTGTTTACTTGGAGAAGAATTTTTGTACTATTGGCCGGGACAATAAGTTTGTTTACTTTAAGTCTCAATTAGGAGGCTGGACTACAAGCCAAACAGACACTGACCCGGGGTATCTTTAAAGGGAGGGCTCAAGAGACTCTACACCCCCAACTTCTTATTTGTTTAATCCATGACAATGTATTGATAGACATTGACCATTCTTAAGCCAGAATGGATTAACGCAGATTGTTGAGAAATATTGGCACTGTCTAAGAGATGACTAAATGATGAGACTAAGTTTGTTTACTTGGAGAGAAATGTCATTTAGGGCGCTGAACACACGTTTGTTGCACAATAAAATAAAACAAATGTGTGCGTGTATGTATTTTTTCCCTTTGTATTGAAACCTTTAGAAAGAAAACTAATTTCATTGTTTAATTCTATTGGCTTAATATATGAAGGAAAACCTTGTTTGTTTGTTTTACAAGTTTCGGATGTTCCTTCAGAGTTGAAGATAGTCTACTTCCTAGTCCAAACCTCCCGCAGGACGACGGGGGATGGGAGCGGGCAGGATTTGAACCCTCGACCATAGATAAATCCGAACGACAGTCCAGCGCGCAAACCGCACGACCAGGCAGCCAGCCAACCTTACAGTAAAATTTAACATCGCAGAAAATAAATTGATCTAAAGCACCACAATTAGATCTAGCAAACAAAGAAAAAATATGCTGGAATGTTAAGAAACACTTGACCTCTGTAACTAAGGTACAGATATAATTTATCTACATGCTTGACTGACCATGCCTATGTGTTTTTTTTTTTTTTTTTTTTTGCCTGCACACTAAACACTATTGCTTATGCCCAAGGGGAAAAAAAAACGCGTGAAGGTCAACACAATCCTCTATACACACTACACTTGGATTACATGTGTAGGCTCACTACGTCTATCTGACCAGGTTGTTACAATCAGTCGAACACAAAGTCTGTCTATGTTTTGTTTTTTTTTGGTAAGGAGGGTGTGGGTGATTTTTTTCTTCTATAGTTGGTTTTCCTAATTCTCTTAGATCTATATAACAGTAGATCTAAACATAGATATCAATAGTAGGCCTACAGACTACAATAAAATTTATGCTTCGCAACATGTAAGGCTCAGGCTAATGAGTAGGTATAATAGATGTTCCTGCTGTTAATAAAATATCGTTTGCCGCAAATGGATCAATAAATATATAACCTACTACGCTTTCAGATTCCAACTATTAACTAACATAAACATATATAAAAGGAAAAAAAAATAATACCAACAAATATAGGTATGTTATTTAACAGTTTCGTAAAATGTTCAGCAATATAAGCTATTTACAAGACACTTAGGTATTCCGCTTCGGCCCCGGCCGAATATCAAATTTTACTATCCGGTCATATCCGGCTCCGGCCAGATATAAAAAAGTACTATCCGGTGCACCACTAATATATACATATTGTATAAGACAAGATAAAATTTATTAATAATAAAATCATTTTTAATGAGATGCTGAAAAGATGGGCTTAAAAAAACAAAAACAAACAACTCACATTCATTCAATGTTTGAGAAAACAGGTTGGGATAAGATTCTAAGTTTAAAAGTTTAACATGCACATTTGAAGCTGAAATTATTTGCTTCTTCTTCCTAGTTCAAAGTTCATTGAGTTACATTTAACATGAGCACTCAAAATAAAATATATTATGCCAGGAAAAAAAAATTACTCACAGAGACTAAAGAATTGAAACATATTTGCTTGACATTTAGTTTGCGAAGTTGAGTTTAGTTGTGAAGTTGAGTTTAATTGTTAGTTGTGAAGTTGAGTTTAGTTGTGAAGTTGAGTTTAATTGTGAAGTACAATGGAACTTTACAAACATTTTCTTATAGATAATTTTGACATTTGACTTAGCATGGTAACCTTTTAGTTTTTTTTTTTTTTTTTGTAAGAGCCTACTTGAATCTAAAAAAAAATATTTATTCAATTTTCAGCCTTCAAAGTTCAATACTCCATGACCATCCTTTGATTATAAAATATGCACAAGAATGCCTTCTTAAGATATTTCCATGAGGTAAATGATCTTATTGCATGTTTTGGTAAAGGATGAATTCATTTCAATTCATTTAGTTGCATATTCTCCTACTATCTTCATCCTATGTTAGGTAATCATTTAGAGATTAGGAGGCCAATTAAAATTTAGATTGTTAAATTACTGTTTAAACACTAGACCATTTAGTCCCATTCAAAAAAATGGTTGACATTAAGTGTTATTATTAGGTTAAAAATAAATGTTAACTTTTAGTTGAGGGAGATAATAGATATAAACAGACCACTACAAAAAAAACACTTTTACAATAGCTACAACTTGAACTAAAGTAACTTTTACATCACTGTCTATAAACAATTCCATCATGAACTAGTGAAAACAATGAATGAAATATAATTTAGAAAGAGTTACTGCCCCATTTGAAATAAACATTTACACTTGTACCTATCAGAAAAGAGATATGCATTATAATCTTGGCAATGCATAATCTTGGCTAAGATAAATAATCATATGACAGTAAATTATTCTCTTCCTTGATGAATGTAAATTCTATGATTAAGTACGTTGTTCATAAGGACCTTGAAGACAGGAAGTAATGCTCAAACAGACAGACTAGCAAATAGGCAAACCAAACCTAATGCATTCTAAGAAGTTGTGATGGAAAGTCATAAAGTGACATCAAATGACGCTGGTGAAGAGCTCTTGACATGTGTGTGAGTATTGCTTAGATATTCAGATATTTATGGAGAGTTGAAATTACAGTAAAAAATTTTTTAGCCATGACCTATCAATTCTTTCAGTCAGCCATATCACTCAAAGACACGGCACATGTAAACTCTGTGCAAACATACATTAAAGTTACTTGTATAAGCAACATATACAACTGTATAACAGCACTGAAATAAAACAATATCAATAAATAGCTTACACAAAACCAAAGAGGTTGAAATCACAGACATTAGCAGAAATAAAGTTACCAAGATAAAAGGAAGTCCTTACACAGCAGTCTCTGAACTCGTTCAATAAAATATCATTTTAAAAGAAAGACTTTAACAAAAAAATCTCAGCCTATTCATAAAACAAATGTTAGCCATAGGCAAAACTTAAATGTATAAATAAAACATGAATATACAAAAGGCATTAAAACTATTATCTGCATCAGTGTTTACTGTTGTGAGAAGAACATAATTTGTATAGGTCAGGGGGGAAAATACTTGATTATAAAATCTAAATGTATATATAACTCTGGCTGCTACTGAAAAGACAGTATGCTGTAACTAGAAGAGTAAAACTCACCGACCCTAATAGCAAAAATGTACTGGAAACCCTAATTAATTACTGGGCAATGATATAGCAGCTATAAAATGATAATTGGTAACTTTAAAATATTCAGAAGTTAAAAAAAATTCAATAAGCTAAAAAAAAAGTGTATCCATAACATTAATCAATGTGAAAACAAACCACATAAAATCTCATCAAAAACAATAATTTTAAGAATAAATGAAACAAACAAATCAATTTCAATTAGGATCAATATATAAAATTTGATATAGATGTAGAACAGTTAACCAGAGATTGTGCATATTTAACAATAATGCTAAAAACAAAGAATGTGTATTAAAAAAAAACAACAAGAAATAGGTGAAGTTATGTTCCGCACACAGTATTTCAGAACAAATGAATGGATCAGTTTCAACTTGTTTATTCACATTTAAATACACTTAGATCAAAGTCTAACACACATCAGCACAAATTTAGCATGTTGTCATTAAAACCTAGTTCACAGTAGCAAGTCATAATAGTAAATTTGGTACTGGCATATACAAAACTAACCAAAGTAATCAATACTGAATGTTTGGGACTAAATGTTTGGGACATAGAAACAGATTGAATGAAAATTAAGATTTGTATTCAATAAATAGAATGTAATGGTGGGGCAGATCACATGATAGATGCATTAATGTTAAGGTCGTTTCTGTATCTTAATTGTTAAAACTTTTACTCCAGATCTTTAGTTAACAGAGAGAATCAAAAACATCCAGCAAGAAATAATATGAATCATCATAAGGTCCATATCAACAAAAGAAAAAAAAAAGAAACTTATTTTTTGTTAACAGACTTAGATGAAAATGTATTGACGAATTCCTTGAATGACAAAAAATCTAGGCCAAATAAATACATTCAAAAATACAGTGTCTGTGAAAATCCGAAAATTTAACTCTCAAAGTTGTGCTCCATTCTGATTTGCTTTATAGTTTTTTCATCTTTGTCTATATAAAAAAAAAAGTGGTGAATTTAAAATCAGTTATGCAAATTTCAACTAGGAATAAAATAATAAAAAATTATCTGTGAGATGTATGCCTTTTTCATCTATTGTGTTTACTGATTCCTGGACCTAAAGCTTTCCACTGATTTCAACCTTCCCTTTGTTAGTGTGTGTACATGGTGTGTACATGGCGTATGGTATGTTACATCACGTATAGGCACCAGTGTCCAAGTCTGTGTGGAAGAGTGTAATGTGGGACAAATAATGCTCTCTGCACAACACACACCATACAATATCCATCATGTTGTAATGGCTATCTCTTAGTTTATTAGTTTTTTAAAAAGGCAATGTCAAGTTCTTCAGGTCCGAATCCTTTGAAGAGACAATAGAAATCTCTTACAATGAAACGAAAATGGCATTTCTGAAGGACATAGACAAAGAAAAAAACTGCCCAAGAAATCAGTTGCAGAGAAATATGATATCCCAGCAGACACTTTATTAAAAATATTGAAAAATCGTGAGCAAATATAAAATATGAAATATCCTCACGACTGAAGACTTCACCAATAAGGGAAGTAATTATACATACATTTCAGTTATTTTCCTTGAATGTAATTCATTTTAATCAAAGTCACTTGCTGTTCTCAATTCACTGTTCTTGCTGTACCACTTCGAATGAAGCAGGCTACCTTGTAATATACAGGCATGAGAGGAAACAATGAAATGGAGTTAATACAATGAACAACTACAGCATCACAGGCAAAGGAGGTAACTGTGCATAGTGAATTGCAGGACACATTGAGAAAACTTTCATAATAAACACATGAACTTTGAACTGTCTCACAAGATCTGTATCATTAGTGAAAGCTAACATACCTCTGTGAATAAAACACTGAAACAGTTTTATATAAATTCTGCAAGTAAACAGCCTTCTATTTTTAAACAAGTGCTTTTCATGACTATGGTACTGGTATTTGATCTGAAGTACAAAGATAATTTTTATTTGTACAATGTATGAATAAGAAAAATTTTTCTACACTATTAACTTGAACCTAAAAATATGAATAAGGTTTACAACTAACTTAATTTAAAAATAAAATTATTTTTAGGGTCATTTTATATTTATTTTAAGATACATTTAAAAAATCTGGACATATCTAGGGTCAGCAAAATTTTACAAATTCAAAAAGGTCATTAATGACAAAATTTCTTTGTTCAAGAGCAAATTAAATTATTCCTACTCTAAGATAGAAACTCAAATTTAAAGGAAATAATTTCATGTTTATTTTTATTTATAACCTAAATCTTTAGATCAGCATTTATTCAATAGCCGCAGCAACACATACAAAGATATGCACAGCAAATGGATGACAAAGGATAGCGCTCTTCTTGGATACAAACAATAATCCACTGGATTAACATCAATGTAAACTGTCTAGAGCTGCATTGAATCGTAAGATATCAATTAATGTCATTCCAAATTGTCTTTCTAAACTGGTGTGGAAATATTCTGGGGCCTAGAAAAAAAAAAGAACAAAATATTGACTCGTTTTATTAAGCAAGCTATAACATTTAAGTTAAAGTTATTGTGATATTTGATATAACAAATCAATCATAATGCTTGTCAAGAAAGAGTTGTGGTCAATCTGTGTCTCCGGTTGGCTTTGGAAGAGGAGGGAAGCATTTGAGTGGAAGGTTGACAGGTCAAGTTTGTTTTTGCTTGGTGAGAGGGGGGTTTGAATGTTTTGTAATTCACAGTTAGTCAGTTTGTGCTTTTGTGTGTGTGAAGCAGAGGGTGAAGAGTTTTGTTTGATCTTGCTGTTGAGGAGATTTTTTTTAAGGATTTTTTTTTTTTTTTGAGTCCTGCAACATTACAAGTGGACTTTTTATTAATTATTGTACATATAAAAACTATATGTGTTGTAAACTGGAGTTTATTGTATGGAAGTTGTGCGATGTGTGACCAACTAGTCTTGAGCTGGGCATGGCTGCCTATAAAGGAGGCTCCAGGTTCGATACCAGTCTCGAGCAGAGTTGTGTTCACTGAGTGCCTATAGGCAGCACAGAAAACCTTCTCCCAGATACCCTCTACTGGTCCACATAGCGCTCTGAGGGCACTACATAAAAGCTATTTTTAAAAAAGTTGTGCGAATGATAGAATAACAATACATACTTGACAGTGTTTTCATGCTCACCTACATGTCTAAAGGTATCCTCCCATCTTCTCTTTCATATGGTACAAATGCTAATAAAGCTTAAATATTCTTCTACAAGCCAAATAGAAGGAAACCTAGAACCAGATCTCAGACTCCCTACACAAACATTGAACTTCAAAGCCCATTTTGGAATGTGAAGTAAAACTTTTATTTCACAAAATATTGTGATGGCTCAAAAAAAAATCTGCCCGGCATTGTGCTTGAGTAAACACTTACCCTTTCTCTCATTGCTTTCAGTTGCCAAATAAGTTGACCATCAATTTGAGAAAATGCAGAAGTTAACCTGAAAAAAAAAAAATAGCATAACACACTTGAAAGGTGAATTTCTTTAAGGACCATAGAAACATAATGACTATAAGCCGCCATTAAAAATTAGCCATTATTTTAAAAAATGTAGTTTATGAATTGTATATGAGTATAAATATTTTAAGATATTTTAAAGATATTTTAAGAACATTTTGTTTTTTTTATAGTTATAATGTTTTATTTGGTGTAGTGAATAAATTGTAAGACAAATTTCCTTATGGACCATAAAGATTATTATTATTATTATTATTACAACATGTTTATGATATAAAATAATTGATAAAGGGAGGTCACTTTTTATGCTAAAAAGATCTAACCTCTGCAAACCCTTTGAGACAAGCCAATGTTCCACATGTTCATTGCTCATGGTGACACACGAGGCAGAAATTTGGGTGATCTGATTATGTGGGTTTGAAGTTGGACTGGTCAACACATTTTTTCTGCCGCTGCTGCTTCCTGTCACATGATTGGCTTCGATGTTGCTGTCTATTTCATCTGGTCAACAATAAATGACTATTATGAATACAAACAACTAAAATTCTTACAAAACAAAAATTCAAAATCAACTTCAATCGAACAATACTAATGAGATTGTGACTAAAATGCTGCTTGACCCTAACACTTTAGCTAAATAGTCAGTCTACTTGTTGCTCAAAACTAAATCTAGAAATTATTTTCAGTTGACAAAACTAGCTTACCGACTGATGGGTTTTTATTTCCTTGTGTTTGAGCTGTTTTTCCTCTGCCTCGAAGCTCTTTAAGTAAGCCCTGCAATCAATGAAAACAAAAATATATCTGACCTCAACCAGAAAAACAGTTTTGATCCCCCACTATAAATAAGTATTATCAGATGCAATGAAATAATGGAGGTATGCAAAAGCCAATTCAAGATTTTACAGAAAATTCTGTACAAGTCTTTAAAGAAATGTCCATTTGTTGGCCTCCTTCAGATACCGAGTGACTTGTTGGCCTCCTTCAGTTATGGAGTGACTTGTTGGTATTATGGGACAGCAAGGCGCAGAATATTTATTTGATTAACACAATATCTATATTTTAATATTTGTTAAATTAAATAATACATTATCATTGTTATTCATTGTAAATAATGTCATCTCATTAAATATCATACTGTTATTTTAACATCTATTCAATTATTTATTTTACGCATGAATGTACATGTTGAATGTTGGGGGCCTGGGCAAACGAGTTAAGGCTTAAAACACAACCCTGACAGCCAGATGCAACATTTGGGCCAGATGAAGAGTTGGACAGGCTATCAGAAGCTATTTGAGATGCATGCCATTGGAAGAATTGTATAGGTAGTAGTGAGTTTATATCTATTGCCACTTCCAGTAAAAGCAACCTTATCCAATTTATAATGGCCATTTCTTTCCATAAAATTGACATATTTTCATTAGCAATTGATCATAGAGAGATCATTAAAGCCATTACAACCCTAGCTAGAATTATTTTAAAAGCCACTAAAGCAATGAATTTAATCTGGTATCTAAAATCTTGACTGAAAACAAAGAACAATCTTTGCTATTCAATGTTAATCTTTGCTATGCTATTTATCTTTGGTATATTTATGCTTTTTCCCCTCTGAACCAACTAAATCCTACCTGTAATGGTTTTTCATAAGGATATTTCCCAGTGAAGTCAAAGAACAACTTAGCACCAAGGATTGCTCCCAGCCAGCCATCTGGTCTGTATTTTTTTTGCATCATGAGTGGGATGTAGTCTTTCCTTAATTGAAATGTGTACTCTGCCTCTGTGGAGATGTACAGAGCAAATTATTCACCCTTGCAGCATAAAACTCTATAATACATATTTATCACTATAGAGAATAGCAAATTTTTCTTCAAACCCATACAAATGAATGGAATAAACCCAGGGCAAAAAGTTAAATAACTAGAAATAAATTCTACAAGAAAGTATTATGCAAATGCATGATGGGTAACAAAAAAGAATTCTTCAGTTTTGGAATGTATAAAAGACTATATTATTTGCATCAATGAATGGATTCCTGGTCATGTGGTATGCACTCTAAGCTGTTATCACAATGGTCTTGAGCTTCAACCCCACCCCCACTTGCATCCACAAACAATTTGCAGAAAGTTGGGATACAAAAAAATAATCATTTTTAAAGGAACAGAATCATCATGAAGCAGAAAAAAATATCTTAAACATGCTGTGTCACCTATTTGATTCAAGTTGAAGGTCATTTAGTTTAAAAAAACTGCAGTTTTCTAATAAGATTTAAGTGAATAAATTGTAATAAAATAACATCAAAACAACCAATTTCTTGACTTTATTTAACATTGCAACAGTAAAAACAAACACAAACGTGTCTCACATGAATGACTGCTCAAGTACAATGGACACACAAGGGACATGATCTTCTGACACGATGGACGCACACCCAAAAAAAAAAATAGCTGCATAGCACTACAAAGTAATTTAGACATAAAAAAAAAAGCTTAATACTACCAAATTTAATCTATTAGAACTAGGTAATAGCTCTAAAAACAGCACTTCAAGCTGGCAGACTCAAGTCTTGACAACTGAACAAGTTCTGAACCATGTTTATAGGATGTAAAAACCTCATCCATCAAACTTTTATCTTCAACAATAGCAGATTGTAGGTAAATGAACAATTAAAAAGTCTAAGAAATGAACAAAGAAGCAAAAATCTAAGAAATATAGGTAACAGAAAAAAAAAAAAAGTCAATGATGGAAATTTCTAGAAATAAGAAAGTATATTTCTTTAAATGTGGGATGTATAGCTGAGTTGCTGAGCCCCTGAAGGCAGAGGGGAAATTTCTACCAGGTACTCCTCCCAACACGTCCAAAGATAAGATTGGACCAAAGCATACTGAGCATATATGCAGCATGAATGTTGCGCTAGTCAAAAGTAATAAAGAAAATAGACAGTACACTAGAAAAAAAACTTTAACTACGAAGACAGAGAAAGTTTTTAACAAAATTAAAAGAGAAATCATAATTTTTACTTCTTATCTTGGAGTTGCTGACAATCTTAATGGTATACAGATTTTGAATGAAATGTTTGCAAAAATGTTGTACATGTTTTGGATATCCTTCAGAGCTAAGATAATCTACTTCCTAGTCCAAACCTTCCACAAGGCAACAGGGGTGGCAGCGGGTAGAGTATGAATCCTAGATCATTGAGCACCCATACCTCACGACCGGCAGCCCATCCAAATGAACTTTTTATTTAATCTTGTTTACTAGTGGTTAATGTGGCACTGTGTACCGTGTGGGTTACCTCAGTTTACATCAGGACTGTTTGATTCCTTTGATGCGGACACTTCTAACCCATTCAACATCCTAAACACCATCCCAAAACCAACTCACCAACCACTAGCCAGATCCACTCCTGTTAAACCTAAATCTACTAAAATTAATACAACAGCCTCACTAAACAAACCTACTAAAGAAGTAATACCAAAATACCTTAAAACCTTAGTAATAAATTTTCAAAGCATTAGGAACAAAACAGCAGACTTAGAAATTTTATTAGAATGTGAGAAACCAGACATAATTGCAGGAACAGAAACTTGGCTACATCCTGAAATTTATAATGCAGAAATTTTCAATAGTAATTATGAAATTTTTAGAAAAGATAGGGCTGATAATCATGGAGGAGTTCTTTTAGCAATAAAAAACACTCTTATAGCAGAAGAAATTACCTTACCTAACTCAAAAAACATAGAACCTACATTTTGTAAAATTAATACCACCTCAACATCCCTTATAATAGGCAGCATTTACAGACCACCAAATTCTAGTTTAGAATACATGCAGGAACTATGTAATCAGATTACTACACTTAAAGAGACAAATAAAAATGCAGTTTTTTGGATTATGGGTGACTTCAACCTACCTGATATAAATTGGAAAACACTAACCATAGATAAACACCAAAACCTTAAGGACATAAATGAGCTTTTCATAGAAACTTTACACAACCTAAGTTTAGATCAAATCATTAAAAAGCCAACTAGATTAAACAACACATTAGATCTCTTCTTAACCAACAGACCTGGATTAGTAGTTGATTATGATATTATCCCTGGTCTATCAGACCATGAGATCATAAAAATACACAGTCAGATAAAAGCAGTAGCCAATACAAAAACCAAAAGAAAAATCTTACTCTGGAATAAATGTAACCTAACACAACTACACCAAGCTGCATTAAACTTTCAACAAACATTCTTATTAGAAAAAACCTCTGGAATTTCATTAAAAACCATCTTAATAGCATTATAGAAAATCATATACCAACTAAATACACATCAAACAAAATAAATAAATGCTGGTTTAATAATAGACTAAAGAAGCTTTGTAAACAGAAGGAAAACCTATATAGAAAATTTAAAGCAACCAAGGCAGAAAGAGTTTACAAAAAGTATATAAAAATTAAACACCTAACCCAAAAAGTGAGCAGACAGCTGCAGAGTGAATACATCAACAATGTAATATCTAAAGATAACAACAAAACCTATGGTCATACATTAAGTCTAAGAAAATGGAAACAACAGGCATAGCGCCATTAAAAGATGAACATAACATAATACATAATGATAATGAAACTAAAGCAAACATCCTAAACAAATACTTTGCATCAGCATTCTCAGCCCCAGGAGACAAAGACATATTTCTTAATTTGAACCAAGTAGACAACATAGAAGATTTAGTAGTACAAGAAAATGGAATTAAAAAACTATTAGCCAACACCAAACCAAATAAAGCGTCTGGACCTGATGGTATTCCAGCTAGATTACTCAAAGAACTAAGCAATGAGCTAGCCCCAGTGTTCAAAATACTCTTTCAAGCATCGCTTAACCAGGGCAGAGTACCAAAGGACTGGAAAGAAGCTAATGTCACCCCCCTATTTAAAAAAGGAGAAAAATCTGATCCAGGAAACTACAGACCAGTATCACTTACCAGCATCACATGTAAAATACTAGAACACATAATATGTAGCAATATCATAAACCACTTAGACAAACATAATGTCCTCACCCCATACCAACATGGCTTTAGGAAATATAGATCATGTGAAACACAACTAATAGGACTAATTGATGATTTTTCTAAAGGTTTAGATAATAGTGAACAAATAGATGCTATCTTACTAGATATTTCCAAGGCTTTTGACAAAGTTCACCACCATAGTTTGCTTAAAAAATTAAAATATTTCTGCATTAACGGTCCACTGCATCAGTGGATTAAATATTTTCTGATAGGGAGAGAACAAACTGTAATAATAAATGGCTCTAAATCAACACCAATAACAGTAAACTCAGGTGTACATCAAGGAACAGTCTTGGGTCCACTACTATTTTTAATTTACATAAATGATTTACCAAATTGCATTAGTTCAGGAACAAAAGTCAGATTATTTGCAGACGATTGCATAATATATAGAACAATAAAAACAAAACAAGACACAGATATTTTACAAAGAGAATTAGATGAATTACAGAAATGGGAATCAAATTGGAGCATGTCTTTCCACCCAGAAAAATGTCAGTTGTTAAGAGTAACAAAAAAACTAAAATTAATTCCACTTATCTTATTCATGGCAAACCAGTAACACAGACTAAAAACTCAAAATACCTAGGTGTTATAATAAATGAAAAACTGTCATGGAATCCACATATTGATGAAACTATAAAAAAATCCAACAAAGCATTAGGGTTTATTAAAAGAAATTTCTATAAATCAAATAAGAACATAAAACTAAAATGTTATTTAACCTTGGTTAGGCCAATAATAGAATATGCATCCACCGTGTGGGACCCCTCAACTCAAGAAAACATTAAGAAACTGGAACAAACACAAAATAGAGCAGTGAGATTCATAACAAACGAATATTCACATTTGACTAGGGTAACACCATTAGTAAAATCACTAAATTTAGAAAGCCTTCAGGACAGAAGACTCAAAAGTAAAGTAGCAATTATACATAAAACACTGAACCATAATCTTCAAATACAAAAACAAAATTTAATAAAATACTCTGAAAGACACAAAAATAAAGGCACATTCCTCGTCCCATATGCTAGGACAAATTTGTACAAATACTCCTTCTTCCCTAGTGCTATTAGAGCATGGAATGGGTTGCCTGAGCTAGCCAGAAAAACCAGTGACTTGGCAGAATTTAAGTCATTGGTTAATATGCATGACTAAATGCATGACGCGTAGGACGTAATCATCTTCTTTTTTGAAGTAACGTCTGTATTATATAAGATAAGAAGATGTGAAATAAGATTCTCAACAGATCTAAATGAGACAACCAGCGAAATAACAAGAATAGATTGATTATCCCAATGGGAGCCACTAACAAATAACTAAATTAAGCTAGGGGAGACTACTAACCTGTCCGACAGTTTGGACTTTGTTTATATTTTTCAGACATACAGATCAAAACAACAGCAGCATTTTCCACAGCATCCGCCATAGCCTGGAGTGTTGAGCCACCCATTTGTTCATAGTCTACCCAGATTTTGTAGCCTTCAGACTGAAACACAAGTTAATTATTTTTATTAAAAAAAAATCTGAAAATATTTGTAAAAGCAGATATAGAAATGTATTAAGAAAAAAGACTGAATGTTACTTTCAAAAGATTCAAACTGAAAGCTCTTCAACATTTTCTGAATTTAGTAGATGTTCAAAAATCAAGTCAAGCTTGATAGATCACAGTAAGTACTCCTTTACTAAAAATAAATAGTTTATCAGTTAAGTAGATGAAAATAAATGAAAAACTGTCATGGAATCCACATATTGATGAAACTATAAAAAAATCCAACAAAGCATTAGGGTTTATTAAAAGAAATTTCTATAAATCAAATAAAACTAAAATGTTATTTAACCTTGGTTAGGCCAATAATAAAATATGCATCCTCCATTAGGGACCTCTCAGATATAGAAATGTATTAAGAAAAAAGACTGAATGTTACTTTCAAAAGATTCAAACTGAAAGCTCTTCAACATTTTCTGAATTTAGTAGATGTTCAAAAATCAAGTCAAGCTTGATAGATCACAGTAAGTACTCCTTTACTAAAAATAAATAGTTTATCAGTTAAGTAGATGAAAATAAATGAAAAACTGTCATGGAATCCACATATTGATGAAACTATAAAAAAATCCAACAAAGCATTAGGGTTTATTAAAAGAAATTTCTATAAATCAAATAAAACTAAAATGTTATTTAACCTTGGTTAGGCCAATAATAAAATATGCATCCTCCATTAGGGACCTCTCAACTCAAGAAGTCGCGTAGTATAGACAAGTGTCTTTTTCTTTCTCCTAACTGTTTTCTTTTTTTTATTTTCTCTAGTCGTAGTACTTGTACGGGGCGAGAGTGTCTTGTATTTTTTTTGTTTTGAATTGTTTTGCTACGTCACAAAGTCCGGTGACATCTATTGGTCATTCTTTTGTCATGAGGCAGTTCACCCTCTTTGGTTGAAACGGACGGTGTGTTGGCCCGTAAAACGTTCTTTGTCTGTACTAGTTTCTCGGACTTATTATTCAGTAGGATTTTTGAGACCCCTGTTTAGGGTGAGTTATTCGTTTGTGATATCTATTATTGTATGTTGTATGAGGTTGTCACTATTTCTATTTTTTAGTGTAGAAGTTGAGAGTATTGTTTATTTCGTTTATAGGGTGCCAGTGTTGGAGTTGTGGGCATCGCTGGCCGTCTCAGTTTTTTTTCAGTGTCATTGTCAAATTGGCGATCATCTGAGGTCTAACTTTACTATTACCGAGGTTGGCAGTTTTTGTGACGCCAGTCGGTCAGAGTCTGGTGGACTATGTAACTAGGGTGACAAAAGCAAAGGTGCTTAAATTAATTAGTGAATAATATCTTTATATATACCTATTATATATATATATATATATCCAATATATATATTGTCTATTTTTATCATCCTCATTGTACATACACATATATCAGTTTCACACAATTAAATTCATTTATTTTGTTGTTATTTAAACTATTCACCTAGTTGGTTACTGTATGTACGACTGTGTGTGAGTGATGTTCTTGTCAGGTTGACCCCGGGACCTTAATAGTATACAGCTAGTTAACAACCCAAATAAATCCTAAACCTGACAAATGGGGGCTCGGAGTCCGGCTGTGACTACTAGGTCATAGATTAATTTCTGATCTCGTCTTGTTATCTTATAAAATAATACAAAAAAATATATATACTGCCTAATACCCCTTTATTTCATTTATATTTGATGTTTCTGGGTACAAATTGCTGAAAAAAAAAAAAAAAATTGTTTGTGTACTTCTCATAATTGTTTTGAAACATTGTTATTCGAATTCACCACTATATTAGTATATGTGTTGATTGTTGATATTGAGGATTGTACCAATGCTAAATTCATCATTTATGATTTTGAACTCATCATATGACTCTAGGTGTTGATATTGTGATTTATATTCATTTATCTAATTTTTATCTTTCATGTAATTTTGTGCTTCACTTATGACCGAGTGACGAGTGTCTTCTCGCTCCCGACAACAGACAAGTGTGTGGGGATTGACCGTTGATACCGGTGTTAGAGGCCATCCTTCCTGTATTGTTGTGTTGGAAGACTGTGTAGCAGCTATCTTTCTACGCATCGGCCTGGAGTGAGGCGTCTTCTCTCCGACGTTGGATACTGCTCAGATAGGTTTTCTCTTTCTTTGCTATACGACACACTCTAAGTTGTAGTTTACATCTTATGTCTGTATATTATAGTATATCATATTAATAATAATAATAGTATTAGTTGATTTAGCTGAACACAGTAAGGCACTTAGACCATGGAAACCAGGTTAACGGTAAGGTCACAGTTTATTAGTGATGGCCGTGCTATGGGCTACGAAGGGGAAAGGTTAGAGAAATATGTGAAGGAACGCAAAGATGAATATGATAGAGATAGGGAAGAAGCGAAGGTAGAGGAACAAGCGAGATTTGAACGTGATGAGAAGGCCAAACGCGAGGAGCACGAAAGATGGAAGGAAAGAGATGCCAAGGAGACGATCAAGAGGAAAGAGGAGTTGGAACTGACTAGGCTGAAAGAAAAGTCTGCGCCAGAGGCAGGCGGGGCGGCAGGACAGTCAGGGGATGTGCGATACAAGAATATCTTAGACAGGCTTGACAAGAGTTTCCAGGGAATGAAAGATGACGACGACCTCCTAGCTTACCTAACACACTTCGAGGCCGTTGCAGCAAGGTGCAAAATAGAGAGAAAAGAATGGTCCTTGCTTTTATCATATAAACTGACCACCGCACTCAGAAACTTCATGCTAAGGGACAGTCTGTTCCTTAGCGAGAATTATGAAGAAGTCAAGACTGCACTTCTTCGCCATGCAGATATCAACGCTGAAACCTGCCGCAAAAGATTCCATCTCGTGAGACCAAGCCAAAACGACTTTAGGAGATATGTAACAGAATTGAGAACAGCATTAGACAATTGGTGCAAGATGGCCGAAGTCGGTAAAACAGTGGAGGAGTTAAAAGATCTGTTGATCAAAGATAGGATCTTAGAAAGTGTTTCGAGTGACGTATACAGGCAACTAGTTTTGAGCAAGCACAGAACAGTAGATAATATGCTAGAAGTTATAGAAGGATTTAAGGTAGCTGGTTCTGATGTGTCCATTTGTAAGGAAGAAAGTGTATATGTTGCAGCAGCATGTAGTGAGTCGGGGTCAGATGTGTCCATTTGTAAGGAAGAAAGTGTGCATGTTGCGGCAGCATGTCGTGAGCCTGTGAGAAATAGAAATCCAGGGATTGAGAGTAACTTAATTATTTGTTTTAAGTGCAAGAGGGGAGGCCACAAAGCGTCAGAATGCCCTCAACGTTCGCAACTTAAATCTAGTCCTGCTTCTGATGGTAGATATAGGAACGCACCCACAATCTCAACTAACACACAAAGGCCCAGTAGAAATGCATCACAAGGTCGCTACCAAAGGCAGTTTGATGGTAACGGTCAAAGAATCCGCGGCAATAGTGTTGGGAGACAAAGTTATGCTACATACGAGAATTCTTACAATAACAGGCACAGTAGAACGGGTGGTACTGGGGCATACCAGAACAGAGATGAAGGCCCAGGAGGTGCTTATAGATGACTGAGTGGTCCTCACAATATTCAAAATTGTGGAAATTGTACTTTAGGGAAAGGAGATGAGTATTTTTCCCCCTGTAAGAGAAAAACATTTTCATATGTGGATAAGACATTACGTGATAAGTCTGTGGGTAAGCTGAAGTTTGAAAAGGGGAGAGTAAATGGGATGAGTGTGTCTGTTCTGAAAGATTCTGGTTCGAGTGTTATAGGAATTAGAAGTTCATTAGTTGGTGAGAAAGATATGATTCCTGGTACTTATAAATTAAAACTTGTTGATGGGACAGTGAGGGATTATCCATTGGCTTGTGTGAGTATTGAGTCGGATTACATTGTCGGTAAATATGTCGTAGCTTGCTTTAAAGATCCGGTTGCAGATTTAATTCTTGGGAATGTTGACAGTAATGTGAGTTGTGAGTTTAATTGCTCAGCAGTAACTAGGTCAATGACAAATAATGAGATTGATGGCGGCACTGTTAGTGATTGTGGAGTATTGGAAGAATGTCGAGATGTGTTAGGTACAAGCGAAGAATTTTTATGTGAACAGTTGAGTGACCCGTCTTTAAAAGATCTATGGGAGCGACATGTGGACAATTGTGTAGATAATAAAAAGAATGGAAGTGTGGAATATAAAGTGTTTGATAGACTATTGTACAGAGTGTTTAGGGGAAAGTTTGGTGAGGAAGAAAGACAGTTAGTTGTACCTTCAGCTAAGAGAGAAATTGTGTTGAAAACTGCTCATGAGAGTATGTTGGCAGGGCATTTGTCATTAAGAAAGACTAAAAGTAAAATCTACAAATATTTTTTCTGGCAAGGTTTAGATCGAGACATAAAAGAGTTTGTGAGGTCGTGTGATATTTGTCAGAAAGCTAGGATGCCACGTCGTTGTGACAGAGTGGAACTTGGTCGAATGAATGTTGTTACCACTCCGTTTTATAAAGTTGCAACAGATATTATTGGGCCTTTGGAGGTAACTGACAATAAGAATAGGTATATTTTAACAGTAGTAGATGTTGCTACGAGATGGCCAGAAGCAATACCTCTGAAAAATATAAACACAGAAACAGTTATCGAAGCACTAACTAGTATTTTTTGTAGAATTGGGTTACCGACTGAAATTTTAAGTGATCAAGGCCCACAGTTTACTTCGGAATTGTACAAGCAGGTCTGTAATTTTTTCTCTGTCAAACCAGTGCATTCTACCATTTACCACCCGAGCTCTAATGGGATGGTTGAACGACTTAATTCTTCTTTAAAATCCTTTCTAAGGAAAGTGTGTCAGGATAGCCCTTGTGATTGGGACCGGAAAGTCAATGCAGCACTGTTCGCCTACCGAGAGGTTCCTAACGAAACAACGGGTGTATCACCATTTGAGCTTGTCTACGGAAGACAAATGAGGGGCCCTTTAACTATCTTAAAGCAAGTATTCATAAATAAAGAAGAGGAAAATGGGTACAAGAATGTGTTCAGTTATTTACTGGATTTGAAGACCAGATTATCTGAGGTGACTGCTAAGGCTAATTTCAACAGTAAGGCAAACAGAAATAATTACAAGAAACACTATGACAAATACTCATCGAGGCGTGATATAAATGTGGGGGACTGTGTTTTAGTCCTCAAACCACACAGAGACAGTAAGCTGTCCGTGTTTTGGCAGGGCCCGTATAAGGTTCTAAACAAGATTTCAAAATTTAATTATGTTATCCAGAAAGAGAATAAGACAAAGATATATCATATAAACAGACTTATGAAATACCATTGTAGGGTAAAGAAGGGAGATAACCTAATTGTTGCAGATGAAAATAGAAATGAACTGTTGTCAGCTAATATGGTTTCAGTTGTAGGGGAGGAAGACCTTGCTGAGCAGGATGAATATAATGATAATGATGATATGTTACCTAACATTCCAACGCTAGAAAGTACGCAGAAAGAGAAGATTCACGAGGATGTCTTCACACAGGTCAAAATTAACCCCAATTTGAACCATATGCAAAAGATGCAAGTAAATGAAATTTTAACAGAGTATAGAGACATTATATCCAATGTTCCTGGCAGGGCCACTGTCGAAAAGTTTAAAATTAAATTGATTGATAAGAAGCCTATAGCTCTGAAACCATATGCGGTGCCCATTCATATGAAAGAGAAAGTGAAGCAAGAAATCGACAACATGTTAGAATTGGGAATTATAGGGCCAACGGACTCCCCTTATGCAGCGCCAGTTGTTATAATCAAGAAGAAAGATGGCACACTCCGCCCTTGTATAGATTTTAGAAAATTAAATAATATTACTGAAATACCTGCTGAGGTAATTCCTGAACAAGAAGATTTGTTTAACATGCTGTATAAAGCCAAGTACTTTACATTGGTGGACCTAACAAAGGGTTACTGGCAAATTCCGATCAGTGAAACGAGCAAACCTTTTACAGCGTTTAGAGTCCTTGGGGAGCATTATATGTTCCACTACTTACCCTTTGGGTTGAGCGGTGCTCCAAGTCATTTTAATAAGGTTGTTAAGAGTATGCTAAGGGGAGTAGAAAATGTATTGTTCTACTTCGACGACATTTGTATTTTCAGTGAAGACTGGGAATCACACTTGAAAAGTGTCAGAAATGTTTTTTGCGCTCTAAGAGAGAACGGCTTTACACTAAAACCAGATAAACTTGAGGTTGGCTACACTAGTGTTAAATTTCTGGGTCATAATGTGGGACAGGGAGTTATCAAACCTGATCCTAGCAATGTAAAAAAGATCATGGAATTTAAAACACCCACTACAAAGAAAGAAATACGTAGTTTGATTGGTCTGATAAATTATTACAACAAATTTATTCCGAGTTACGCGGATTTAGTATTCCCCTTTACAGAGTTACTACGTCGGGGCAAGTCTATAAGAGTGGACTGGAACTATGAGTGTGCGGAGGCATTGAATAGAGTGCAGACTTGTCTGAGTAAGTATCCTATTCTTCGTTTACCTGACCCTTCTCTGTCTTTTTTTCTTCAGACCGATGCTTCAGATAAAGGAATTTCTGGTATTCTCTGTCAGTGTATCAAAGGTGTGTTACATCCCATAAAGTACGTAAGCCGTAAGTTGTTGCCTCGGGAGCAGAAGTACTCTATTATTGAACGGGAAGGATTAGCCATAGTATATTCTGTTAAGAAACTGGACAGGTATTTAGCAGGTAAAAGATTTCACCTGCTGACTGATCACAAGGCCTTATCGTATCTAAGGAGCACAAACTTTACAAACGCACGCATCACAAGATGGGCATTGATGCTACAAGACTACTCCTTTGACGTTGCCCACGTAAAGGGAGAGAACAATCTGCTGGCTGATCTTTGTTCAAGATTGATATAGACTTTCATCCGCCATTTATATTATGTTTCTATGTATTATAACATTTGAACTTGTGTTTTATATTATGCAAATGATTCGAATTTCAAGAATATAATGTATATTTTTTTTTTACCATGATTATTATTTGGTATATTATATTAATGTTGTATTTGTAAATACTTGGTTCTTGGCCCAAGTTGATATGGGTCACCTTAAAAGTCAACCAACTTTTCATTGTTATTGGATTTTTTATCGTGACGTGTATTGTGTCTCCTTGGTTCACTATTGGGTGACTCCCCATCATTTTTTGTTCTTTCATTTTTGCATTTCGAAATGTGACATAGATGTGACATAGATGCACTTATAATCTTTTTGTTCTTCCTTGTTCTTTCTACAAAGTTTTTTGATTTTTGATTACTGGAATTTCTTTCAAAATTTCCAGTTCGTCGAGGAGGGGGGATGTCGCGTAGTATAGACAAGTGTCTTTTTCTTTCTCCTGTTTTCTTTTTTTTATTTTCTCTAGTCGTAGTACTTGTACGGGGCGAGAGTGTCTTGTATTTTTTTGTTTTGAATTGTTTTGCTACGTCACAAAGTCCGGTGACATCTATTGGTCATTCTTTTGTCATGAGGCAGTTCACCCTCTTTGGTTGAAACGGACGGTGTGTTGGCCCGTAAAACGTTCTTTGTCTGTACTAGTTTCTCGGACTTATTATTCAGTAGGATTTTTGAGACCCCTGTTTAGGGTGAGTTATTCGTTTGTGATATCTATTATTGTATGTTGTATGAGGTTGTCACTATTTCTATTTTTTAGTGTAGAAGTTGAGAGTATTGTTTATTTCGTTTATAGGGTGCCAGTGTTGGAGTTGTGGGCATCGCTGGCCGTCTCAGTTTTTTTCAGTGTCATTGTCAAATTGGCGATCATCTGAGGTCTAACTTTACTATTACCGAGGTTGGCAGTTTTTGTGACGCCAGTCGGTCAGAGTCTGGTGGACTATGTAACTAGGGTGACAAAAGCAAAGGTGCTTAAATTAATTAGTGAATAATATCTTTATATATACCTATTATATATATATATATATATCCAATATATATATTGTCTATTTTTATCATCCTCATTGTACATACACATATATCAGTTTCACACAATTAAATTCATTTATTTTGTTGTTATTTAAACTATTCACCTAGTTGGTTACTGTATGTACGACTGTGTGTGAGTGATGTTCTTGTCAGGTTGACCCCGGGACCTTAATAGTATACAGCTAGTTAACAACCCAAATAAATCCTAAACCTGACATTCAACATTTTCTGAATTTAGTAGATGTTCAAAAATCAAGTCAAGCTTGATAGATCACAGTAAGTACTCCTTTACTAAAAATAAATAGTTTATCAGTTAAGTAGATGAAAATAAATGAAAAACTGTCATGGAATCCACATATTGATGAAACTATAAAAAAATCCAACAAAGCATTAGGGTTTATTAAAAGAAATTTCTATAAATCAAATAAAACTAAAATGTTATTTAACCTTGGTTAGGCCAATAATAAAATATGCATCCTCCATTAGGGACCTCTCAACTCAAGAAAACATTAAGAAACTGGAACAAACACAAAATAGAGCAGTGAGATTCATAACAAATGAATATTCACATTTGACTAGAGTAACACCCTTAGTAAAATCACTAAATTTAGAAAGCCTTCAGGACAGAAGACTCAAAATTAAAGTAGCAATTATACATAAAACACTGAACCATAATCTTCAAATACAAAAACAAAATGTAATAAAATACTCTGGAAGACACAAAGATAAAGGCACATTCCTCGTCCCATATGCTAGGACAAATTTGTACAAATATTCCTTCTTCCCTAGTGCTATTAGAACATGGAATGGGTTGCCTGAGCTAGCCAGGAAAACCAGTGACTTGGCAGAATTTAAGTCATTGGTTAATATGCATGACGAGTAGGACGTAATCATCTTCTTTTTTGAAGTACGTCTGTATTATACAAGATAAGATAAGTAGAAAACCAAAGATAAGTAACTCTGACCTTTTAGCACTAAATGCAATAAAAAATATTTTCATAACTGAAGAGAGTTATTTTGGTTAAAATTATTGTTAAACCTAAACTGTAGAAGGATAGATTTGGAATCAAATTTAATTATTAATTGTTATTGACCGCAATAATTGAAATGGTACAAAATTTTCAATTTGAAATGTATTCCTGATTGATGTGTTAAAATCTTCGGCACAGAGCTGCCTGAATCCTCTGTTAGGGTTAAGTCAAGAAAACTTAAAGAAACTAGAACAGATTGTAACACTATGGTTTGGTTGAGAATCACGAGAAATGTAAAATATATTGTTTCATGTGAAATAGGGGACTTCACATTGGTATTCACTGGGTACCAGTTGGTCACATGATGAGAAGGAGAAGAGACAGAAGTGTAAGGTCTGTGGTTTAGAATGTTTTATAATTACTTATTGTGTATTCATATTGGAATTGTAAATGTTTGTGAAACATATTGGAGAACTTGTTCATGTTATTGATGGCTGAGATTGCCTACTTGTAAGCTATTATTTTACTTAATAAACATGTGTCTGCTACATCTGTGTTCAGTACTAATTTATAGATCTATGTCTCGTGGTCAAAGTACACAGCAAGCTTAATAAGAATACACTACAAAATCATGAAGATATAAGTATTTAATTATTAAGGCAAGAACTATACATCTATACCAGAAGAAGTGTCAACAGCACACTAATACAGTAACACCAATAGCAGTGGTGTGCTACACAGATGAAAAATTGAGCCATGAGATTTATAACAAACAAATATTCACATTTGATTAGAGTGATACTATTGATAAAATCATTAAATTTAGAGACACTTCAGGACAGAAGACTAAAAAAAAAAGTAGCAATAATACATAAAACATTGAACCATAACTTACAATTACAAAAACTGATAAAATACTCTGAAAGACATAAAAATAAAGGCACATTTCTTATTCCATATGCTCGAATAAACTTTGTTACGTATCTAGGTAACAATGCCTAGATACTGTTTTTTTTTCTTGACCTGTAGGTTGTCTGCCCCTCTGTGTAATAAGTTTTTTTTTATTTTATTCTTCAAGAGTCAAGCCACACAGACAGTGACCGGTCCTTGACCTGTGTGTGTACCTCTGGTTGAAAGGAGGGTGTTTTTTTTTTCTATCTCTTTGAAGAGCGTTCTAGATCTGGGAAATTGATGACGTATTTGGTTCGAGAAATTCCTAGATTTGTCTTGAGATCGACGCGCGGTAGATTATATAAAGACCGCCCGCGTGACGTTGACGGACAGACATACGGAGACAGCCGTGAGACAGAATAGCGGAGACATTGCGCGACCCGTGCGTGGTATACCACTTGATTGTGTAAGTTAATATTTTGTTTTCTTTTTTTTCCAAGGCCTTGCTTGCTTGTATTTGTAATTATATTTTCAAACTCTTATATTGTAATATTTTTACATACCATTTTTGTAAAAGGGTTTTGGTCAACCCTTCCATTTTGTATTGAGTTATATTATGATTAAACATTAAGTTGATATTTTACCTTCCGATTTCTTGTGTCATTTTTTTTGTTATTCATTGTAAGTCTTTGATTAAATTCAGACTTATTATAAGTGACACAACGACCTTTTTCTATTGTCACGTTCCCCTAGGCAAGCCATTTAAAAGTAGAACTCAATTTGTAATACGTGACAAAAGAAGTTTGAGGGCTTTCGTCCCGGATATTTTTCTGAACCTATTTTCGTCTTACTTGAGTAATTTTGTAAAGGCGAAGTTGACTTTAACAAAATTTTTTTTTTGTGTCAAAGAGTCGGAAGTAAAGTATCAATAGTATTGACCAAACTCTCTTAAGGTTTTTTGTTGTACTGATTTTGTACTGTATATTTACATTGTATACATTTTTTTGCTTGTAATAGTTGTTAGTTAGTCATGGATATTCAGGTTTTTCTTGCAAATCCCTCTGTGAAAGAGCTTGATGCTTGTACTAGGAAGGAACTGGTCCTTATTTCTAAACATTTAGGGTTAAAAATAAAATCAAATGCCCTTAAACAAGAAATCAGAGATAACATTGTAATCCATTATGTAGACGAGGAAGTGTTTTCTGAAGACCTTTTAGAAACCCTTAGACCCGATGAGGGTAAATCAGATTTAGAACTTCAGATAAAATTAAAACAAATGGAAATAGAAGCCCAGTTAGCTTTAAAAGAAAAAGAAATAGAGTTAAAAAAATTAGAGTTAGCTGCTAATGTAAGACCAGATTCTTCCCCTGCCAGTCATACTGCTGAAGCAACAAAATTTTTGAAAATAATTCCACGCTTTAATGAAGCCACAATTGACAATTATTTTCCACAATTTGAACTTGCTGTGAAAAATTTTAATGTACCTGAAACTTTGTGGCCCACTTTGCTGCAAACAGTTTTGACTGGTAGAGCTGCAGAGGTATTTTGTTCTTTGACCATTGAACAACAAAAAGATTATAATGTTGTTAAGGCCTTAATTCTTAAGGCATATGAACTTGTTCCGGAAGCTTACCGAAAGCAGTTCAGGGATTGTCGCAAATCGGATGGCCAAACCCATGTAGAATTCCTGCGGGAAAAGGAGCGACGCTTTGAGAAATGGCTCACTTCCAGGGAAATCGGCACCGACTTTGCAAAATTCAAGAACCTAATGCTGATGGAAGAGTTCAAGAGTTGTGTGCGGCTGGACGTCCGTACGCATATAGCTGATCGTGGCGAGGAAGATGTGCACAAGGCTGCAGTGTTGGCAGACGATTATATAATATCACATCAATTTGCCAAGTATACGACGGATGTCAAGCCAAAACAAGTCAAACAGCCTGAGTCCATTGCTAGCAACTCCATCAAGAACAGCAGTACAAATGACAGAAAACCTACTACAAGTAAAGCTACTTGTTCCTACTGCAAACGAGAAGGCCATAAAATTGACGATTGCTGGAAATTGAGGAAGAGAAACGAAAAAGCTCCTTCAAAAGTCAGCGCTTGCACAGTACAGTGGTCGTCGAGGTTTACTCCCTCATCATCAAGTCATATCAAGAATACCTCGACACCACCTGTTTCAAATGTATTGACTGTACAAGACTCTCCGAAAATGTCTCCACGGTGTTCAAATGACTCAACAGCGAGTTCTTCAAATTCATCTTTACGATGTTCCAATGACTCAACCAAGAGTTTTTCAAATACATCAAGCCGATGTTCCAATGACTCAAACAAGAGTTTTTCAAATACATCAAGCCGATGTTCCAATGACTCAAACAAGAGTTTTTCAAATACATCAAGCCGATGTTCCAATGACTCAACCAAGAGTTTTTCAAATACATCAAGCCGATGTTCCAATGACTCAAACAAGAGTTTTTCAAATACATCAAGCCGATGTTCCAATGACTCAAACAAGAGTTTTTCAAATACATCAAGCCGATGTTCCAATGACTCAAACAAGAGTTTTTCAAATACATCAAGCCGATGTTCCAATGACTCCATCCAGAGTTTCCATAATACATCACCCCGATGTTCCAATGACTCTATCCAGAGTTCCCATAATACATCATCCCGATGTTCCCATGACTCTATCAAGAGTTCCCATAAGACATCACCCCGATGTTCCAATGACTCCATCAAGAGTTCTCCAAATACATCCAAAAGATGTTCTACTGACTCAAGAAAGAGTTTCTCCACTGCGTCTCCTAGAGATGTCAATGACTCCAGCGAGAGTTCGACCCAAGTCCAGTCTGCATCAACCAAAATTGATGTTTCCTTAGAGGATTTTAAGCCTTTCATTTCGGAAGGATTCGTATCACTACTCGGTGATTCTACAAGTCTACGACCTATCACCATTTTGAGAGACACAGGTGCCTCACAATCGCTACTTTTAGAGGGTATCTTACCCTTGTCAAAATCATCATCGACTGGGAAGAGCATCCTGTTACGAGGCGTAGAGCTTGGATGTATAGATGTGCCTCTACATCTAATCGACATAAAGTCAAATCTCATTACTGGACCGGTTGTTGTAGGTGTCCGACCAACATTACCATTGGAAGGCATCTCGTTGCTGTTAGGCAATGACTTAGCAGGTGGAAAGGTGATAGCCGAACCCATCGTCACTCAAACACCCGACTTATCTGCCACACCCGAGGAAGACCTAGAGTTATATCCAGCGTGTGCAGTAACAAGGGCAATGAGGTTGAAAGCATCTCAAGAAGAGAACGTCATCAAGGCCAACAGTAACCACGATGATGTGGACTTGAGCACCACATTCTTTGCTTCTCTTGAAGAAGAACCAACGCCAAATTCTGAAAAGCCGGCATCAACTCGAAAACAGTTGATTGAGGACCAAAAGAAGGATCCAGAGCTCGCCAAACTCCGAGAAACCGCAATGACATCACAAGAGGCAGAGCTAGCATCAACGTGCTACTACATCCAAGATGATATGCTCTTCAGGAAATGGAAACCTCCAGACGCATCCAACGAAGAAGAATGGAGAATATGCCATCAAATCGTGTTACCAGAAAGATACCGAGCGTACATCATGAATCTGGCTCATGACACACCAATGTCAGGTCATCTCGGCATCCACAAGACATACCACAAGATTATGTCACACTTCTTCTGGCCACGTTTGAAGAAAGATGTCATCCAGTACTGCCGATCCTGTCATGCCTGTCAGATGGTTGGCAAGCCAAATCAAAAGATCCCTGTTGCTCCTCTGAAGCCTTATGTATGCAACCAATACCTGTTGACCATTATGTGTGCTTCAACTCGTTTTCCTGAGGCTATTCCTCTAAGGAACATAAAAGCATCAAACATTGTAAAGGCCTTAATCAAGTTCTTTACTCTATTTGGTCTACCAAAGTCCATCCAATCGGACCAAGGAACGAATTTCACGGCCAATCTTTTCAAGCAAGTCATGACTCAGTTAGGCATCAAACACTGCATGTCGAGTGCGTATCATGCCGAGTCGCAAGGCGCTCTTGAGCGATTCCATCAGACTCTCAAGAACATGATCCGAACCTATTGCTTTGAGCACGAAAAAGACTGGGACGAAGGAATCCACATGCTACTGTTTGCAACCCGTGAATCCGTCCAGGAATCGTTGGGATTCAGCCCTTTTGACTTAGTCTTTGGCCATTCGGTGCGCGGTCCCTTGAAATGTATAAAAGAGACTTTGTTGTCACCAACAGCCACTGAAGGACTTTTAGACTATGTAAGTAAGTTTAAAACTAGACTTTATGATGCTTGTGTTCTGGCCAAAAATAATTTACAAAACACCCAATCCAGCATGAAACGCTGGTATGATAGAAAGGCCCGTGTTAGAGAATTTTCTCCCGGGGATAAGGTGCTTGTATTTTTGCCCATACCAGGTCAACCCTTGCAAGCCAGATATTTTGGTCCCTATGAAATTGAGACCAAAATTAGTGACCTCAATTACACAATCAAAACCCCTGACCGTAGGAAAAAGACTCAGTTATGTCATATAAACATGCTGAAGCCTTATGTATCTCGGCCAGATCACTCAGAGAAGAGTAATTGTGTTTTAAATACAGTCAAAAGTTGTTCAAATAGCCATGTTTCTCCTATTGATGATGATATTGTAAAGGAGAAATTTGGACAATACAAAATACCTAATTCTTTTGTATTACAGAATTTGGATGTAAAACTGTCTCATCTGTCTTCGACAGAAAGGCCAGTTATCATGAAACTCATTAATGAATTTAATGACATTTTTTCTGATGTACCAAAACAGACTAATGTTATAATGCATGATGTAGATGTTGGCGAGGCTACTCCAGTCAAGCAGCATCCTTACAGGGTCAACCCTGAAAAACTTGCCATACTTAGGTCAGAAATCAAGTATATGCTTGAAAATGACCTCATTGAACCAAGTTCCAGTAGTTGGAGCTCCCCATGTGTCTTGATACCTAAACAGGACAAGACTTATCGTTTTTGTACAGACTACCGTAAGGTAAATGCTGTAACAAAGACCGATTCGTTTCCTATCCCTAGGATAGACGATCTCATAGATCGTATTGGTGACGCTAAGTACATCACCAAAATAGACCTACTTTCAGGTTATTGGCAGGTTCCCCTGACTGATAGGGCAAAGGAAATCTCCGCCTTTGTCACCCCTGATGGTCTGTACCAATACAAAGTGATGCCATTTGGCATGAAGAATGCTCCTGCCACTTTCCAGAGAATGATAAATGCCCTGCTTGCTGACATGGAGAATTGCCACGCATACATAGACGATGTAGTAATTTTTAGCCAAGATTTTTCTAGCCATTGTAAACAACTGCATTGTCTTTTTACTAAACTTTTACATGCAAAAATTACTGTAAACCTGAGTAAGAGTGATTTTTGCCAGGCTTCCATCCAATACTTAGGCCATATTGTAGGACAAGGCCAGGTGAAACCTGTAATGGCCAAAGTAGAAGCTATCCAAGCTTTCCCTATTCCTGCTGATCGGAAACAACTCCGAAGATTTTTGGGAATGTCTGGATATTATAGAAAATTTTGCGAAAATTTTTCTGTCATTGCCAGTCCTTTAACAAACCTCCTGAGGAAGAACGTCCGATTTACTTGGACGGATGAATGTCAGAAAGCCTTTAACCAAATTAAGCAGATATTATCTAGCTTCCCCATTTTGATGGCTCCTGACTTCGGAAAACCTTTTAGGTTAGCTATTGACGCCAGTGACACAGGTGTTGGGTCAGTCCTTTACCAAGAAGATAATTTCCAAGTAGAGCACCCTATTTGTTTCTTTTCCAAGAAATTTAATAGACATCAAAGAAATTATTCTACTGTGGAAAAAGAATGTCTTGGGTTGATTCTTTCTATACAACACTTTGATTTTTATATCAGTGGGTCCAGATGGCCACTAGTTGTATTTACTGACCACAATCCCCTTACATTTATCCACAAAATGTCTGGCAAGAATCAACGACTTCTCAGGTGGAGTTTATTTTTACAAGAGTACAACCTAGATCTTAAACACATAAAAGGCAGCGAAAATGTTATCGCCGATGCCTTATCTAGATTGTAAAAAGTATTTTGATGTATATTTTTTTTTATATATATCATGATAAATACATTCTGTAATGTAAATATCCTTTTTTTTAATTATTCTAAAAAGATTTCCATTTCGTGGAAATGTAAACTTTTTATTTTTAGGAGGGAGGTGTTACGTATCTAGGTAACAATGCCTAGATACTGTTTTTTTTTCTTGACCTGTAGGTTGTCTGCCCCTCTGTGTAATAAGTTTTTTTTTATTTTATTCTTCAAGAGTCAAGCCACACAGACAGTGACCGGTCCTTGACCTGTGTGTGTACCTCTGGTTGAAAGGAGGGTGTTTTTTTTTTCTATCTCTTTGAAGAGCGTTCTAGATCTGGGAAATTGATGACGTATTTGGTTCGAGAAATTCCTAGATTTGTCTTGAGATCGACGCGCGGTAGATTATATAAAGACCGCCCGCGTGACGTTGACGGACAGACATACGGAGACAGCCGTGAGACAGAATAGCGGAGACATTGCGCGACCCGTGCGTGGTATACCACTTGATTGTGTAAGTTAATATTTTGTTTTCTTTTTTTTCCAAGGCCTTGCTTGCTTGTATTTGTAATTATATTTTCAAACTCTTATATTGTAATATTTTTACATACCATTTTTGTAAAAGGGTTTTGGTCAACCCTTCCATTTTGTATTGAGTTATATTATGATTAAACATTAAGTTGATATTTTACCTTCCGATTTCTTGTGTCATTTTTTTTGTTATTCATTGTAAGTCTTTGATTAAATTCAGACTTATTATAAGTGACACAACGACCTTTTTCTATTGTCACGTTCCCCTAGGCAAGCCATTTAAAAGTAGAACTCAATTTGTAATACGTGACAACTTGTACAAATGCCCTTCTTCCCTAGTGCCATTAGAGAATGGAATGGGTTGCCTGAATCAGCCAGGAAAACCAACAACTTTTCAGATTTTAAGTCAGTGATTAACATGCATGACTAGATTGACACAGGGATATATCTGTCTTCTCTTTTGAAATAACATCAATATATTCTGTTACCTACCAATAAACTATTGTGTATTTTCTTGACCATCTCCTTCTCTGCCCAGCTGTAGCTGATAAATATATGATTCTTGATTGCATTTCCTGAGTGAGGCCCTGCAGGAAGAATACAATACAGTTCCCACAGTTCAAGTCAAGAAAAGTTGCATGTACAAATAAAATCTAGTCACAGTAAAATAAGAACACAAACCTTTTTTTTTAATGCTTAAGAAAATTCAAAGTTGTCATCATATAAAATTACTGTTTCTTATATTTTCATCTACTCTTAATAACCAATATGAAAGGAGAGTTGCATAAAATTATGACTTTATCCTTCACCTATTAAGAACAAACATTACAGAAAATAAGTCAATTTTTTCTTTTTTTTAAAACCATAACATATACAATGAAAGGAAGAACAATAGACACCCTGATGATCAACAAGTTTTAACAATTTCTGAACGATGCAAACCTTGATTGTTGTGAAAACAAGTAACTTATATGGTTTTGGCAATGTAATATCTAAAAACTTAAAGAAAAGAAAGAAATAAAACTCCCATGGGCAGCTAGATGTCTATGGGGCAGACGATGTAAATCTTGTATCTTTGACCAGTAGATAACAGAGTTGCTAGAGATTAAACATTCTAATGAAACTTTGCATGAGTAAAATAATGTCTTATTCTGTTATAGGTCTAAAACAAACAAAAAATATTTTACTAGAAACACTTGATGCTGGATCATTCTCTCCCTTGATCATCCAAAGAGCCCCTTGTACATTGTTTTTGACTAAACTGTTCTCAGAGTTCTTGAGCTCCTCCAGGGCTGGGACAAGGTCTGGAGACTCAACTATGGTCTGACGTACAGTCTTATCAAAGGCTAGTGTCCAAAGACATTCAGCAGCACTGGACTGTTCCCTAGGATCTGTGTGGCGCAACATCTGGGTGAAGTCACTCAATGCGCCTTCTTCTATAATCTGTTGAGAACAGTAAGTTATTAAAAAATTTATTTCATTTAATACAGAAAAGATAAATTCAAGAGTACCATTTAATAGCCTACATTAGATGCTTTGCAATTTCTAGAATTTAAATCATGTATGAAGTGATATAACGACAGGACTTGACAGATGATATAGTAAGACCTGAAAAATGACTGGTACTCTAAAACCTAAATATTTTTTTTTTATTTTATCAGCATCAACGGCTAAACATATTGATTCCAAAGATTTTGAGAATGGATCACTGTGAATAAGTCAGGAAAACCTAATCGACAATATCATTCTTGAATTGACCCCATTCTTTCATTCTTGAGTAATTTCTATCTGGAAAACATTAATTTTAAATTTTTTGTGTGTGTTTTTAACCAAAACCATGTTATTAAAGAGTGGGTGCTAAAAATGACTCTATTTTTCTATATTAATTTTCGATATGGCGGGGACATGGGATAATGAGCTCAAGACAATTAATTTATGTTTATGAATAACTATCACAAAAAAAAACTAACTTTTAGTTCAATTTATTGAAAAAAATATTGCCTAGATTTAGGTCTAAAGAGACTGTACAGTGTCAGTCTTCATTTTTAAATCGAATTATGCTAAATAAAATTCCATTTTGGTTGTATAAACATCAATTTTTCGTATCTTTTAATTCTATCCCAAATATTACATTTTCTGATTAAAAAAACCTATACAGATGAGAAAAATGGATAATTCAGTAGGAACATGGAAAATAAATATGAAGAGAAAGAGTTTATATGTATTACTAGATAATACATATATATATGCATAGGATGTAATAAACTTATTTAAAGAAACGTCTGTAATTTATAAGATAAGATTAAGAAGAAACTAGCTTAAGTCAGATAATAAGCTTGGAGTTAACAAGAGTTTGTTTTCTCTTACTTTAGCCTTGTTGGAATCATTCACAGCTAACTTAGACAAGCCTTGAGTTAGCTCCCATGGTGCGAAGCCTCTATATCTTCTCTTCTGTTTGTTTTCTAAAGCTTTGTGAATCCAGTTGACAATGTTCTTGATAGTATCTGAAACATGAGAGGTAACTCAACTGAAAGATGGTATTTTAATAGTATTTTGAAACTACAAGATGATATTACAGTATTTGAAGATATATGGGAGGAACTCATTTTGTAAGAAAAAATTATCCTTTGCATTTATAGAATTATATTGGTGAAAGTTCTCTTTTTCAGTGGATCAAATGTTTTTGGGCAAGAAATTTTCTCAGGCCAGTTTTTTAGTTCATAAGTGTAATACAATGTATATTTATAAATTTGTTGGATCAAGAGACTGACATCTGGTAAAGTCTGTAATTTAATCAAATGAACTGAATCAATATAGAGAACTTAATAAACTTTAATGCCTACCCTTCATTTTCATTGATTTTCATTGGTCCTTATCAGTCATAGAACAAGTATGGTTCATCTCTTGTAGCATTACAGGATGAAAATCTGGGTTTTAGTTTTGGTTAGAATGATGTCGCCCACATAGCAGTTCCTCCCTCTCTAAGCAGCTGACATAACCAAAGGAACAGTAAATACCCAATACATTTCGGGACCAGTAGCTACCCTTCACAAATGAGAGATTAGAAACTGAATTAAACAGGTATTTGGCCCCACCATCATGAACTACTAAACACTGTCAAAATAAGCAAACTTAAATTCTAAGGCCACATCACAAGGTGCTCAGGGCTCACAAAGACCTTCGTTCAGGTAACAGTAACAGGAAAAAGAAGAAGATGCAGGTGAAGAAAGCAATGAGAAGACAACATAATTAATGGACAGGACTGTCATTGAATGAAGTTCTATCCAAGGCAAAAGACAGATGAATGGAGAAAGACAGTCAACAGATCTTGTGTGGTGCCCCAGACTAAGGACAAAGTAGTCTTTGACTCTACCATATTTTTTTTTATAGCTGTATCTCATCATTGATAGCAGGCTACAATAATATGAAATCTGTACTAGTAGTTCAAGGAAGGCAGAAAACTAAAATATTTACCAGTTTCATCAATCAGTTTAGCATTCTCATCTTCCTCTACAATATAAGCCAATGTCAACATCGCAATAGATTTCAGAAACTCATCATTTGCACTGATCAGTGGCATGACAACCTGGGGACAGAGATACAATGCGTTACATTCACAAAATCTTTAATAATTATAGCTCTTATATAGTGCTACTTTCATGCTTTTAGCATGCTCAGAGCGCTATGGCCCATTCTCATTTGTGGACCGGTGGGGGAGGGGGTATCTGAGAGAAGGTTTTTCAATCTGCCTTTAGGCCCTCAGTAAACACAACTCTACTAGAGTCAGGTGTTTAACCTTGAGCCCCCTTCATATGTAGCCAAGCCAAGTTCAAGCATGCTTAGCCTTCTCGACCTCGCTTCCTGCTGTTCAAGATATTCTTCTGAATATCCTTAAAGTATAAGTACAACTGCATCAATGTTTTAAAAGAGATTGGCATAAAAATCATACTTTTTTTTATATTTGAAATAAAGACAACTAATTCAAAAGTTAATGCTAAGTAGATAAATATAGAAACTAGACAAAACTAAGTCATTTAAATTTAGGAAAAATTTTAGCAAAACACAATAGATCATATTTAATTTTATTGAGTTAGCAATGCTGTTTGTATAATTATACTGCTAGGAATTCAAATGTACCTCAGCTGTTTTGATGTCCTTGAAGTGATGTTTGACCCCTGTGCACCGAGCTATGTTGTGTAATGTACTCAGTGAGGCTTTTAAAACGTAGTAAACATTCTGAGGAGAAGATCAATTCAAACAGAAATTGTCAGCTACAAGTTCTTGAACTGGAAATTTCTCTTGAGGATTTGGTCCAAGTGCAGGACTAAAACTTAGACTTAGAACCTCGTGATCTGAGCAAAGGGTGGCAAGCTATCTCCACAGAGATCAATGTCAGGTAACTTACACAAGGCAAACTATCTTCACAGAGATCAATGTCAGGTAACTTACACAAGGCAAACTATCTTCACAGAGATCAATGTCAGGTACCTTACACAAGGCAAGCTATCTCCACAGAGATCAATGTCAGGTAACTTACACAAGGCAAGCTATCTCCACAGAGATCAATGTCAGGTAACTTACACAAGGCAAGCTATCTCCACAGAGATCAATGTCAGGTAACTTACACAAGGCAAGCTATCTCCACAGAGATCAATGTCAGGTAACTTACACAAGGTAAGCTATCTCCACAGAGATATTTGTCAGGTAACTAATACAAGGCAAGCTATCTCCACAGAGATCAATGTCAGGTAACTTACACAGCTATTTCCCAGCTGGTGCCAACAAATTTGAGGTCTTTTGAGAAGCTAGACGAGGATGGTGATTTGCAGGCCACATAACAATTATGTTAACTATTGATCTCAGATTAAGTAAACTTCAAAAAGTTCTTGAAGGAACAATTAGCTTTGACTATTTTAATAGCATAACTAGAAATAAATAACAAAAACAAACATTTATTTTAAAAACATAATCCATTTTGTAAAACCATCAATAATTGTCATTAAGTTATTCACTCATGCTGCATTCAATAAAGCTTGAGTTTACAGAAATGTAGATTAGGACTAACAACATAAAAATACAACTCTTGCAAGAATACAGCATGATTTGTCTTTATGTGCAGAATGTTTGTAAATCTAGAAAAATCTTCTTTCAACAGATGAATTGTGGTGTGTTAACAAATTGTTTCTTGTCCAGTTCAAATATTTCTGACTGGTTAGAGCTAAATTAGGCTAATTCCTAGGTGATGGAAAAAATATATGTTGCTATTTTTTGTTGGTTGGAAAACCAAAGTATAAACCTCATGCCTCTTGAAATGCCTGGAATAATGGGCAGGAAATCTCTAATTAACGTGGGTATCCCTGATAGAAGGATAAATAAATTCAATTTTTAAGTACCAGTAAGTGTTTTACAGCTTCTAAAAACAATATTTACTGTTTAAAACACTTCTTTAAAGTCTAATAGCCATTAAAGATCAATACATTTAACAGTTAAAGAAGAAGTTTTGTGTAGTTCATTCCTTGTGCTCTGTTAACATGTAGTAGTATCAGATCAAACCAGAGAACGAAGAAAAAAAACAAATACCCACTATCAACACCTGTGACACCATGTAACATATTTTATATTGCTTTCAATGACAATGACTCACCTTGCTATGCATATTGTCCAAATAAGGTTTATGCCCCAAGTTCATGGTCATTAGTTTCACAGCTCCTGTTTCTGCTAGATACTGGAAGTATATTAAAATGAAAAAATAAAACGACTGAGATAAAAAGTGTGCCATGGTCATATTAATATTATAGTGTCTTCCATTCAAGGTTGTGGTGTCTTCGATTCAAGGTTGTGATGTCTTTGACTCAAGGTTTTGGTGTCTTTGATTCAAGGTTGTGGTGTCTTCAATTCAAGGTTGCAGTGTCTTCAATTCAAGGTTGCGGTGTCTTCAATTCAAGGTTGTGGCCAATAGTAATAAGACATAGTCTCTGAGTCCAAAGATCAAAAATGGTTGCAGTAGGCTATTTCATGTGACTACACAGATTCAGATGCCACTTGAATATATAGGTTATGGTCTGGCTAATCAACTGAAGAACTAATTCTTATAATTCTGACACATTAACTAAACGACTAATTACCCTAGTTAGTTGACTATTTACCCAGGCTAGTCTGAAATAAAGAACTAATTATCTGGTTAGTTGACTACTGACACTTGCTATAGTCTCAAATAAAGAACTATACACTAGTTAGTCAAGAACCAATTACACTAGCTAGTTAACTAAAGAACCATTCCCCTTGGCTTATATCCTGATGAACAAAGCTTATTTACCCTGGCCAGTTTCTCACTGGCGTCACTGTAGTTCCAGCAGGTATTGTATGTATAATAGGTTGGAAACCAGATGTCATCATTCTTAAATATTCCCAAACTGTTCATCTGACGTAACATCGTGATAGTGATCTCTGGGAAATATAAACAAACAATCATTGAATGTAGCCTTCACATGGAGTATTTGTGTGAAACTATGAACATATATTTCATTTGTTTTCTTTATAATGTTTTTGTTATTTGTAATAAAAAAAACTGTAAGACAAATTCCCCAAGCGATGATAAAGATTATTATTATTACTATTATTATTATTATTATTCATGAGTTAATGTTATTTTTTCCTTCATGTAAGCTAATTTTTAAAAAAGTCATATGTTCATAAGTTCAGTAAACTACAACAAGACTTGAAATTATGCCCCACACTATCATAGTCATGAGATTGATACAGGCAAAGTTTCTTCGTGGTGTCATCAAACTGAAACAATACAATCTTGATGTTCTGATCATTTACATTCATTATGTTTGAATCAATTCATCATTTAAAAAGTAAAAAGTAAAGTTCCCCTTCCAGACTTTGTGGTCTATAGGGCAGATGATGTAAAGGTCATCTGATTCTGTGGTCTACAGTTAACGAGGGTGTCATGTGGCCAGCACAACGACCAACCGCCTTTACTTTTCCCCAACTAATGTCAGGTACCCATTAGAGCTGGGTGGACTCAGAGGCGCCTAAGGATCCCGAAATAAAAATCCCAGTCTTCACCAGGATTCAAACCTGGGACCCCCGGTTCAGAAGCCAAGCACTTTATCGCTCAGCCACCGCACCTCCTAATTCATCATTTAAAGAAGCTTATACTCCTTACACTCCAGCATCCCGAGCAAATACATCTCAGCCTCGACGTGGCGCCCAGGTGGAAATGGTAGTCAGAGGAGACAATTAGGCCAATAGAGAAGCAAAACATAACCTCCAATGGGATGCTTAACGATAGAGTCCACTGCACAGGCAGGGATGGAAGAGAGCCCCAACAATCATTTCACTATCCACATGTGCCTCAAGGGCTGTTTAATGGAGGACACCCGCATGGCTGATGTGGTACAGAGAAGAAATCCTCGACTCTAACTCTAACCCAAGTTTCTTGGAATATGAGCCATCTATAATAGTAAAGTATAGTTCCCATTTCAGACCATTTTGTCTATAGCGCAGATGATGCTATTGTTAAGGTCACATGTTTCTGTTAACGAGTGTGTTAACAGCCTTTACTTTTCACCAACTAATGTCAGGTACCCATTAGAGCTGGGTGGACTTAGAGGCACCCTAAAGATCCTGAAAATAAAAAATCCAAGTCTTTGCCAGGATTCAAACCCCATGACCCTCCGGTTCAGAGCATCTCCCCTCTATTAAAAATAGGGATGTAACACATTATATCTACTTGGATCCCTGCCAGATAGAACAGCTGTTCAAGCATGCTGATAGAAGAGAGCTTCCATGCCGCCATGGGCCTATAGTAAGCCTATACTGCCTAGAGTCTAGAGTTCTAACAGTCTTCAACTCAATTCTTACGACAATTACACAGAAGAAAAAGAAAAATTCTCTAGTCCAGCATAAATTCTATTGTAAAAAGAGCACACGATAATCAAAATTACACAATTAGATCTAACTCTAGAATAGATTATACTTATACTAATTCTTGATCTCTTGTCTCTACGTCAAATTTGAGGCTGTGACTACTGTGAGATTTTATTTTTTTAGATCTAAGAGCTACAGTAGTATGAAATCAATATTTTTAGTTTTTAAAAAGAGTTCAATAAAACAAACCTGCGTAGCCAAGGTCAGCAAGAAAGTTCCCAATGTCTTCTCTCTCGGCTGGATAGTCCCAGTACATGTCCCCGATCACCTTTTGGTACTTCATGCCGTCGCCATGGTGGTACTCTTCCATGTTTTTCAGTTCTGTAACAATCAGAGTTAGCTTTTCCTTGATCTGGTCCAAGGTCAAGTTTTTGCTACGAGACTCGATGTCATTCTTAATACCTGCATTGTTGCTGAGTGTCTGAGGGAAAAACAAGCAAAATAGAGAAAAAAAAAAACAAAGCTTATAAGGGAAAGCATCACACAATGCCTGCATTTCTCAATACTGTAAAGTTTATTTCCTCTTTTTCTATTAAAAATAATAGAAAGTAAGTAAAGTTGATATTTCAGAGTTTGTGATCTATGGGTCAGATGATGTTAACTCTTTCTCTCCTAACTGACGATACCAGCGTTGATTCCACCAGAATGTGGTAAATAAATATGGAGAGAAAGAATTAAGGTCCTCTGTTTCTATGGCCAACGGTTAACGAAAAGGGTGTCATATGGCCAGCACAACAATCAACCACCTTTACATTCCCTTTTGGGTGGACTCAGGGGTGCCCTAAAAAAATCAAATTCAAAATTCCAGTTTTCATCGAGATTTGAACCCAGGACCCCTGGTTCGGAAGCCATGCACTAAACTACTCAGCCGCCGACCCCTCCCCCCCCCCCAAATGTCCACTAATGGATAAACTAATTTTTAAAATTGATTTTATAAGCTTTGTAAGAAAAAGAGATGCTAATAATAATAATAATCTTTATTATCAGAGAGGATCATGATCACACACATTACCACATACACAGTTACCTTGACATTATTGTTATTGTTGTTGTTGTTTGTCGGCGTGCCAGTGGCGTCATTTTTCTCCGCCTTGACATGGTTGTGGGAAGAGGAATTCTCGCCTCCAGCTCCTACGTCATTGGTGGCTGCTGAGGTCACTCTATGGGATCTGTTCGAATCTGAGGCATTATTCATTTTGTTCTCATCTGGTTCCTGAACACTCACAGGCCCATCTGAAACAACAGCAGACGATATTTAAAAAGCAGTCACGGAGTGAATAATTTATTGTTCTCTTGTTTTAGTCCTGAAAATTTTACGTATAGGCGACTATAGGCCCTTCCGGTGTGTCTTTTATTCTTGTCTGAACAGATTCATAGTTTTTGAAAATATAAGGCCCTTTTTTAAGCGTGCTTGGATGCTGTTCAGATTAGAGCCGTCCGACTGCGAAATTATGGCGAACGTGCCGCCGTTGAAGTTACGCAGAGAGCGAGCTGTCACATTATTTCACGAGACGGCTGGAGGAAGGTTGCCCCACTAAGAAGTCTGGTCAACAACTAGGAGGGTAGAAGATGTCTCAAAAACAGGCACTGCTTCATGCATGTGGCGCGTGGGCTGGTCAGAGAGATGAATCTGCCAGTGGGGGGAACTGTTCTTTCGCCGTCTGATTTTCCCCCCTTCCTCCCCGAATAAAGCTTTCGGCATGCCGACGATGCGGAAATGCCTTCTTGACCTGGTGGTGACACGGCAGTGTGACCCTAACCGGCTTCTACATAATAGAAACCATCGTATCGTATCCGGCAGGTGTGTCCACTATCTACACAGGGGCTCTGAAGGTTGGAAGCGTTCCTCACGGTGGACACAGTGGGCGCCCGTCTATTGTAGTCTGGTCGGCCACGACACGGTCGATATTTTAGCACGTAGCGCGGTCCGAACGCGTTCTGCATGAAGGACGATCGGGACGAGAGAGAGGTAACTGGTCCATGTGCGGCAATGTACGGGGAAAGGGCGACCGTAACATTCAATGCCCGCTTCCTGTCACGTGCTCTAAGGAAGTAATCTCAGCATGTTCGTTTACTTATGGGGTTTCTGATACGGTTATGTGTTTCGGCAGTCTCTTAAACGAATATAGAGCGGCAATGGGTCTTTCCTTGTACGAGGGCAGGGCGACCTTAAAACTCACTGCCCGCTTTCTTTCAATTGCTCTAAGGAAGTAATCTCAGCATGTTCGTTTACTTATGGGGTTTCTGAAACGGCTATGTTTTTTTAAAAAAATAAATATAGCGCAACTTTCATGCTTGTAGTATGTTCGGAGCGCTATTGTCCAATTTGTGGACCAGTGGGGGGGGGGGGGGGGGAGGCAGTATCTAGGAGGTTTTCAGTGCTGCCTTTGGGCGCTCAGTCGGGTCACTCGAGTCGGGTGTCGAACCCCGAGCCTCCTTGATGAGTAGCAAAGGTCAAGCGTACTTATCGTCTCGATTACACATCTCAATTTTTTTTTCCTTTTTTTAATGAAAATAATTTTTTTTTTCTTAGTAACAAACATTATTTTTATTTATGAGACAGTGTAGCATTTTTACTTTATGTAAGCTAATTAAAAAAAACTGTCATTGGTTCATAAGTTCAATAAACTATAGATCAGGGGTTCTCAACCTGTGGATCGCGACCCCTTTTTGGGGTCGAATGACCATTTGCCAGGGGTCGCCTAAGATCATCGAAATTTCGGTTTCTCGTCTATTTTTCATTGGAAGTTTTTTTGTTTTGTTTTTTTGTCATGCGATTTCTTAAGTGTTGTAACAAGCACATGTTTAAACTTTTTTTGTAATTTAAGCACAAATTTATTTTACACTAAGTAAAATTAGATAATGCTTTGCTATGTAAATACATCATGGATGTCAGATATATATATACATTTAAAATTTGATTGTGATCTTATAACATTAGCAAAACCATATTTAGGCTCTACCTACACCTATGAACGAAATAAATTTTACGGTTGGGGGTCGCCGCTTAGTGGGGAATCGTATTGGGGGGTCGCCGAACTAAAAAGGTTGAGAACCGCTGCAGTATAGATGATATTTCTAAGGGTAATTTTTTGTTTACTAGATCTAGTTCAAAAGTATTTCGTAGTGAGTCTGGTGAAGTTATGCGTTTCTAGGTATAATGATAAATTGAAGTGTTTTTACTAGGTTTAAGGCTACATGAATCAAAATCAAAATATTTATGTCATAGATGTAAGGATGCAAATATTACAGTGTTAAAACTTGTAGAGATAGATATAAGGCTACACCTGGCAGTAAATGGCCCTAAAGAGAGACAGCGGGAAAAACAACAACAAAGGCCGTGGGAAACAGACCAAATTTGAGACGTTAGAGGGCAGGAAAAAAAAAAAACTAAATTGAAGCGGGGAAGACAAAGACTTTACGTTTGATGTGATAACACACAGCTGAATCTTCGTAGACATTCGTATCACGAGAACTACTGCACCACCTTAATCTCCGAAGACATCCGTTAAACATCGTAGACATTCGTATCACGAGAACTACAACACCACCTTAATCTCCGAAGACATCCGTTAAACATCGTAGACATTCGTATCACGAGAACTACAACACCACCTTAATCTCCGAAGACATCCGTTAAACATCGTAGACATTCGTATCACGAGAACTACTGCACCACCTTAATCTTCGTAGACATTCGTATCACGAGAACTACAGCACCACCTTAATCTTCGTAGACATTCGTATCACGAGAACTACACCTCTTTGTAGACATTCGTAGTCACATGAGCTACTACACCCTTAATCCTCGTAGACTTTCATAGTCACGTGAACAAAAAATGAAATCGTTAGTGGGATAATGGTTTGAAACATAAGGAACTAACAAGTTATAACCATCCATGTAAATCTCTCTCTCACACACACATTCAGCACACACACACAAATACACACACATAAAATAAGCATAGCATTAGCGTAGTACTGAAGTTATGATCTTCTAATAATACGAAATCTTTACCAAGCAACTTTCGGGCATACGCCCTTGCCGTTCTTCAACTTGTGTCATCACATTAATTGACATCTCTCGCACTGCGCTGCACCGTTCAGTCACTCGGTGTGAAAGTAATACGTGACGCCACTTACCTAAATCACTAGCGATACGTGTGTCAGAACAAACAAACAAAAAATGTATCAAACATCCCCACCGTGATCATGACAAACATTTTTATCTACTTTCTTTTTCTTCAAAATATAATGAACACAATATATATCAAACATTATTTTATGAGCTTCTAGAATAATCTAGATATATTTTTTTTAAAAACCTTCTTAACAACGATGGTTTTTTTTTAAATACGAAAAACCCATCATTTCTTGAGGTCTTCCGTTAATATTTCAAATTAAGTAAACACAAATCGTGTCCGCCCACTAAACTGTAAATATAGAAAACGCAGAACACGTTTTCTATTCATAATTCTCACGTTATTAAGGGGGAATTGTTTTCTTTGTTTCATCTCGTGAAAAGACAAACATCTGAATGTAACAAACGCGAGACAAACAGAAACACACAAACATGGAGGCGATAAGGAAACAAATTGATCACAAAATATGATAGATGACATATTAATACTGTTTAAAACTGTAGTCTTCCTCTCCCCTCCCCCCATCTTCTAAGCTTTGAAACGTGTCTTTATGTGTGTACAATTAAATTAAATTATCTAAGTGTTTCAAGTGCTATTCATTTGATGACCATAATGAAAATAGGCAATTATTCCAAGGTGAAGGTCTTCCAGTGCACGTCAGAAGAGAATGTGTACTTGTGTTGTTATTCCAAGGTGAAGGTCTTCCAGTGCACGTCAGAAGAGAATGTGTACTTGTGTTGTTATTCCAAGGTGAAAGTCTTCCAGTGCACGTCAGAAGAGAATGTGTACTTGTGTTGTTATTCCAAGGTGAAGGTCTTCCAGTGCACGTCAGAAGAGAATATGTACTTGTGTTGTTATTCCAAGGTGAAGGTCTTCCAGTGCACGTCAGAAGAGAATGTGTACTTGTGTTGTTATTCCAAGGTGAAGGTCTTCCAGTGCACGTCAGAAGAGAATGTGTACTTGTGTTGTTATTCCAAGGTGAAGGTCTTCCAGTGCACGTCAGAAGAGAATGTGTACTTGTGTTGTTATTCCAAGGTGAAGGTCTTCCAGTGCACGTCAGAAGAGAATGTGTACTTGTGTTGTTATTCCAAGGTAAAGGTCTTCCAGTGCACGTCAGAAGAGAATGTGTACTTGTGTTGATTTACTTAGTGAATTTCGTCGTGGGTTGAACAGAGAGAGCGAGAGAGACAGACAGAGACAGAGAGAACACAGAGAGAGGGGGAGAGAGAGAACAGAGAGAGAGAGAACATATATATAGAGAGAGAATTGGGAAGGGAACGAAATAACAAAAGCGTGTTAGGTGTTCAAGAGACTAGAGGGGAGAGAGAGGAGAAAGGGGGGGGGGAGAGGAGGTGGGGAGGTAGAGGGTGGAGAGAGGGAGGGTCCTAGGAGTAAATGGAATACAAAAAAAGAGTGTGAGAAGTAATTGAGAACAAGCAAAATAAATAAAATAAATAAATAAATAAATAAAAAAACAAAGCTTAGCTAAGGGGAAGAACTTCGCACTTACAACTCAAACAAAATTGATTTACCAATAATTGACTAAATGGTTATTTTTTAAAATTAATTCATGTTTTGTTAAGCACATTAAATAATTGCTTACAGTTTTCAGCTTGATCCGAGATTGGGTGTGGGAGAAATAACGTGTACACACTATTTTACCACACAGACAAATAGACAGAGTGAGTTGATACAATATTAGGAAAAATGTGTTAGATGTTGGAGAGAGAGAGAGAAGAGAGAGAGAGAGAGAGAGAAGGGACGAATAGAAAGAGAGCAGCACAAAAAGGTTGGTGGATGGGGGCGGGGAGGGTAGAGACAAGTGGGCGTTCACTGAACACCATTAAGTCGACTCAACTAGTAGACAAAGAGACAACAACTGGTCCTCTCACTTAACAAACAACATACTTCCCAAGCAGGTTCACACAAAGGTCACAGCGACCGGGTCTCATTTGTTACGAAAAAAAACAACAAAAAAAAACTGCCCCCCCCCCCCCCACCTCTTTAACGCCTTTTTAAAAACTTCTTGCCACACCTTAACCATAACGTTTTTTTTTTTTATGTCAGAGATTCTCCACCGCAGAGAAAACTCTAAAAAAATAATGTTTTATTTATATTTATTTATCCACACACACAGGCAAAGATATAAGCCTATTGTTCAGAAACAGATAGCCCTGACAAATGCGGCACACCCCAAATACAAAATTTATTTGTCCAAAATATCACTAGCAGAGCAATATAAGCATTATAAATGTTAATTCCTGTACCATACTAAGGATACCAAACACCTACACGACAAATCTTCCAAAGGAAAAAAAAAATCTTTTAACTCTAAGGAGGCGCGGTGGAAGAGCGTTAAAGCGCTCCCGGGTTCGAATCCTGATGAAGACTGGGATTTTTTTATTTCAGGATCTTAGGGCACCTCTGAGTCCACCCAGCTCTAATGGGTACCCGACATTAGTTGGTGTTCCATAGACCACAAGGTCTGAAAGGGGAACTTTACTTTTACTAAAACTAGGCTTATAATTTATTTGACAAAACATGCCAGGAAATCAAAAGCTATAAAACTATTATATTGAAAAAATACCGAAATTTCCCAAAGTGGACGAAACTTGCCAGGGAATCAAAGGCTATAAAACTATTATATTGAAAAAATACCGAAATTTCCCAAAGTGGACGAAACTTGCCAGGGAATCAAAGGCTATAAAACTATTATATTGAAAAATACCAAAATTTCCCAAATTGGACGAAACTTGCCAGGGAATCAAAGGCTATAAAACTATTATATTGAAAAAATACCAAAATTTCCCAAAGTGGACGAAACTTGCCAGGGAATCAAAGGCTATAAAACTATTATATTGAAAAATACCAAAATTTCCCAAATTGGACGAAACTTGCCAGGGAATCAAAGGCTATAAAACTATTATATTGAAAAAATACCAAAATTTCCCAAAGTGGACGAAACTTGCCAGGGAATCTAAGGCTATAAAACTATTATATTGAAAAAATACCAAAATTTCCTAAAGTGGACGAAACTTGCCAGGGAATCAAAGGCTATAAAACTATTATATTGAAAAAATACCAAAATTTCCCAAAGTGGACGAAACTTGCCAGGGAATCAAAGGCTATAAAACTATTATATTGAAAAAATACCAAAATTTCCCAAAGTGGACGAAACTTGCCAGGGAAGCAAAGGCTATAAAACTATTATATTGAAAAATACCAAAATTTCCCAAATTGGACGAAACTTGCCAGGGAATCAAAGGCTATAAAACTATTATATTGAAAAAATACCGAAATTTCCCAAAGTGGACGAAACTTGCCAGGGAATCAAAGGCTATAAAACTATTATATTGAAAAATACCAAAATTTCCCAAATTGGACGAAACTTGCCAGGGAATCAAAGGCTATAAAACTATTATATTGAAAAAATACCAAAATTTCCCAAAGTGGACGAAACTTGCCAGGGAATCTAAGGCTATAAAACTATTATATTGAAAAAATACCAAAATTTCCCAAAGTGGACGAAACTTGCCAGGGAATCAAAGGCTATAAAACTATTATATTGAAAAAATACCAAAATTTCCCAAAGTGGACGAAACTTGCCAGGGAATCAAAGGCTATAAAACTATTATATTGAAAAAATACCAAAATTTCCCAAAGTGGACGAAACTTGCCAGGGAATCAAAGGCTATAAAACTATTATATTGAAAAAATACCAAAATTTCCCAAAGTGGACGAAACTTGCCAGGGAATCTAAGGCTATAAAACTATTATATTGAAAAAATACCAAAATTTCCCAAAGTGGACGAAACTTGCCAGGGAATCTAAGGCTATAAAACTATTATATTGAAAAAATACCAAAATTTCCTAAAGTGGACGAAACTTGCCAGGGAATCTAAGGCTATAAAATTATTATATTACGTCTCTCTACTATCCAGGCTCTCTTCAAACTGCACCACACGACACAACGAACTTTAAGAACCTCACAACTCGGGGCTCCAAAGTAACAGTAACAGTTTTATTTCAAATACATTACAAACACTGTACAGTTGGCAATAACATTACATGACTGTCCAAAAACCTAGCCTTGCTCTGCCTGACTTCACACACCGTCCTGTTTCTAACTTCGCCTCGTACTGGTCACATTGCGAGGGCGAGGTGTCGTGAAGTGTCTTGACTCAAACACACTTGCTCTTAGGGTCTCTACTGGCCTTCCAGAACCGTGTGGAATGTCGCTTGACCACTCAGGTTGATTACAATCGCCGTGACTTGCGGGCGTAATATTTACACACAGGTCGTTGACGAACTGGCGTGTACTGTCACTGGTCACGATTGATCGCTCGTCTAGATCTGGACTGGGGCGATTTGCATAGGCTAAAAATACACACAATCTACGACCATCTGTGTCACCACCAGGTTTATAACAATATTGAAAAAATGCCAAAATTTCCCATACAAAGTGGACTTCCTGCACACAATTATTACGCGTGGACCGCAATGCACGACATTGTCTTCCTGTTCTTTTTTACTCAAAAACTGCTTCTGAGTAAATGGAGGGTCAATTTCTCTAATTTGTCCACGATGCATATAAGAGCGAAAACACATTTTTAAAAAAAGTCAATAGAGAAAACATAATTCAAAGATCTCCAGGAGCTTTGGGTAAACGGACTCTTTTGGAAAGCCCAGACTATAGAAAACAAGTGTTCATAAAAGTATCTTTCAAAAAAAAAACTTGTCAATGTCCACCGAAAGGCCTTTTCCATACGTCTATAGTAGCCCTAAACTATACAAAAAATTGTGTATGCGTGAGATAGTATGTTTTGAGTGACTATTGACTTTGTATGGACAAGCTAGATAACCTTTGTTGTTGTACTAGTGACTGTGTATGGACAAGCTAGATGACCTTTATTGTTGTACTAGTGACTGTGTATGGACAAGCTAGATGACCTTTGTTGTTGTACTAGTGACTGTGTATGGACAAGCTAGATGACCTTTGTTGTTGTACTAGTGACTGTGTATGGACAAGCTAGATGACCTTTGTTGTTGTACTAGTGACTGTGTATGGACAAGCTAGATGACCTTTATTGTTGTACTAGTGACTGTGTATGGACAAGCTAGATGATCTTTGTTGTTGTACTAGTGACTGTGTATGGACAAGCTAGATGACCTTTGTTGTTGTACTAGTGACTGTGTATGGACAAGCTAGATGACCTTTGTTGTACTTGGTTCAGTGAGCAGCCTATAACGTGTGTACGTTGGACCGTGTAGAAAGGGGTCAGTAAACGAGATAATGCTGAAGTGGACTCCGTGTACTAAAGGTTAAATAATGTCTAGCTAATAAAGTTATGTGTTCATTGTTATTACAGTCTTCTTACTGTGTTGCAAAGATTGCCATATAATTCATTTTGAACTTCTAACGAAAAGTTTGGGACAGCGCCCAACAATTTTAGAACCACTACTTAAAATTTGCGAATGAAACGAAACACGAATGAAAACACTTAAGAGTGCACTCATTAATTAGGCGTAGGAAAAAATGTTCAAAATAAACAACAAACTAAAGTGAGAAATAAAAGGATTGCTTTTCAAAATTTCAACGGCAAGTTGAGGGGGAAAAAAAACTAGTCAAGAGTTGTCTTTTTTTTATATCAGATTGTGTGGGAAATTGGAAGCATCATTCGGGGTGAGAGGCGGAAAGGTCAATGCAATACTCAACGCCACGCATACCAAGAAGAACATTTACTAACGAAAGTCTAGATATGGACGCCATAACGTTTTGTGCATATACTCAAACTCAAAAAGTGAGCTTTAGCGATTGGTTAGCTTGTCTTGACTGCAGTGTTCCACATGCCCACGCAAATTCACAATGCGACAAAAGCTTCTCAGCCTCAAGTGGCGCCCGGGTGGAAAAGGTTACAGGAGATGATTGGGCAATAGGGAATAGGGAAACAAACAAACAAAAAAAAGAACCCCCACTGGGATGCCTCAGGGCCGAGTCCATCGCACTGGTGGGTATGAAAGAAAGCCCCAACAAACACTGTTCCTCAAAGGGCCTTTTTTTTTATGGCGTAAACCTGCACAGCTGACGTAGTACAGAGAAGGACTATAAGTTAATTTTTCCCGGCCTCTAGCCTCGCTTCTAGACAAAAGTTTATTTAGACAGGCAGATGTGGGCAAGCTTCCATAGGCCTAGAGTTACAAGAGTTCTAGACTCAACTCTTGGACAATTACAAAGAACAAGAAGAAGCGACCTGCATGTTTTCCCACGTCAGATGCAAAGTCTTTCATCTCATCTCATCTCTACCTGTGGTCCCTTCTGGGACATAGGCCACCAACCAGCTTCCTACAGGCGTCTCGGTTCTGGCGAGTCTCTCCAACTGTCCCCACGTCTTGCCCATCTGCTTGGAATCTACTTCCAAATCGCGGCGCCATGTGATTCTGGGCCGTCCCCTCTTTCTCTTTCCTTGGGAGTTCCAGGTTAGGGTTTGCCTATGCGGGGGTCTATTTAATCTTTAGAATTAAAAGACAGTGTCATTCATTCAATGATTCGGCTTATCTTGGCTGAACTGTGATGGAACAGATCTAGAAAGTTCACTGGGAAAAGTGATTTATTTTTGGGATGTGTGCATATATTCCAGTTCAGTCAGAGATACCCAAGTATATAAATGTAGTTTCAATATGGATTTCCGTCATATGAATTTAATCGTATTAATCCATCCTCCTTTCTATAAGTTATGAAGTGTGTGTGTGCGTGTCTTTATGGTGACTGTGAGAAGAGGTTAGCGATTGGTTGTCATTTGTCTTGTGTAGGGGAGACGACTTTAGAACGCCAGAGTGAAAAGTCGTGTTTTTGTAGTCAGATTTTGTTCAGAATACCATTTTGTATTATCTTATCTTATATAATACAGACGTTACTTCAAAAAAAAAAAAAGAAGATGATTACGTCCTACGCATCATGCATTCAGTCATGCATATTAACCAATGACCTAAATTCTGCCAAGTCACTGGTTTTCCTGGCTAGTTCAGGCAACCCATTCCATGCTCTAATAGCACTAGGGAAGAAGGAGTATTTGTACAAATTTGTCCTAGCATATGGAACGAGGAATGTGCCTTTTATCTTTGTGTCTTTCAGAGTATTTTATTAAATTTTGTTTTTTGTATTTGAAGTGTTTTCTGTATAATTGCTACTTTACTTTTGAGTCTTCTGTCCTGAAGGATTTCTAAATTTAGTGATTTTACTAATGGTGTTACTCAAGTCAAATGTGAATATTCGTTTGTTATGAATCTCACTGCTCTATTTTGTGTCTGTTCCAGTTTCTTAATGTTTTCTTGAGTTGAGGGTCCCAAACAGAGGATGCAAGAATTACTACTAAAGTTAACTACATTTATTTCATTTTCTCTCAAGTTGATTTTATCTCTTTTGTAATAAAAGTTTTATTTGGTATTGTTCACAAAGACATTATTCCTGTCAAATTTCCAAAAGTTAAAGTATAATACGCCTACAGCGGTTTAGTTCTCTCTATCTCTGGTTCACGGCATAGCGGGGGGCGGAGTCGTAACTTTAAAGCCGGTACCAGCCCAGCCTCCATTTTAAATTTAAAAATGAATTCAATTTACAGCGACTTACTTCAGCCCTTGATTTTTTTTTTAAATTTTATTATCAGCAGGGAGGGGGGGGGGGAAGGGGCAACAGAAAATAAGAATAATATAAGGCTTGAACTGTAGTCCGAAGATTAATGAGGAATGCGGTGTTTCCCTTGGCTACGCAGCGACCTACCTATAAAGTAATAATTAGGACAGTTATTCAGGGGCGTAGCTAGGGAATTTCCATCGTTTGGGGGCCCGATGGGCTTGACTTCTTTGGAGGCCCCTGTCATTTTCCATAAAATTTATTTTTTAATGTAAACAACACTCATTCGGGGGCCCCTCTCAACTGGGGGCCCGGTGGGATTTTCAAATTCTCCCCCTTCCTCCCCCCACCCTGGCTACGCCACTGCGGTTATTTCCACACAAATGTGCGCCCCCCCCCCCTCGGCCAGTGGAGGTGCTATTTCCTCCTCTATTGAGAAATTTAGTTGTGCCTCGGAGGCACTCTTCAAGTTACACTTACAATCAACAGGACATTTGAGAGAGACGAGCAATTAAAGGGAGCCTATGGGAGTACTACTACATGTAGATCCAGACGATATATCAAGAAGAAAAAAAGTACATGCATGCTGGTTGTAGGCGTACTGACTAATGACAACATGGTATTTGACTAATTCTAGATGAAGGTTGCATTTTCTCACAGTACAATCTGTCTCATAATCTCTCTCTCTCTCTGTGAAAGGACACTGATATCTTCTATATAAATTCCTTGGTCCTAATGACTAACAGGCCTACAACAACTAAGCCTTATGTCGATCAAAACCATAGCGGTTAAACTTAAAAATAAACAAAATTAAAAAATCGCAATTTCGACCTAGTATGTTTTCTAAAGCCGACATTTAAATGTCTAAATTATAGTTCCGTTCCTTTAAGCACTTTATCAACATTGTTTTGGTACGTAATTTTCTTTCGTTCCAGTTTTTTTTAAATTTATGACGAGAACAGAATTTTACGTGGATAAGCTATCCCAGCTTTGACCTAATATTTTGTCAAAACTTAAGGCAGACAAAACCGATGTCTAACACAAGATACTGGAGAAGGCTAGCAGTGTGACTGATAATTTAATAAGGAGACGTTCTTTTTAATCGGTCAAAAACTAAAATAATATTTAATATAGTAAAGTAAATCATACATAATAATAAGAAGAAGAATACAACTTAAGTAATAGGCCTACTATTACTACTAAATCACACATAACACAAGTACACTGTCTATCAAACTATCACAAAAAATGGACAAGTAAGGTGACAGTAAATGCAATTTCATTTAAAAAAAAACAAAATTTTTTAAAGTAGACAAATCAGCAATGACATTGGCATGCGACACTGATCCGGCAGTTACAGTATAATTTAAAAGAAAGGGGGGTGGTTGGGAGAAATGAGAGACACACACACAAAACATTTCTATTAAATTCTTGTCTGAAATGTGGCGTTCAATGCACCTTCTGATTGTAAGGTTGAAAACAGCAAGTGTAGAAACATACCTAAACAAAATAAAAAATCTTGTACTTAGCAAATAAGGAACGAATCCTCGGCATGATGGATGACTTTAAAGATGTATTAGAAATACACAGACGATAAATGACTTCTTGTGGACAAAACTTGACTCGAGAATACAATAGAATATATCATTTCAAGAGCATGTCCTTTTTCTACTAGCTGTAATCTTTTTACTACAATATTTAGACCCTATGACACAACTATTTGCTGTAATCTTTCAGTAACTAGACTCTATGACCCTACTATTTGCTGTAATCTTTCAGTAACTAGACTATGACCCTACTATTTGCTGTAATCTTTCAGTAACTAGACTCTATGACCCTACTATTTGCTGTAATCTTTCAGTAACTAGACTCTATGACCCTACTATTTGCTGTAATCTTTCAGTAACTAGACACTATGACACTACTATTTGCTGTAATCGCTAAGTAACTAGACTAAATAACACTACTATTTGCTGTAATCTTTCAGTAACTAGACTCTATGACTACTATTTGCTATAATCTTTCAGTAACTAGACCCTATGACCCTACTAGCTGTAATCTTTCAGTAGCTAGACCCTATGACCCTACTAGCTGTTATCTTTCAGTAACTAGACGCTATGACCCTACTAGCTGTAATCTTTCAATGTATGGAATATGATATGACTACTTAGCACTAGAATCGAACTGTGACCTGTGTTGATTATGATATAGTCAAATTAGCGTTCCTTCGCCATGAGCATGAAATAACAACGAGCTATAACCTTTCTCGGACGTTTTCCAGTGATACTAACTACTGCTAATGCTAAGTCAAAATACAACGACTGCAAAATGCCTCTCATAAGCAAAGAAATATCCATTTCTCATTATCTTATCTTAATAGATTACAGACCTTACTAAGTCCTACGCATTTCATGTGTCAATCTAGTTATGCATGTTGATCAGTGACTTAAATTCTGCTAAGTCGTAGGTTCTCCTGGCTGATTCAGGCAACCCATTCCATTCTCTAATGGCACTAGGGAAGAAGGAGCACTTGTACGAATTTGTCCTAGCATACGGAATAAGAAATGTGCCTCTATCAGGGACGTAGCTAGGAATTTTCCATCATTTGGGGGCCCGGGGGGGGGCTTTACCTCTTTGGGGGCTCCTGTATTTTGTGTAATATTTTATATAACTCATATGGGGGCACCCTCAAGTGGGGGCCCGGGAGGATTTTAAAATTCTTCCCCTCCTACCCCCACCCTAGCTACGCCAGTGTCTTACTGAGTATTCAGTTTTATCAATTAGTCCCTGAGATAAAGAACACAAGACATTTTTTTAGGTGGTTGGTTATACCAGTCTTTTCCACTTTAAAAAAAAGGGTTGGTGGTAGCCAGTTGGTTCACCTTGTCTCAGGATCTTAGTGTAGTCAACAATCTCTGTCTTAAACAGTCGACACAAAACAGAAGACCGGCATGCAGCAGACACGGTCATATATTAGTGATATCTCTTTATAAAAGGCCTACATGTGTGTATGGGTGTCACTGGCCGGGGTGGGGGTGGGTCTTTGGATTCCCACCTTCCACGCTGTAACTTTGAGAAGGGTCCTAGGTTCGAATCTCGGTGAAGATTGGGATTTTGAATTTTGGGATTTTTTATGGCGTCCTTGAGTCCACCCAACTCTAATGGGTACTTGACTTAAGTTGGGGAAAGTAAAGGCGGTTGGTCGTTGTGCTGGCCACATGACACTCTGCTTATTAACATATGACCTTAAAATCATCTGCCCTATACACCGCATGGTCTGAAAGGTAAACTTCATTTTTTTTTTAAATATTCAACTTACTGAATGTAAAGAATTTCCGTCGAAGCCGTGTTCAAACTAAAAAGAAGAAAACCAATTTAATTTTAAGATGATTAGATATTTTTCACTGCCTGATCAATAGATCAGCCAATCATCTTTTTCCCCAACCGTCAAATTTTTAGGAAAATCTTTAGTCGTCTAGTTTCCAGTCATTTTTTTTTTCTTTTTTTTTTTTTTTTTTTAACCTTTTGAAATAATGATGCGTTTGCAAGTTAATAGAATACAATGAAAAAAATAATTTTTAAAAAAGCCCCCCTCCCCCCCCCCCCCCCAAAAAAAAGACAACATAAAAAGCAAGAAATATAGTTCTTCCCAAAATTATACCGCACACACTCGATCACATGTCCAAATGGTTTCAATGCTGAAACACCAAGTCAATGTGCAGACTTTGTTCTGGGCGCTGCAGCTCACTCAAACCACCTGTGCCTGACTCCTCTACTCATCCCACACATGTGAAATCTTGGGAAATCCAAAGTTCCAATAAATATAAACTAAAACGAGTCTCAATCAATTTCCAAGACAAAACAAAAGTTTACGTATGAGCTTGACTTTGGGTTTAAGGAGGTAAAGAGAGTCCAAGGGAGTTAACAGTTGTTACCCACCCACGTTTTCTCTTGTCTAAGAAATAACCGTTCGGTCTAATAAATAACCGTTCAGTTAGGTTACTTTTGAAATGCAGCCCCGATACCATCAAGAATTTTTGATAGTAGAGACAGATTCGATTTTAAGTTCAAACCATTCTTGTGGTTAAGTCTTACAAAGTTTGAGAACCATTGCTTAAAAACGCTTCAGTCAGCTTATTCACTTACTCATGTAGCTCTCACTCTTTCCTTCCATCTCACGCACGCACACACACACACATCTACTCCTTTAAAAACAAGGTTTTGCGCCATTGAAAAGTCAAGACAGAAATAAGGGGGTGGGGTGGGAGCCTTTCTTTAGCGTCTGCAGGCGAATTCTTTCCGATACTTGAAGCATCACAAACAGATCTATGGGATGTCTCGGACCACTGGCTCTTTCAGACATCTAGTCCTTGAATACCCCAGCCACCAGACTGACACTGTCACAGCGTAGGGCCTCCACCAGCCGTGACACTGTTCAAGTGACAAGTCTAACCGAGACTGGATTAACCGGTGGTTAATTGCGAGTGAATTCAGTGGATTATCTTTCTTTGTGGGAATAAAAATGAAACTTTGGTCTGCAAATGTATTAGCTACAATAGCCGCTATCAGTTTATTGCTAGCAGTGACCAGTGGTCAACCGAAAGCTAAGCCAAACAATGGGAAGAAAAGGCTTAGAGAAAATGGTAATTATTTTTTTTAAATAGTGTCTTTATCTATCTATCAATCTATCTATCTATCTATCTATCTATCTATCTATCTATCTATCTATCTATCTATCTATATATATATATATATATATATATATATATATATATATATATATATATATATATATATATATATATATATATATATATATATATATATATATAGTTTTAAGTATAACTTTACACGATTTACAATGAGCAATAATAGAACGCTGATATGTCTGTGTAAGAGACAGGTAAATGAAAAGATTATATAATGTAACAAAGTAAAGGAATGTGAACGTTGAGAGCAATAACAACTTGAACTAACCAACAGAATTTCTAAGGTAACTATTCTGACAGACTGACACCGGACTGACCGGAATAAGATGTATTGGGCAAGACATAAAACTAATTACTAACTAGACATAAATCACTTATTCATAACTCAGTGACTTGACATAAAAACATTCATAACTCATTAGTAGCTTGACAGAAAAACATTCATAATTCATAAGAAACACTTATTCATAACTCCGTAACTTGACATTAAAACACTTATTAGTAACTTGACATTAAAAACAATCACAACTCATTAGTAACGTAACATAAAAACACGTATTCATAACTCATTAGTAACTTGACATAAAAACATTCAGAACTCATTAGTGACTTGATATAAAAAAAATTATAACTAGTTAGTAACTTGACATAAAAACACTTTTTTCATAACTTTCTCTGGCAGTCGCTCGTAGGGATAAAAACACCACCAACAGCAAAAAGGCCAATGTTAAAAAAGCCCCAGCTGCAGCCGGATCCCAGCTCAATAAAAAGGCCACAGCTCCAGCTCTTGAAGGCTGTGAGGAGATATTCTTACCGATGTGCAAGGGATTGGTACCTTACACTCATACTAAACTCCCCAACCAGTTCAATCATAGCACGCAGGTAAGTTTGATTAGTTCAATCATAGTACGCAGGTGAGTTTGATTAATACAATCATAGCACGCAGGTAAATTGATTAGTTCAATCATAGCATGCAGGTAAGTTTGATTAATTCAGTCATAGCACGCAGGTAAGTTTGATTACAATCATAGCACGCAGGTAAGTTTGATTAATTCAATCATAGCACGCAGGTAAGTTTGGTAACTTATATTCAAACTAAACTCTAGCCAGTTTGTTTATTAACACAGGTAAGACTGATTGATATCTTATACTAAACTCACCAGTTCAATCATAGCATGCAGGTACGTTTGATTGGTATCTTACACTCATATTAAGCTATCCAACCAGTTCAATCATAGCACGCATGTACGTTTGATTGGTATCTTACACTCTTATTAAGCTATCCAACCAGTTCAATCATAGCACGCAGGTACGTTTGATTGATATCTTACACTCATATTAAGCTACCCAACCAATTCAATCATAGCACCCAGGAAAGTTTGATTGGTATCTTATTCTAATCTCACCAATCAGTTCATTCAGCGTGACTGAACTAAGTGACGGTCAGTAAAAGCAGTGGCTCTTAGCTTCCAAACTAGAAATAAGAACCACTTACACGGCTTCTTTATTGTTCAGTTCAAACATGCTTATAAAGTAAACTTGACATTGTTGTTAGATAAACGATGGCGCTGGGAGCTAGTATCGTTCCACAGTAATTCCCTTGCGTGCTTTAAAGTTTCTAGTCATGCCGTGGCAAGAAGAAGACACTAAGAGATGGTAACAGATATTTCTATTGCTTAAGCCTTACAGCGCAAATGTTACGATTTAAAAAAAAAATTTTTTTTTTACACGCACGAAATGGTGATGAGGAAGGCATATTCTTTTTAATTACAGAATCATTGCTTAGGATTAGTGAGTGGACTTTTACAGTAAAATTGTACTAGCAATTGAATTTCTATTTCTTCATTAAAGGTAACAATAAATGTAATGTCAGTGTTCCCATTCGTTAATCAATCAAAAGTAAACACATTAACCTTGTAACACTGGTGAATGCCAAAGACTAAGACTAGAAATGCTTTATTGACCTTTATTGTCAATTTATAGGTATATCCAGGATCACTTTTTAAAAAAGCGTAACGACGTAAAAACTGCTATATAGAATTAACTCTCATGCATAGCTACGGTACCACTGCTCTCAAAGTAGAGAACCACTGGTATAAGCTACATCTACTTCAGTTAATTCTCAGACGGTGAATGTATTGAAATAACTTTCGACCACCCGGTAGGAGGCAATTAATATCAATGTAGTGTTATATTTACAGGAGTCAAACCAGATCTCAAGAATCAGACACCACGGAAGCGTCCGCCCTTTTTTTTTTCTTCCCTGTCTTTCTTTTCGCAAGGTTTACTTTAATTGCTTTAATCATCTGTAGAATACATCATCAAATAAAGGAACATGTTTTAACTTACGTTCTTTGAAATAGGTAATCATTTAATCAAAGAATATCTTAAGGTGGCCAGTTGCACTGGTAAAAAAGTTACATCTCAACGCTACCAAAGCTAACGTAAGTGTTATAGACGCCATAACAGATGATAGGACAGTGGTTTTTAAAGACGTCTTACAACTTGATTGAGCCCTTATCTACTTTAGGCCTCGTAACACATGACAGAGAGGTGTCTCTTATAGGCGTCATAGAACTGTGGCGCTAGCATCTTGTAGATGTCATAGCACTTGATAGAACTGTGGTTCATATCAATGTCATAATACTTGATATAGCATTGGCCCTAATAGACGTCACAACCCTTGATAGCGCCCTGGCTTTTGTAGATGTCATAACACTTGATAGAGCCCAGGCTCTTATAGACGTCACCACACTTGTTAGAGCCCTGGCTATTATAGACGCCAAAGCACTTAATAGAAATGTGGCTCTAGCATCTATAGATGTCATAGCATTTGATAGAACTATGGGTCATATAAACGTCATAAAATTTGACAGAACCCTGGCTATTATAGACGTCATAACACTTGATAGAGCCCTGGCTAATATAGACATCATAACACTTGTTAGAGCCCTGGCTATTATAGACGCCATACCGGGGACCGGGGTTCGAAACTTCGAATCCTGGTGAAGACTGGGATTTTTAAATTTCGGGATCTTCGGGAGCCACTGAGTCCACCCAGCTCTAATGGGTACCTGACATTAGTTAGGGAAAAGTAAAGGCGGTTGGTCGTTGTGCTGGCCATATGACACCCTTGCTAACCGTAGGCCACAGAAACAGATGACCTTTACATCATCTGCCCTATAGACCACAAGGTCTGAAAAGGGAACTTTACTTTTTTTTTATAGCACGTAACAAAACTGTGGCTCTTTTAAACATAATAGCACTTGATAGATTCCCTGGCTCTTAAAGACGCCATAACACTTGATAGAGCTGTGGCTTTTTAAGACGTCATGGCATTCGAATTGTGTATAGAACGTTGTGAATGAAGTGTAAAGCCCTTCTTACAAAAGCCATGGAATAAGATTTCTGTTCAATAAGATTGGTGAAGGAGATATCTGTTATGGCCAATTACTACATGTACTACAAATATCCTTTTGGGAAAGTTAAGTGGTTGGTCATTATATAGGATACACAGTATTTTGGCAAACATTTAATTATAAACACGAATAATAGTTCATAGTTAATGTGTTGTAATATTTTGTTATGTACATACTACTTCCAAGATCAATAAATCCTATACTCATAAGTATAAAATGCATTTTATTTCGAAAACGACTATAACGAGTTTCTTTAAAATTTCTTAATTTCAAGGTATATTTATATAAATAGGAAAAAAAATCTTAACGCACAGGCCACGTTGCGAAAACTCGAGGTCGACTTTAATATTGGTTTAAACATGTTTCATTGTCGTAAAATTAGTTTTGGCTTTCAGTTTCTAAAAGGGGAATTCCCGCTCTTGTCACTATAAATAGACACACACGAACGTTTCCGAAATGAGCTCGGGGGACAAATCATTCAACCGAGCGAGGCTCGGGTCACCTGGTACTAAGATATAAAAACCAAACCCGTTTCAAATTCTCTGAAGCTGCCAAGATCGAAGGGAAAATTCATGTAGTCCCTTTAAGAGTGTCCACTGAGAAATTTTCTCATGATATGGTAGGTCAGTAGTAGTACCGCTCTCTGACAAGCTCATTAGTCACTACCACTTCGGCTGATATTACCGTGGGAAATATTTTCATTTTATTTCACTGCCACAACCAACAAATCTCAAAGCTAAGAATTTTATGTTTGTTTCTTTTGTCACTTCCGGTATTTTCAACGTTTTATTATTTGTATAAGTATTATTACATAATAGTGATCAAGTCCATACTTTCATCTACAGCTGGAGGTCTACAGGCACATGGAGCATCTCTGGGCCTACATGGACCACTCTTGCTCCAGGAACCTCAGGCTGGTGGCCTGCTCCCTGTACCTGCCCAAATGCCAGGGTAAGCAGCCTCCCTTGGGGCCATGCAAGGCCACTTGCGTCAGGGCCAAAAAGAAGTGTGCCCAGCCATTGAAAGATTACATGGCGCTGGACTGGGACAAGAAGTTCGAATGTACAGTAAGTGTATACGAGGAAAAAAAGAACAAAAAAAGGGTGGGGAATTTCTAGAATTGTTTTGTACGGGCAGGACGTTTTCTAAGAGATGAAGACTATTACGTCACAGTCCAAGCCTCCTGAGGGACAGGGCTTGAAGTAGGGACATCTTCACGGCAGTCCGAAGCGCAAACCATATAACCAGGAAACCATCTCGGCCAGGCAGATATTGTGTTGCTTTGGTATCAGTATACGAAAAACCAATAAATGAAATAAAATTCTATCGACCTATTTTTGCGAAAGAATTTACGACTACTGCAATATAACGTCATCAACAGGTCGACACTATAACTTTATAGCCATACTATAAATAGCATACATTTAATATTTTGTATATTTTTTCTGAAATAAACATTGCGAAATAGTTTATAAAAATATACTTTCTGACAGTCTTTATGCACATTATATAGACTCATCTATTTACTATAAAGAGTTGAGAGTTGATGCAATCTAAAATATAAAAAAATACCCAGATTATGTAATAGCGTAACCTGTGGATATAATCTAACGGGACCTTAAAGGAGTGAATACTGATACTGACTACTGGGAAGACATGGCCCTAGACCGCACTACGTGGAGAGAGCTGGTTACCAAGAAAGCTATGGACAGCGAAAAAAAAACCATGGGCGGCATCTCTGGAAGAAAAGCGTGCTAAACGACAAATGGCTGGCTCCTCTACCAACAAAACGAAAGCCACATTAACCTGCGGTATATGTGGACGGGCGTGTTTCTCCAAAATAGTAAGAAGGGCCCCTTCCGGCCTCGCACGGGAGAGGGAACTCGTGCTTGGCTCAAGGTGGCCGTGACTAGCGACACACCGGGTGTGAATACATGATCACTTCGGATAAGGTGGGACTTCTGACAGAGAGATTGGTGAAGAGCCGATGCCTCATCCTGGCCATGGATAAAAGCCTTTCCTTGGTCAAGAGGTCCATAATAGGGAACGGGACGTTCTCGGACCTTAAGGACATCTGAATCTCCAAAATAGGGCTCAGTCACATGAAAAAAGTTCTATGAGTTGAACCATAGTCGCTCTATGACTGAAGAAGGTCAACAAATGACTTTACGTAACTTTACAAATAAAAAAAATATTTAAAAAAGCGATGCAGGTGTATAAATAAAAACCATTTATGTTGTGCATTAATAAAAAAAAAATTAGTCTTGCCACTAACTACAAGTTTTTTTCTCATGACATCACGAGGTCGAGGTTAATTTCTGAAACCATGTCTTCATAAAAGCTAAACTTTGAGAAACAATATCTTTATTTAAATAAATACATAAACAAGTCAAATTAATTTATACTGTTCAAATCAGATTGTAAACACTAAAAAAACATTCTTTTTTTTTTTCACTGAAAACAAAATTTGCAGAGTATGGGGATCGAAGCAACTAAATTCGCATTATCAGCGCGACGCTCTATCAACTTCACTAATCAGACATAACACAATAGGCGAAATTTAAGCTTGATAGAAATAATTCACTTCCTACAGCACGCGACTATTATTTCATAATTATTTTAAAATGATAAATTAGTTACAAATACTTTCTAGATCTTTCATGACTTTAATTTCTGAATATCCCCTTTATATAAATAAATATAAAACATCTCCAAAATATGTGGGTCGAGAGGCTAAGTGCGCTTGAACTTAGCTTGGCTTGGCTACCTATGAAGAGGGCTCGAGGTTTGACACTCGACTCGGGCAGAGTTGTGTTTACTGAGCAGTTTAAGGCAGCACGGAAAAACTTTCTCCTAGATACCCCCTCCCCCCCCCCCCAAACCGGTCCACAACTGAGATTGGACCAAAGCGCTCCGAGCATGCTATAAGCATATAAAAGCCATAATTTTTTTTTATTTATGTCAGCTTCATTTTCTTATTTTTCTTTCTAGTTAAACACTCGTTCACACCATTCCGAATTCACAGCATGCTGCGCACTAGCGTTTCCAACCAGCTTCAAACTAATGACTTATTCGCCCCCACGAAGAAACTGTAATGAATAAATAGGCTCTATAGACTAGTCTTTTTTGTCTTTTCCTTGAACTAGAAATAACTTTATCTTGTTCCCTCTGTTCTAGAATTTACCAAACAAACGATGCTTAAAGGCCGTGAAAGACGACGAGTGTATCGACGAGTACCCGACCTGTGTGTCCAACTCGAATATTAAAGTCTGCACTGGTCTTAGTATAAGTCAAGGAGCACTGCCTAATATGTTTGGTCAGTGTAAAGTAGACGTAAGTACTCGACCACTGCTAGAATCATAGGACGAGATATATTAGCACCACTAAGGTACCAAGACTATTTGGAAAATATCGAATTGTATCTATATCTACCCGTATGTTTTCCCCCTTCTCTCAGTAACCATAGTAACCTAGTGCTGCTATTATATTTTATGTCATAATTATTCATCATTTGTTTTAGCACTTAAAAAAAACACAAGAAAAACATTTTAAAAATCCTTTTAGAAAAAAAAACAACAAAGAAAGCTTATATTAAGCGTAGTTGTATCAATTAATTTGGATCAGTCACGTAAGTCAATTTGTAATAGATCTAAACTTACAATAATAAATCTGTGCGATTAGATATATTTTTACCAAATGTTTTTTGTAAAGCGAGATTTCATGCTTTTAGCCCATCACTTGTGTAGGCGTGTTGGATAGAGGTAAGGGGAGAAAGAAGGGGTATCTGTGTGATCGCTTTTAAATCCATATATAAAATTAATATATTATGTTTTATAAGTTTCACAAATACAAAACTCAAAGGCCTTGAACTTTTGATTCTTTTTTATTGACTGCACTTTAACTCAGTTATGTGTGTCAAAGGTTACGCATGCCGCCTGGCCATTACACACACACAACAAGGGTGGAACTGAACCTACTCCAAATAAACAGACCGAGCTAAAGGAACTGAATTTAAAACAAAACTAATCGAGTCCATCTCTCAGCCGCCCCTCAACTCGTGATTCAAACAATAAAATTTGGACTAACGACTTAAAGGGGGCTACAGGTAATGTGGGACGTGTGGCTGAGTGACATAAACCGCTCGGCTGCCTAGCAAGAGGGCTCGATTTCGAATCACAACTCGAGCTGAGCTGTGTTTACTAAGCGCAGCACGGAAGCCTTCTCCCCTGCCCGGCAGTTTACCAGAAGAGATTGGAGCATTCCATAACATGAAAGAAACGCTATACAAGAAAAAAAAACTCTGAATAATGGTATCATATTTTAGCAAGAAATTTTAGGGAGAGAATTTCAAAATAGTTCAACACCTGAAACTCTTGTATAGTCTAGGTCTAGTGTATACGTTACCGGCAAACAGCGAAATGCAAGCATTCTATAGAATCCCTAGACAAAGTAGACAATAAAACAGTTTTTCCTACTTTGCCTGGAAATTTCGAACTTTTCTGATACGGAATATTTCGATAACAATATATGTTATGTGTAAGGTAAAGCGATGTGTTCATATAATTGATTTAGCGTCATAACTAAGTCAAGTCCTCGCGAAGTGGGAGACTTCTATCTATCAAAACTAGAACTGAGCGGTACAAACTCGTTCGTTCCTTACTCGGTCAGACTATATCAACGCTACTAATTGATCAAGAAACATGAAAAGGATCAAGATATCTGTGAGTAGTTCCTCAATGAACTCTTTGTGTGAATGTTTCTATTGTGTTGTTTTCATATATGAAAAGTGTCCTTGTAATCACAACAAATTTCCATATGGATCAATAAAGCAGTCTTAGTCTTCATGTTGTTATCTGAATATCCTGTCAATTAACGAATCATTCTACCATGATACATATTTACATCAGCTTTTCTCTGACTTATTCGTCGTAAATCGTATTACGAGTTTTAAAAAAATTTCCCATTTGAAATTATTCAGGGGAAACAATTCAATTAAATCATTATCATCCAGGATTAAAGTTATCTCCTCTTTTAACCAACTGTACTTGAGTGTTGGAAATCAATGAATAGTGTTGAAAGCGTTGTTGAACGAATCATTTTACTTGTTAATTTACAGCTATACCTATTACACGATTGAGTACACAAGCAAAACTAACATGAGCATAAAGCAATCATACGTTCTTTGATTTATTATAGTGTTATAGGCTTTAAAACCGTTACAGACTTCATTATTTATATATCCCTCCTCCTCCTTCCCCCAATCGATTGAAAACCAGAAGAGAAGAGGGGAGGTCTTCTGGTGTAAGCGGGAATAAGTTTAGGTATCTCCTCCAGACATTGCTATCAATACATGCAGTCCACCTGAAGCTGAACTTTTCTAAGACCGACAGTTAACGATGGTGTCATGTGGCAAGCACAATGACCAATCACCCTTACCTCGACAACGCACTTAGGGCCAACCTATAAATCCACAAGTTCCAAATCCCAATCTTCACCGGGACTCGAACTCGAGACCTCTCGGTTCGGAAGCAAATTCTTTACCACTTGACCACCAAGTTAATGAGAGGTCCAAACGAAAGGATTTGTTTTTGTGCTGGCCTAATAACACGGAAATCATTCAATTGCACCAAGTCAAAGGACATTATCCTAACCTGTTGAGAAGTGTTTTAAATTATACAGGAACATTGGTACGTTAGTCTATCTATTGAGATATCCACTCATTCTTAACGAGATATCACTGCAATCGATCCATTTGTTATTTCAGGAAATCAACACGGAGATATCTCAGTTTGAGAAGCTAATAGCCACGAACTGTCACTCTGGGCTCAAGTTTCTACTCTGTGGAGTTTATTCCCCTTTTTGTGTCCGGAATGCCGCGTCGGACATTCCTTTCACTTTTCCTTGCAAAGAGATTTGTGAAGAGGTAAGCCCCGTTTTTTTTTTTTTATTTCTACAGAAAAATTCTCAATTTCCGCTATAACTTCATATTAGAAAAAAAACGGCAAGGTTTGGGGTACGAAAACCAAAATAAAATAAGTGATCTATTTTCCTTACCCCAAAACTACAGAATCTCTAGTTTTTTTGTTCAAATCAAACAAACTATATGACGTAAAAATCATACAGCACAAAGTAACATTTGTAATTATCTGAAAGTTTATTAAAATTAGAACAATAGTACAGTTTCAGAATAGATGCATTAATATTCAAATATAAGGGCCAAACATTAACTATCGTAGGCAGAAAAATAAAAATTGTGTTGGAATCTTTAGACTTTCTAAGCCCTGTGAATTTAATCTGAGATTATTAAAGAACAATACTCATCTACTTTCGACAGGTCAGAAAGTCATGTGAGCCCCACTACCGGAAACTGTATCACCAACTGCCCTGGCCGAACAAGCTACAGTGTCACCGCTATCCCTCAGCCGCCAGCAGTGACACGACGTGCGTCATGCCAACTGACCCAATGGCTTTCTAATGGCGCTACTGCAAACATTAACTCCAGGCGGAAGAGTGTTGTTTTTTTTTTTTACACATGTGTAGATGCCAGTCGTTCTAGTAGGCCTCAACACTGACCAGCAACGTCGTAACCTGACGGCAGTGGACACCAGTAGCTCATTGCCACGCACGTCGTACAGAACTGTGACGTGGCAACGAGCTATTGGTCGCCACTGCCCACAGGTTTCGAGGTCAAAGGTTAGCGTTCAGGCCTTTTAGGAGGAATGGTCTTGGTAGATGTAGTTTAAGAGTTCAACATTGCCTAAGTTCTACAGTTTCGGCGGTTTCTTTACGTTAGAATGTTTATCAAGTTTCTATGTCAACGCTGAACTTACTGGAAACGTGTTGGGCACATAAAGCATTTCGAGTTTTCTTTTTATAAATGTCTATATCGAGGTTTGAATAAACTCTTCTTTAACAACAAAAAAAAAAAAAATACGTTCTAGACTATATGTAGGTTTGTGTTTAGTGTCGGCTTTCCCATTAATATTGAACGCTACTTCTCTCGATGTTTCTAACGCCTCTAGCCATAAGTCGATGTGGTATGATTTTTATTCCCTTGTGTTCCAGCTTTTTTATACAGGGAATGTTTTTTTTTAAACAATTGTGTGACTACTTATCACTACTAACAACTAAGAAAGTGCGCACCCTAAAGACACAAGCTACACCTAAGTTTATTTCTATATAAACAAGAAAAATGTACAAAATACTTTAAAAAATTAAAGATTATATTGAGTGAAGGGAGAGCACCGTTCAATCACTGCCATATCTCTAAAACAATGGTTTAACTTCCCTTTTCCCTATATCTATCAGAATGAACTTATTAGCACTTATTAATAAACTAATTGGTTATTTTTATTTCATTAATGATTCATGTGTTGTCATCGACAATGAATAATTGTGCAAAATTGTAACTTCATTCTATAACGCATACTGTAAGAAGACAAATGTAAAAGAATTTGGTATATAGAAGACACATTGATTCAGTATGAGCTTTGTAATAAATATATATTTCTATTTAATAGGTGTCTAAAATAGGATGAGCTGTTTGAATAAGTAGACCAAGTTCAGTGTAAATGTTAGTCAAGGGGTTGATTAATTAAAACTTAGTTCCAATGTTTTCATTACAAACCCCGATCTACCCAGTTAAAAAAACAACATATTTTTACTAGAAATAAGCACGTAATAATTTACAGAGATGGTGATTAGATTCATGTGTATAGTAGAAATGGACATTTTCCGCTTTCCACTAAACTCTAAACATATATTTATTTATAACATTGATTCAATATATTTTATTGTGAAATATTTTGCGTTGTCTTTCACGATAAACAAAACCTGCACATTATAAAGACATGGATTAATAGATACGACTGCAAGATTTGATCGAACACAGATCAACGATGAGCGAATCAAATATAGGCGTATGATAAAACAAATGCTTCACGCGAAGTGGGACGTGGGTTTTCCAAGACTTTTTGAAGCATTCTTCAAAATGAATTTGAAACGCTTTTATAATTCTTTTCTCAATGGTCACTGATTCAACAGGTCAAAAACGTTGGTAAGTGTCATGCGGACGACTTAAGAACTAATCAAAAATAAAGTCAGAAAAATTTAAAGGAAGTTAAATTTGTGAGCAAAGATCATAAAATTCAAAAGAAATAATTAAACAGATAGTCTTCAAGCGAAAAAAAAACAACAACAATAAAAGGAAACTAGAAACTAAGCATCATAAGTAGCTATACTTTCTATTTTTAGCACAATAAAACAATATAAAGACGAATATTTTTGTATCAAGAAATAATGAGATGAATAACAATTGCATTCTTTTACATAAGATCAATATGCACATTTGCATTCCTAGTGTAGTGTACATATTACCGGCCTTGTACGAAATCCAAGCAGTCTATAGATTTCGCACCTTTCCGGTACCATAGACCTATATATAGAAACATATATAAAAGAAAGGAAATGTATAACAGATACATAACAGATAGATGATGTGTGATCTGGAACAAATAAGTATAAATATAGTATAAATAGTTCAACATAACATCGTAACGCAATGCTATTTAAAAACAAAGCAGGCGTGAGAAAAAAGAAGCCATTGGTCAGTACCTATAACACAAGTCTTGTAGAACGAGTCCCAGTGTGACAGTACCAGAGAGATCCTATTTGGCCTGAGTTTAGCAGGGCGCGGGGAGTTGGGCGCCGTCCTGGACTTGACTTCGGGTGGGCCTAGTTCCATGTCCATCCTGGCATCACTGTCGCAGACGGGAATGACCCTGCGCCTGCACGTGCTGCTCTTCTTGACCAGATGGCAGCACTCGAAAAACACCATAGGTTAGAGGGCAGAGAAAAATACGTCGATGACGTCATCGATAGGTGCGCTGAAGCAAGTGGTTCATGTTTTTTTGATTCAATAATGTTATCTTCTTAACAATACCCTACCTTCTGTTGTATGGCGATGTAAATATTGTTTTTTTTTCCTTCCGCTAACGTACAATATATAATCTACAAGCACATCCAACAGCATATCTCGAGACAATATTTAAAATATGACTTCTGAAGAGCATATTCACAACCATTAGACCATCTGGCGCACACAAACACACACACACACAAATTGATTACTGATCACAACTATTCTCACACTGGGGCAAGTGTGTCTCTTAAAAATAACTGATATATGACTACGATAAGAGGGAGGGGTACTTATCAGGCCAAAGGCGATCAATGCTTTAAGAAAATACATTTTGGTCAGTACATGTTAACTCTTTCTCTCCTAATTAACGATACCATCATCGATGTGACCTCATGAAATTAAATTAATATTAAATTTTATAAACTTGACTTTGTGTTATATAAAAAGAGCATGCATTTCCCTTTACTTCTATACCAAGTACAACATTTTCTGATAACAAACAACAATGCTATTGAAGCCTAATCATAACAGGTTAGTGAAATGGTAATGAGCAGAAAGAAGAAATACCTTGGAAACGTGCAAAAATAATTACGGAGAGAAAGAGTTAAACAGTCACACGGAAAAAGTACATGAAGATGAAAAGTCTACTAAATGGGATAAATGGAGAAGTCAAAATGGGAGTACTTCGTGTGAAAAAAAAAATCTCTATGCAATACTTAAAAGATAAACAGCCTAATTGAGGAATACTTGGCGCTGCCTTCACGAGAAATTCAGAATCTTTGACTTAACACTAACAGCAGAGAACCCTCACAACAACAGCAGCAAATCTTAGACTCGAAAAAAAACAAGTGGCAGAAAATTCCAAAAGGCAACTAACAAATGACAAGAACAAGCAGGGAATCTTTAAATAGCTTGTATTCTATATGAACGATATATGTAATGTACAGTCTTCGTGTATTCTATATGAACGATATGTAATGTACAGTCTCCGTTATCATAGCAGAAATAAAAAAAAAAACATGTTTAGAAGTTATCAAAGTTCCAAAAAATTGCAGTGAACATCTCTTATGAAACAAAGGTGTGTTGTTTTTTTTTTAAATAAATAAATAAAAATGATTGGGTTCGTTCAATAGACATGCTATTAACATTTTGGCTAGATAGAACCAAATGGCGTGTGCCACGTTACAAAGAAATGTTTCTACGAAATCATATTAACTCATATCAACTTATATTCACAAATGTTTACCAAAGAAAAGCAACATGGTTTTCACAATCAGTGAGATCATTATTGTTTAATGGTCTTTTATAGGTGAGTGCTGCACACAATATAATATCTAAAGTTCTAGACAGTACAAAGTCGAACACAGTTCTGGTTATTTACCAAATGGTTCTGAAAACTGAGTTTTATAATGATTTACAAGTCAAATTTCTTTAATGTCATCCACATATGTCGTCAACACGGAATGTAGGCCCTATCATTCTAATTTGTTGATAGTGGTTGAGACTTTCTCCAGTGAGAGCCGTAATAAGAGAATAAAATTCTATTTCAACTTTCAACAAAACACTTTCACTTAAAATATTTCTCATTTCATTAAACACAAACTCTTTAAACGTTGTCATTACTCTCTGTCATAAAAATTTCTGGATCGAGTTCAAATTTAAATTGAAATTTCAAACAAAACAAGTGATAAGATAGACCTGGGAGTGGGTCCGTACAAAAGTAAGCAACATAAAATTAAAACCTAACACATATAGACCCTTAGAGTTGGTTCCTACAAAATAAGGTAACAAAATAAAAACCTAAAACAGATAGAAAGAGTTGGTCCTTACAAATTTAAGTAACCTAAACTAAAAACCTAAGTCTCATGCATACTTCCTAGATCTCACTAAGCCTAAGAGGACCTAGATCTAAAAGATATATGTGCTCACTAGTCTAAAAGAACCTAGATCTAAAAGATATATGTGCTCACTAGCCTAAGAGGACCTAGATCTAAAAGATATATGTGCTCAAGAGGACCTAACTCTAAAAGATATATGTGTTCACTAGCCTAAGAGGACCTAGATCTAAAAGATATATCTGCTCACTAGTATAAGAGGACCTAGATCTAAAAGATATATGTGCTCACTAGCGTAAAAGGACCTAAATCTAAAAGATATATGTGCTCATTAGCCTAAGAGGACCTAGATCTAAAAAATATATGTGCTCAATGGCCTAAGAGGACCTAAATCTAAAAGATATATGTGCTCACTAGCCTAAGAGGACCTAGATCTAAAAGATATATGTGCTCACTAGCCTAAGAGGACCTAGATCTAAAAGATACATGTGCTCACTAGCCTAAGAGGACCTAGATCTAAAAGATATATGTGCTCAAGAGGACCTAGATCTAAAAGATATATGTGCTCAAGAGGACCTAGATCTAAAAGATATATGTGCTCACTAGCCTAAGAGGACCTAGATCTAAAAGATATATGTGCTCACTAGCCTAAGAGGACCTAGATCTGAAAGATATATGTGCTCACTAGCCTAAGAGGACCCAGATCTAAAAGATTTATGTGCTCACTAGCCTAAGAGGACCTAGATCTAAAAGATTTATGTGCTCACTAGCCTAAGAGGACCTAGATCTAAAAGATTTATGTGCTCACTAGCCTAAGAGGACCTAGATCCACTTATTATCTCTTCTACACATACTTTCTAGTGAAATGAACATTGAGGCCGCCCAGTGAAATTCGATGTAATGAGGCCGCCCAGCGAAGCTCGATGTAAGCTACCTTATTGAAGTTAAATATGGCTCAGTGTATTTAATTCACAAGTTTCACAACAAAGGAAAAGAATGTCCACAATTTGATAGGAACATGAAGCACTTGATTCAATTAAAATAATCAAAGCGAACTCAATGTCAGCAATTCTAACAGAACAAGTCATCTAGATCCAACATCAAACACTTGATGTAATAAAATACTTAGAATGTAAATCTCAGTATTGACCATATAGTATGCCCTTCATACAGAACAGGTTACCTAGATCTAGTAACACATTGAAAACCAATTGAATTGTCATTCTCACAAATGATACCTGAATTCACCTGTCACACAGATATATTCACACAAACACACACAAGAGATATCTAATACGGATAGCAGGACAGCTCTTTTTCCAAACAGCTATTAAGTATCTAAAAATAAAGTCTGATGGAATACATTAGTCATTAAAACATTGTGTTGATTGATCTGTTTGTGTGTGTGTGTGTGTCATAAGTGCAAACAGACGAACTAACAACAGACTGGCATGTGTGGCCCATTGGTCAAAGTCGTTGTACTCGTACACCCTTTGTTCTAGTTCTCTCACTTCAAGCTGACACCTTGTCGAACATTGATAGAACACATCACATTGGACTAGGAGAACATACCGCCATTTAGATAACGCGCATGTTTCACTCAATGGTCACGGAAAGTTAAGTACGGTAAAGGTGATTTAAATATCAATGGAAACTTGTTTTTGCTCGTAGACCAGAAGTCCGCGACTAAGGTTCTAGTTGAAATGTATCATTTGTTGCAATCTGGTGATGTCAGCTATAGAGATGTAAAATAGATGTTATAGACATTTTCTATACCAGAAGATGATGAAGAGAAAAAAAAAAAATCATTTTCTCTAATTTTCCTTAGTATGACAACAAAAAACATAATATAAGCGAGGCACCAGTTTCGCCGCTGAAACGAAGATCATCACAGATGGTGCACAATATATTGTCTAGCAGAAGAGCCGAAATACCAGTGGAAAAACAAAGAATGAATGTTGGTAAGTGTAAAAAAGATGCAGCTGCAAGACAAGAAGGCCATGATTGGTCTGCTGTTTTATTTCCTTTTGCTTTATATGTTATTGTGTTTCGAGTGTCCCTTCAGAATTATTACAACTTCCTGGCCGAAATCTCCAGCAAGACGGTGGGGAACACCTCGTAGGGCAGGGTTCGAAACCCAGACTAAAAAGTTAAAGGGCCCAATATAAAAGAACAAAGCGGCCATTGGTTGTGCGAACACAAAGTGCTAGGCCTTTGATACATGTAAGAGTTGGCATGAGTTAAGTACCGAATACAAAGCAACACAGGCAGAGCTGTAACCTGGTCGATGTATGCACATGATGAGGTGAGGAGTAAAACAGACATCTGTTTTCATCAACACATTCCTCGCCAGTCCCCACAACAATTAGCTACCCGAATTTGAACTGTTCCGCTTCGGCTAGCAAGTGGCCCCAGAGGCTCACACCGAAGCTGGTCCCAACTAGGGCACGACAATTACTCTAAAACCACTAGTCGTGTTTATACTAACGTTAATTGACCACAATAGTAGCTGACAATGTGATCTTTTGTTTACAGACAATTGTGCAGTGGTTCCCCCCCCCCGGCCAAAAAGAAAACACTTCGACGCCCCCCTCTTTTTTTTTAAAGCCAGATCTGGGGGAGCGCCAAATTTTATTAATATGGTGTGGTGGCTTAGAGAGCGCTCAATTAGCAAACCAAGAGTATCGTAATAAAATCACACTGGGGGGAGGGGAATCATTGAACTACCACATCTCGGACACAACAGCTAGAGCCAGTCGTACGTTGTACTGGTCACATATCACCATTGTAAACCAATTCCGACAAATACAATTGAATTTGCACCACATACGACATATATTTCTACCATTCAGCACACACTTCTTGATTTCAAGTGATGTCGCGAGATGTAGTCCTACTTGCCCCCAAAACTTCTTGATTACTTAAACTTCGATCATCAAAGGAAATTACAAAATCGGTACATTTCTACATCATCGACTTGAGCATGAGGCATACTGCGAGTTTTACGGTTAGACATACTCTCATAGAGTCACAAGTAACTCAGAATAAATACCACAGTCTCAAGAAACTTGTCTCCAGTGAAAAGAGCGCTCTGCAAAAAGACACTTTAGAAACACTCAACACTAAGCTCCTGTTTCGAGGTTAATTACGCCAACTAAAGAGCACCACCACAAACCACGCTGATTAAAACCACACACAAATAGATCGATAGTTTAAGATCATGTGAATGGTAGATGTAGAGAAACAGCTAATTAGAGTTGAGCAAACCACGTGACGTTACAAGCATGTGATCGTCAGGCCAACTCATTGAGTTCAGCAAGGAGAATGCCATTTACTCTTCTATATTTCGGGAAATTGTGATAATTGTCCGGGGAGCCATAGAAAGTGTGAGTGTGTGTAAGAAAGAGAGAGAGAAAGAGAGAGAGAAATAGAGCACGGGAAAACCTCCAGTAAATGTACGCACATAATTTCATTAGACATTCTCAAGAGACTTTCTTTTTATTGTTATGAAGAGATATTGAAAATCAGCCGTTATGGTTGTTGTCATTTTGGAGCACGCGTCCATTGAAATCTTTCAAAAAGAATGGACAAACAATGCTAGGACAGAGAGAAAATGAGAGAGAGAGAGAGAGAGAGAGAAATAACACAAGAGAAAAAGAGTAAACACATGAGAAATAGAAAACACATGAGAAAAAAAGAGAGAGAGCGAGATTAGGCAGACAGACAGACAGACAGACAGATAGATAGATAGATAGATAGATAGATAGATAGATAGATAGATAGATAGATAGATAGATAGAAGATAGATAGACAGATGGAAGTAGAACAAGTAACAAGAAAATGAAGAAAGGGAATCAAGAGAATGTCGACTTCTATGGTACCTAGAAAGACAGAGAGAAAGAAAGTGACAGAATTTACACACAAGTGAAGTGCCCCCCCTTTCCCCCGGTTAGTAGCTGGGACAAAGAACAAAGCAACATCGCATTCAAGTCAGAGACGCTGACGATGGAAAGGCCACACTCTGCCTCTAACATCACAAGACCAGCCTTCACCTGGAACCCCCAAAGAAAGAGGGTACGGCCCCTTGATTTGGATGCAGACACCGAGTACATTGGGACAGTTGCAGAGACTCGTCCAGAACCAAGACTCCTGACGAAAGCAGAGAGGATGCCGATAATGAAATTACTATATAGAGAAATAGAAAACTAGAAAAGACTATTAAAAGACCGACGAAATACCACAACCACATCATAAACCACATTTTATTGTAGACAAAGTTTATATAAATATATATATAGTTCGTCCATCGTGGTTCGATGATGGCCACTTTGTCATCCAGGGGGGCTGAGGGCTTTGCACTGGGGTTTTGTGCGTGCTTCCTCATGTGTTTAAGTTGTGACGTACAAATTAGTTCATTAAAAGAAAAATCAAATAACATTCAAATATACATTCACATTTTTTTTAGTAATTTAAGATTTTCATGTGATAATTTATATTAAACAAATAAAACAGAATATATAAATCATTTTTCCCCTTCCAATAAAAAAAAAAGAAACAAGACATAGTCCCATTAGCTTTTAGTCATACTAACAGTAATAATCAATTGTTTTAACGAAGGCAATTTTGGTTAGTACACGCCATGAAATGCTATTTCACAGATAAGTATAGCCGGTGAAATTTAGATTGGGTCTTACACAAAAAAGTTACACGAATTTGCAGTCGAATCAAGTTAATCAAACCACATCGTTTTGGTCATAATAACCTTCTTGTCTGATTAACCGGATTCGAATATATAATGATTTGCTTCGGTACCGAAGAATTTGGGTGAAGTACTTCTATGATTCAATTGACTGGTTGTCCGATAAACCGGATTTGACTGTAATAATGTATAAAGATGGGTGAACACAAATTTGAATATTTTATACTTCCACAAAGAAGCATAAGGTTTTGAGTTACTTATAAATATAAATCAGTCACTTTTTCTAGTTTATTTAATTGCCTGGCTAATTTATTACTAACGAATTTCGTAACTAAATTAGCAGCTATTCGTGACAGATTAATCAGTATCGACCACACAATTAGCCTACTAACAACCTGTTACTTTTTTATCAATGAAACCCCACTCCCATCCATGGTTATTCTAATTTACACCAACAAAGAACGCAAATATCGATATTTTATTTGCGCCTCGAGATGAATGAAACATTAAAGGGAAATAACTCGCGCACAACTAGTAGTAGTGGATTATGCAATAGTGGTAGAACTTATCCAAGCAGAAGTCTAAAAAGGGTACGTTTACACTGAGTCGTTAACTGCACGGATTTCTTCGTGCTGCTTGTAGATATAAAACAAAAGGTGTTTGAGATTTTCACAGTGGATTAAACAATGTCAAGGACGCTCGAGCTTCAACGCTGCCAACTAAATCAGAGCTACAAAACGAAAGAGATTAGAAAAATTAATTCTGCAGTGCTAAAAAGTGCACAATGATAACATTATACCTGTTTAAAAAAAGTATAACTTATCAACACCAAATAGCTTGCCATTTATGGAATGGCCTTCATTTATGAAAATCTGCAATAAAGATGCATTATTTTATGGCATTTTACGCCCGAGAGTATATCCTTTCCCTATACAACTTCTCGTGTGTCTTAAAAGGTCAGTCAATATGGAGATCGAAGCCACAACATTCGCGTTATTAGTCTGAAGTTAATGGTTCCATTTTTTTCCCTCGAGTTCTCGACCAACTGGCAACCTTAAAATTCTATTTATGAAGACAGTTTAAGCTTATAGTCACATTCTCAGGAATAAGCCACAAGGTTTGCCCACTACAAACACTGGCATTGTATAACTGCAACTTTTAGACAATTACAAAGTGATACTGGAGCCACTTGTAGGCCAAAACAAGATGGCATGTACTGGGCCTATTATGGACTAATACTGGTGCTTCTAAGGTCACTCTGAATTAAATTTTGAATGGTTCTTAGGTTACCGTAGGGCGCCTCTCTGTCCAACCAGCTCTGACATTAGTTTGGGAAAAGTAAAGTTCGTCGTGCTAACCACATGACACCCTCAATAACCGTGGGCCACAGAAACAGATACCCTTTACATTATCTGCCCCATAGATCGCAAGGTCTGAAAGGAGGAACTTGGGTCACAAATGATCCAATATAGTGTGACAGGTAGTCATTAATGAGCCAATATAGAGTGTGATAAAGATGCCACTAAATGAATACCTGGTAATACTGGAGCCACCAATGGACCAATATAGTTTGACGCAGTAGCCACTAATGGACCAATATAGTGTGTAGCCACTAATAGACCAATATAGTATGACGCAGTAGCCACTAATGGGCCAATATATTGTGACGCAGTAGCAACTAATGAACCAATACTTTGTGATATTGGAGCCACTTATGGACCAATATAGTGTGACGCAGTAGCCACGAATGGACCAATACTTTGTGATATTGGATCCACAAATGGGCCAATATAGTGTGACGCAGTAGCCACTAATAAGCCAATACTTTGTAATATTGGAGCCACTAATGGACCAATATAGTGTGACGCAGTAGCCACTGATGGACCAATATAGTGTGATGCAGTAGCCACTAATGGATCAATATAGTGTGACGCAGTAGCCACTAATGGACCAATACAATTATATACTAGAAGGTCTTAAGTAAAAAAAAAGACATTATCTCTTATTTCTAATATTGTCATGCTCTCTCTCTCTCTCTCTCTCTCAAAAACAATTGGGATGTAGGGCAGGGGGGTGATTAAAGTTGTTGATATTGTTTTAACTGTTTATTTAAAGTTTTCTATTATTATTGCACTAACAAATTGAGTGTCTATAACATTTTAAAATCTTAATTGTCTACTGGGATGGTGTAAAGGTCATAAAAGTGTAGGTGAACTTCTACTTCTACTGCCTTCGCCTAATTCGATTCTGGAATGTGAGTTCAGCCCAGACAAAAGTGATCCTCTAATTTCGGCTAAAAGGTCTTCAACATAAACGTCTAAATTTAGCAAACCTGAATGTGCCAGTGTATGCAATGAGTAATGGCGGCCAACCGTCACTTATGGCAACTGATTCTGATTTATCAACCCTTTCCTTTCATACCCCTCCCCCCAACCCATCCCTGGGTAAACAGAATCATCTGCAGTCTCCAGAGAACTTGCGGAATTGTAGCTGCGATGTTGTTTTTGTGTGCATGAGATAATTGCTTTGTCTTCATTCTGGACATGTCCTCTGTTGTCCTGGGTTGTCCTGATTGTTTAGAGGACATTGAAGTGTTAAGATAAATAGGTGATATAAACTGCAGGGGTTATCAGGTGAGTGTGTGTGTGTGTGTGTGTGAGAGAGAGAGAGAGAGAGAGAGAGAGGGTAAACATAGCTTTACATCTCACATTACAAGATGAGAACTACTACTGCCATCTATTGCCAATGTCTGGTTCTTATTGTATGGTATTTGATGCCATTAGCAATTGAGTATGTAGATCTTCTCTTTGACCAAATAAACAGCAAATAAAATGAGATAAAAGGGAAACAACTACAATACAAAACAAATAAAGCCAAAACATGCAATAATTCTTCACTAAACATTTTTAATTATTAATTGGACAATCAAAGCACAAATTGAAAGCGCATCACGTCCGGCCCCATCCCCGTTGTGATTTTTTTTAAACAAACACCCCCCCCCCCCCAAAAAAAAACAACAACAAACAATAAGATTCACGTCTATGCTTATAAAACAAAATCAATACCATATCGCTTCAATCACATATCTAATGTCTGCGGCATAATTTTATTACAATGTATATTTCCTTACAGAAAGAAATAAGGAAAATGGGTGATTTCAATGTATAAAGCTAAAAATACATTCCATGGCATTAAAAATAGAGAATTTTTTTAATTAATTTTTTTTCCAATTCTCGCGATTCGAAGATCTAACATACGAGCACATCGTCCTTCACCTATCCCTTAGTCTGTAGTAACCTTGACTAGAATTTCTTTCAACGAAAGGCCCATCCATTCTGGTACTGTTCCACCCAGGAAGGTCTTTGCGAGACCTGAGGACATCGCGATATGGCCATATACTTAAAGTTAGCATTTTCTGACTGCGGTCAGCAGGTCATCCTTGGGCCAAATCGCCATTAAGATTGTGTTTCAAATTTCCTTAAGTAGATTAGTATGAAAACGAAAAAAGATATTTTCTTATCTTCTTATCTTATATAATACAGACGTTACTTCAAAAAAGATGATTACGTCCTACGCGTCATGCATTTAGTCATGCATATTAACCAATGACTTAAATTCTGCCAAGTCACTGGTTTTTCTGGCTAGCTCAGGCAACCCATTCCATGCTCTAATAGCACTAGGGAAGAAGGAGTATTTGTACAAATTTGTCCTAGCATATGGGACGAGGAATGTGCCTTTATTTTTGTGTCTTTCAGAGTATTATTAAATTTTGTTTTTGTATTTGAAGATTATGGTTCAGTGTTTTATGTATAATTGCTACTTTACTTTTGAGTCTTCTGTCCTGAAGGCTTTCTAAATTTAGTGATTTTAGTGATTTTACTAATGGTGTTACCCTAGTCAAATGTGAATATTCATTTGTTATGAATCTCACTGCTCTATTTTGTGTTTGTTCCAATTTCTTAATGTTTTCTTGAGTTGAGGGGTCCCACACGGTGGATGCATATTCTATTATTGGCCTAACCAAGGTTAAATAGCATTTTAGTTTTATGTTCTTATTTGATTTATAAAAATTTCTTTTAATAAACCCTAATGCTTTGTTGGATTTTTTTATAGTTTCATCAATATGTGGATTCCATGATAGCTTTTCATTTATTATAACACCTAGGTATTTTGAGTTTTTAGTCTGTGTTACTGGTTTGCCATGAATAAGATAAGTGGAATTTATTTGTTTTAGTTTTTTTGTTACTCTTAACAACTGACATTTTTCTGGGTGGAAAGACATGCTCCAATTTGATTCCCATTTCTGTAATTCATCTAATTCACTTTGTAAAATATCTGTGTCTTGTTCTGTTTTTATTGTTCTATATATTATGCAATCGTCTGCAAATAATCTGACTTTTGTTCCTGAACTAATGCAATTTGGTAAATCATTTATGTAAATTAAAAATAGTGGTGGACCCAAGACTGTTCCTTGAGGTACACCTGAGTTTACTGTTATTGGTGTTGATTTAGAGCCATTTATTATTACAGTTTGTTCTCTCCCTATCAGAAAATCTTTAATCCACTGATGCAGTGGACCGTTAATGCCGAAATATTTTAATTTTTTAAGCAAACTATGGTGGTGAACTTTGTCAAAAGCCTTGGAAAAATCTAGTAAGATAGCATCTATTTGTTCACTATTATCTAAACCTTTTGAAAAATCATCAATTAGTCCTATTAGTTGTGTTTCACATGATCTATATTTCCTAAATCCATGTTGGTATGGGGTGAGGACATTATGTTTGTCTAAGTGGTTTATGAAATTGCCACATATTATGTGTTCTAGGATTTTACATGTGATGCTGGTAAGTGATACTGGTCTGTAGTTTCCTGGATCAGATTTTTCTCCTTTTTTAAATAGGGGGGTGACATTAGCTTCTTTCCAGTCCTTTGGTACTCTGCCCTGGTTAAGCGATGCCTGAAAGAGTATTTTGAACACTGGGGCTAGCTCATTGCTTAGTTCTTTGAGTAATCTAGCTGGAATACCATCAGGTCCAGACGCTTTATTTGGTTTGGTGTTGGCTAATAGTTTTTTAATTCCATTTTCTTGTACTACTAAATCTTCTATGTTGTCTACTTGGTTCAAATTAAGAAATATGTCTTTGTCTCCTGGGGCTGAGAATGCTGATGCAAAGTATTTGTTTAGGATGTTTGCTTTAGTTTCATTATCATTATGTATTATGTTATGTTCATCTTTTAATGGCGCTATGCCTGTTGTTTCCATTTTCTTAGACTTAATGTATGACCAGAGGTTTTTGTTGTTATCTTTAGATATTACATTGTTTATGTATTCACTCTGCAGCTGTCTGCTTACTTTTTGGGTTAGGTGTTTAATTTTTAGATACTTTTTGTAAACTCTTTCTGCCTTGGTTTCTTTAAATTTTCTATATAGGTTTTCCTTCTGTTTACAAAGCTTCTTTAGTCTATTATTAAACCAGCATTTATTTATTTTGTTTGATGTGTATTTAGTTGGTATATGATTTTCTATAATGCTTTTAAGATGGTTTTTAATGAAATTCCAGAGGTCATCGACTGGTTGGTTAATGTCTTTTTCTAATAAGAATGTTTGTTGAAAGTTTAATGCAGCTTGGTGTAGTTGTGTTAGGTTACATTTATTCCAGAGTAAGATTTTTCTTTTGGTTTTTGTATTGGCTACTGCTTTTATCTGACTGTGTATTTTTATGATCTCATGGTCTGATAGACCAGGGATAATATCATAATCAAGTACTAATCCAGGTCTGTTGGTTAAGAAGAGATCTAATGTGTTGTTTAATCTAGTTGGCTTTTTAATGATTTGATCTAAACTTAGGTTGTGTAAAGTTTCTATGAAAAGCTCATTTATGTCCTTAAGGTTTTGGTGTTTATCTATGGTTAGTGTTTTCCAATTTATATCAGGTAGGTTGAAGTCACCCATAATCCAGAAAACTGCATTTTTATTTGTCTCTTTAAGTGTAGTAATTTGATTACATAGTTCCTGCATGTATTCTAAACTAGAATTTGGTGGTCTGTAAATGCTGCCTATTATAAGGGATGTTGAGGTGGTATTAATTTTACAAAATGTAGATTATATGTTTTTTGAGTTAGGTAAGGTAATTTCTTCTGCTATAAGAGTGTTTTTTATTGCTAAAAGAACCCCTCCATGATTATCAGCCCTATCTTTTCTAAAAATTTCATAATTACTATTGAAAATTTCTGTATTATAAATTTCAGGAATTCTGGAATTAAGTTGTATATTTATAGTGTATGTATCAAAACCGCTTGACCTATTTTGATACAACTTTGCATAATTGTTCCTTAGATCATGGCGGAGACCGTACGTTTGATGTCCCTTACACAACCGGAAGGGGGGGGGGCGCAAAAGTATATTGCAAATACCTAAATTTATCTCTGTTAAACAACGAAACTGTGTAACAAATCGGGTAAACACAGTATTTTATATTTGATATGAATATGTCGGCTGAACGGGTAAACCCATTTTCACTCTACTTTCATTTTCATGGCAAAATAAATAACGTGAAGGGAACATTGAACAACATTCGCTATGTCTGACACCGATCTAGAAATCTAGACCTATATCTAATTCACAAGATCAGTGATACAAAAACTATGACCCGCAGGCCATGTATATTTATACACTTGCCGGATATGACACGCGGCCTGCAGGTCTTAGTTTGTGTATCACTGATCTAGTGCATATATACATATTGTAGTAACTCCAGTTGCGGACTGAAAGGATTAATGTGTGCGGCCTACTGATTCACACCAATCAGGTCAATCACACAGGTCAACGGCTGTCGATAGACAAGGGACAGTACTGCTAATAACCGCAAGCATGACCTGTGTTGTTGTCATGTGATCAAGAGCCTTCACGGTCGAGAGACAATGTGTAAAGAAAGGACAGTTGAGAGTCCAGAAACGCAAGGCATTAGGACTGTGGTACCTTGTGAGCCCTCGAAAATGTAGCTGTACGAGCTAGAGAGACTAGTAATGTTTAGTTAGGCAGTTCTGTTAAGTACAAGAAAGCATTTGAATTAGATGTACTCGATTGTGTTGAATTGGCTGTCGATGTATTTGTAATTAAACCGCCACATTGTTTATTGAATCTCTTGTTGTCAAGTTCTTGTATTAGATGTGCTGTGTTGTGTTTAGCAGTGTATGCAGAAGGCCTGATAGAGAAGATCGTAACAATATATATGTATCAACTGATTGGTATGAGCAATACACATGATCTCTGCATTCCCTTTCAATGACATTCTTTAATATTGTTTTCCCGACGTTTCTTTTGTCAGCTTAGATTTTTTTTTAACCTAGTTCTATTCCCTTCATAAAGGTCCCTTAAGAGCCCTGTGGATCAGGGGCGGACTGGGTGTCAAAATCGGCCCGGGCATTTCTATAAAATTCGGCCCACAAATTCTCTATCATGTGATGGGCATCTATGTCTAGGTGTATCGGTCCTTAAAAATCATTGTTAAGTTTGATAATGTATCGATATGCATGAATACAGTGAGCTGTATATCTTAATAAGCAATATAGCGTCTTTTTAAATCAGCAATTATTTCCTAAAAAGATGAAGCCTACTAGTAGCACTGTCTACATTCTACATTTTATTTTCGGAAAATGTGTTTAATTAAAAAAGTATTACATTGTAATGTCTGTGAAAGACTTTTGTTTAAACACGACCCTCAAAGGGCCTTCTATAAAAATAATAATAATAACATAATAAGAACATTATAAAACCTTTAACAACTTGATATGTGCCATAGTGACTTCGATCAGGCATTTCGGTGGCCCTACCGGCCCATTTGGGTTCCGGCCCACCGGGCATTTGCCCAAATGCCCATATAGCCAGTCCGCCCCTGCTGTGGATCTTATGATATGGCCGTACAGTCGTAGCATGACTAGAAGGCCACCACGTGACCCTATCGCCGTTATGACCCGGTGCTAGATTTCCTCAATTTGTGATGCGGTTTTATATAAGAGACATACGATACTTCTGTAGAACCTCGATTCTATAACAGCTAGGGAAAAAAAGAGATAAATAAAAGTGCACTAAACTACAGAGAACTGAGAAGGGGCGTGTCGTCCTACTTTGAACTTTGAAACAAGAAATACAACTGTATGCAAAGAAAGGTAAACCAGAAACACGGATTCACCTCGTCTGCACTAAAAATCCCCGGTGGCAAGTAGCCTGCTGGCAGCAGCCGGTGGTAAGAAGACTGCTGGAAGGAGTCACTCCACTTCTCAAATACACTAGACCCGTAGAAGTAATAAAAAAATGTTCCATTCTCAAAAGTGTTCACTACTTTAAGGTAGACCCTAGGCCAGAATCAAACTGACTTTTCTGAGACTTATCGGTTAGCATTAAGGAAAAAAAATGAAATAGGTGTTTCTGGCCTGGTCGCCATTTACATTCTCAGCTCACGTTCCACGAGTCGCAATCAGCGAAAATAAACTAAACTAACATCGCCGAATTGAATGTAGCGGGACCTAGAGGCTCCTTCTTCCCTAGCGCTCTTAGAGCATGGAATGGGTTGCCTGAGCTAGTCAGGAAAACCAATGAATTGGCAGAATTTAGGTCATTGGTTAATATGCATGACCAAATGCATGACTCGTAGGACGTAATCATATTCTTTTTTGAAGTAACGTCTGTAATATATAAGATAGGATAGAGGCTACATTATGTATTTGTGGTCAGATGTTGGGGAGAAGGGGGGCGGGTTGCACCACAGAAAGTAGTTTTGGCATCACTTTTTAAAAATGTGATATGACTTTTTATTTTTTTTTACAATCGTGGAAAAAAACAAACAAACATATTTCAATACTTGATTGGACTGCATTATGAAACGTGGCTATTTAAACAGAATGACTAAATGGGACACAAAATGGTCTCTGCACTGACATACATAATCGAATGTACACATGCACAGGCATACATAATCGAATGTACACATGCACCGGCATACATAATCGAATGTACACATGCACCGGCATACATAATCGAATGTACACATACACTGGCATACATAATCGAATGTACACATGCACTGGCATACATAATCGAATGTACACATACACTGGCATACATAATCGAATGTACACATGCACTGGCATACATAATCGAATGTACACATGCACTGGCATACATAATCGAATGTACACATGCACTGGCATACATAATCGAATGTACGCTTGCTCTTAGTGCACGTCATCGCTGAGCGTCAAGAAAAACACACATACTCGCTTTCTCTCTCACACGCACAGAGATACCCACGCTACCCCACACAAACACACGGGCAATACAATAAAACGCAGGTCACGTTAACTCAGTACGCGTGACAAGAAAGATACGCTATAAAAAAAATTTAATCACGTTTAAAAAAAAATACATTCTCACCCGATTAAGTTCCAATGTTGAGGTCACAAAGTGTACAAGACTTATATTGGATACAGATCATTTCCCTTAGGGACGTCATAGAGAGATAGGGCCTGAAATAATTGGATTGCTTATCTCGACCTGTGCACGACCCTGCTGGAGTACGATTGAGTATGTGCATCTATTTCTCTCTCTCTTTTTTTTCCTCCCTCCTTCCTTCTCTCTGTATTTCTCTGTACATTCTGTGTCTAATTGTGTGTGTGAGTGCATTTAATGGTCGACTGAATGTTAGGAATTCAGCAGCTCATCACAGCCTTGAGCCGACGTGGCATTCATTACGTGAATGAATACTTAAACGAGATATCGAGAATGGCAGAAATCGATTACATTTTTTTCTTTCGTAGCAAAAAGTCAAACGAAGAAGAAGCCTGACCCCCCCCCCCCAATCCTTTTTCTTTTCTAAGGGAGCACAAAAAAGTTTTTTTTTTAAAGACGGTTAAAAGTGAAGTAAAAAGGAGAAATATCTGAACAAAACAAATAATAAATATACGATGTCCTCAATGATCTTCAAGCTTGGAGCCTGTCATGAGGTAGAGAAGTATTTTACGGCTACAGTTTATATAGGCTGGTGAACATAAAGCCTACACTGGGTCTGGGATGTTTTCAGTGTCTCAATAGAGTAGTTTCAATCTCTATGGTATGGCTGATGTATGTTTTCAGTGTCTCAATAGAGTAGTTTCAATTTCTATGGTCTGGCTGATGTATGTTTTCAGTGTCTCAATAGAGTAGTTTCAATCTCTATGGTCTGGCTGATGTATGTTTTCAGTGTCTAAATAGAGTAGTTTCAATTTCTATGGTCTGGCTGATGTATGTTTTCAGTGTCTCAATAGAGTAGTTTCAATTTCTATGGTCTGGCTGATGTATGTTTTCAGTGTCTAAATAGAGTGGTTTCAATTTCTATGGTCTGGCTGATGTATGTTTTCAGTGTCTCAATAGAGTAGTTTCAATCTCTGTGGTCTGGCTGATGTATGTTTTCAGTGTCTCAATAGAGTAGTTTCAATCTCTATGGGCTGGCTGATGATGTATGTTTTCAGTGTCTCAATAGAGTAGTTTAAATTTCTATGGTCTGGCTGATGTATGTTTTCAGTGTCTCAATAGAGTGGTTTCAATTTCTATGGTCTGGCTGATGTATGTTTTCAGTGTCTCGATAGAGTAGTTTCAATCTCTATGGTCTGGCTGATGTATGTTTTCAGTGTCTCAATAGAGTAGTTTAAATTTCTATGGTCTGGCTGATGTATGTTTTCAGTGTCTCAATAGAGTAGTTTCAATCTCTATGGGCTGGCTGATGATGTATGTTTTCAGTGTCTCAATAGAGTAGTTTCAATCTCTATGGTCTGGCTGATGTATGTTTTCAGTGTCTCAATAGAGTAGTTTCAATCTCTATGGGCTGGCTGATGATGTATGTTCTCAGTGTCTCAATAGAGTAGTTTAAATTTCTATGGTCTGGCTGATGTATGTTTTCAGTGTCTCAATAGAGTGGTTTCAATTTCTATGGTCTGGCTGATGTATGTTTTCAGTGTCTCGATAGAGTAGTTTCAATCTCTATGGTCTGGCTGATGTATGTTTTCAGTGTCTCAATAGAGTAGTTTAAATTTCTATGGTCTGGCTGATGTATGTTTTCAGTGTCTCAATAGAGTAGTTTCAATCTCTATGGGCTGGCTGATGATGTATGTTTTCAGTGTCTCAATAGAGTAGTTTCAATCTCTATGGTCTGGCTGATGTATGTTTTCAGTGTCTCAATAGAGTAGTTTCAATCTCTATGGGCTGGCTGATGATGTATGTTTTCAGTGTCTCAATAGAGTAGTTTCAATCACTATGGTCTGGCTGATGATGTATGTTTTCAGTGTCTCAATAGAGTAGTTTCAATCTCTATGGTATGGCTGATGTATGTTTTCAGTGTCTCAATAGAGTAGTTTCAATTTCTATGGTCTGGCTGATGTATGTTTTCAGTGTCTCAATAGAGTAGTTTCAATCTCTATGGTCTGGCTGATGTATGTTTTCAGTGTCTAAATAGAGTAGTTTCAATTTCTATGGTCTGGCTGATGTATGTTTTCAGTGTCTCAATAGAGTAGTTTCAATTTCTATGGTCTGGCTGATGTATGTTTTCAGTGTCTAAATAGAGTGGTTTCAATTTCTATGGTCTGGCTGATGTATGTTTTCAGTGTCTCAATAGAGTAGTTTCAATCTCTGTGGTCTGGCTGATGTATGTTTTCAGTGTCTCAATAGAGTAGTTTCAATCTCTATGGGCTGGCTGATGATGTATGTTTTCAGTGTCTCAATAGAGTAGTTTAAATTTCTATGGTCTGGCTGATGTATGTTTTCAGTGTCTCAATAGAGTGGTTTCAATTTCTATGGTCTGGCTGATGTATGTTTTCAGTGTCTCGATAGAGTAGTTTCAATCTCTATGGTCTGGCTGATGTATGTTTTCAGTGTCTCAATAGAGTAGTTTAAATTTCTATGGTCTGGCTGATGTATGTTTTCAGTGTCTCAATAGAGTAGTTTCAATCTCTATGGGCTGGCTGATGATGTATGTTTTCAGTGTCTCAATAGAGTAGTTTCAATCTCTATGGTCTGGCTGATGTATGTTTTCAGTGTCTCAATAGAGTAGTTTCAATCTCTATGGGCTGGCTGATGATGTATGTTTTCAGTGTCTCAATAGAGTAGTTTAAATTTCTATGGTCTGGCTGATGTATGTTTTCAGTGTCTCAATAGAGTGGTTTCAATTTCTATGGTCTGGCTGATGTATGTTTTCAGTGTCTCGATAGAGTAGTTTCAATCTCTATGGTCTGGCTGATGTATGTTTTCAGTGTCTCAATAGAGTAGTTTAAATTTCTATGGTCTGGCTGATGTATGTTTTCAGTGTCTCAATAGAGTAGTTTCAATCTCTATGGGCTGGCTGATGATGTATGTTTTCAGTGTCTCAATAGAGTAGTTTCAATCTCTATGGTCTGGCTGATGTATGTTTTCAGTGTCTCAATAGAGTAGTTTCAATCTCTATGGGCTGGCTGATGATGTATGTTTTCAGTGTCTCAATAGAGTAGTTTCAATCACTATGGTCTGGCTGATGATGTATGTTTTCAGTGTCTCAATAGAGTAGTTTAAATTTCTATGGTCTGGCTGATGTATGTTTTCAGTGTCTCAATAGAGTAGTTTGAATTTCTATGGTCTGGCTGATGTATGTTTTCAGTGTCTCAATAGAGTAGTTTGAATTTCTATGGTCTGGCTGATGTATGTTTTCAGTGTCTCAATAGAGTAGTTTCAATTTCTATGGTCTGGCTGATGTATGTTTTTAGTGTCTCAATAGAGTGGTTTTAATTTCTATGGTCTGGCTGATGCATATTTTCAGTGTCTCAATACAGTAGTAGTATCAATCTCTATGGTCTGGCTGATGATGTATGTTTTCAGTGTCTCAATAGAGTAGTTTAAATTTCTATGGTCTTGCTGATGTATGTTTTCAGTGTCTCAATAGAGTAGCTTCAATCTCTATTTTCTGGCTGATGTATGTTTTCAGTGCAAAAGACAGATTATGGTTTGTAAACAGTGCTTCCTACCCAGGGAGGTAGTTGAAGGAGCTGACTAGCAATTTGCTATTCATTGCTAATTGCTTCTAAGTAAGCTTGTCTATGTGTGTGCGCGCGCATCTAGACGCATGTGAAAACAAGGGAGAGAAGGAAGTGAACAAAATATGGTACATATGTTTCTATAACTGAATACAAACGCTGGTAGATTATTGGACGCCTGTTAGGGAATCCTTGTATCAATTAGTCTGAGATGCTTGTATTGACTAAATATTTCTGTACACATATCTAGAGGGCTGACAAATAGAGAGATATAAATAAATTTAATAAGAAACGTTGAGTGTAAATTTCACTTTAACTAACTCCTACTAAACACCCAACCTTTTTTTTTTTAAATTATTTTCTACCTTATTTTGTGTTTTGATGTAAGTTTTTTTTTTAAATTGTATAATATCGTGCTTAAAACACGAAGATAATTTATCATTGTGTTCGATTTCTTATTATTGTATTAAAAATAATTTTTCCATGCAAATTATGTGAACTCTTTTTATAACTGTTACGTTAGAAATAGCATCTTGGGCTTTCGTTATCTAGAGTGGCACATTCTAATGTAGCAATCAGAAAAAGAAATAAATGAAGAAAGAAAAAGAGAGAAAACAAGAATGAGAGAGAATGATAGAGAAAGAGAGAATAGATTCTTTTAAAAAGGACAGAAAATGTGAAAATTCTGCAAGTTCTAAGAGCCAATGTAAATGAGTGTAAGAAAAAAAAAATAGGAAGTGACTACAAGAAGAAACAAACAAAGATTTTTTTAAAAAGAAAGTCGTTGGTACTTAAATAAAACTGCTGCTACAGGGGTGAACCCTACAACTTCATGTATGCCTCGTTTATCCTCCCAGTTCAACATGCATAGCGCATAGCATTCAAACTTGTGGCTCAGTCTCCATACCTGACAATATTGCTAGGCCATAGTTTGACATGCCTGGTCTATATGTAGACCCCAGTTGGACAGGTCACTTACTAGACTGTGAATATTGTCACTGGTACACAAAAACACGTACACAAAGTGTTGTACACTCAAAAGACTCGTCGCCACAGCGATCAGCTCAAGATATTATCTTATCTTATATAATACAGACGTTACTTCAAAAAAAGAAGATGATTACGTCCTACGCGTCATGCATATTAACCAATGACTTAAATTCTGCCAAGTCACTGGTTTTCCTGGCTAGCTCAGGCAACCCATTCCATGCTCTAATAGCACTAGGGAAGAAGGAGTATTTGTACAAATTTGTCCTAGCATATGGAACGAGGAATGTGCCTTTATCTTTGTGTCTTTCAGAGTATTTTAATAAATTTTGTTTTTGTATTTGAAGATTATGGTTCAGTGTTTTATGTATAATTGCTACTTTACTTTTGAGTCTTCTGTCTTGAAGGCTTTCTAAATTTAGTGATTTTACTATAGGTGTTACTCTAGTCAAATGTGATATTCATTTGTTATGAGTCTCACTGCTCTATTTTGTGTCTGTTCCAGTTTCTTAATGTTTTCTTGAGTTGAGGGGTCCCAAACGGAGGATGCATATTCTATTATTGGCCTAACCAAGGTTAAATAACATTTTAGTTTTATGTTCTTATTTGATTTATAGAAATTTCTTTTAATAAATCCTAATGCTTTGTTTGATTTTTTTATAGTTTCATCAATATGTGGATTCCATGACAGTTTTTCATTTATTACAACACCTAGGTATTTTGCGTTTTTAGTCTGTGTTACTGGTTTGCCATGAATAAGATAAGTGGGAAAAATTTGTTTTAGTTTTTTTGTTACTCTTAACAACAAGATCAGCTGGGATCAGTCTATTGTTATCGACTATTAGGAAAGACATCACCAGGACAATAGCCACAACATCAACCTATTTCTTTCACACACCAATAACCCAATTGATTTGTTTCACACAAACTAAATGCAAACTGCTCCAATTGCTAACAGCAATCCTGTACCAACTATTCATAGATGCAATAACAAACGAATCAATATTATTACAACGACGTGGCGCCTACACTCTAACCCCCGCCCCAAAAATGCGTTAAAACAAAACAAAATTTGGGCATAAAGAAGTGTATACATATAAACAGCTAGTTCAACTATCTACAAACACAAAAACACTCAAACCTTGTCTAAGACGTCACTGTCATCCACGAAAGACAGTTATTTATTTCCCTGGTGTGAGAATATTTTGATAACGCTACCAAAGTTTATTGATGGGTGATTTCCCTTTGATTCTAACATAACGAATACCAGTTTTTCTCGGTTTTAATGAATATTATTTGTGTTTCAAGACTACCTGTAATACAGTAATCATAGTAATAGAAGAGATTTTTTGAAAATTGTACTTTCATAAGTTGCTTTTGTTCTATAACAATGATATACTCCATTGAACTGATTCCTACAAATACTTGCCAAAAAAAAGGTTGATAAATAAGTTATACTGTAGGAAAACATAATTCCTAATTTTTATGTAGCCTAATGGCACGCATAGCTTAATTACATTAATAACGGTTAATATTGCTCTTTGCATCGTAAAAGCCACCCCAGTCTCATTCCTCCCAAAGTTAGAAGAACTCGATGTTTATTTGTTTTACAAGTTTTGGATTTTGACTTATTGAATTTGATTACATCAACGGCGGTGGTCCCCTGTGTGATCGGCCTTCAGCCACGTTTCTAGTCCATGCGTTCGAATCAAAGGAAATTGTAGCGTGAAACATAGACAATAACTAGGATCTCGTCCAGACAGAACGATTCAATCAGGCCAGTGAAAGGAAGCTCTTACTTTGCTGGCTTAAGAGATTTAAGAGCCTTAGACTCCATATCACACTTAAGAACGTCGAATGAAACGAAGCATAACATTACACATTTGATGTACACACATGTTGTATTGAAGACAATACACACTAGTAACTGTTTGTTTCCGATCCGGTTACAGCTGAACTGGTCATACACAGACTCACTGGAAAACGCAATCAATCTTGGCATTCGTCAGTTTCACATTTATTTGTGGACCAGAGAAATCAATATCAGTGGGAACAACTGTGACTCCCCCGCTGACCTACTTCCTGGCGCCCTGAGAAATACGAGTTGCGTGAGATCAGCGATAGTACCCCCCCCCCCTTTTCCGATAAATGACAAGAAGGAAGAGTACCGTGTGTGAGGCGCCACCTTTCTTAACGTTACTAATTAATTCTGTGCATACTAATTATTATACTAGTACATTTCAAATAAGACCATCATACAAATAACATTCTGTGTAAATACTGAACTCCAGCTGTCAGAAAATAAGTGCAGTGACAATGGACGAGATAAGACAATGTGAATTACCTAGTCGTGTGGCATGCGCTCTGGGCTGTTGTTCGGTGGTCTCAAAGGTCTAGGGTTCAAACCCTGCCCGCTGCAATCTCCCCGAGGTTAGGGCTAGGATATAATTATCTTCAGAATATGAAGGAACACCCGAAACATAAAACATTTTAAAAAAAACAACAACTAAAAAACAGTAATGGTCTTATGCCACCTGGAAAAACATATTGTTTAAAAAAAAAAAAGTTTGAATAAAATAATTATTAAAAAAAATATGAAAGGAAAATTAAATTTTGTGATCGCTAACTTCGGTTTTACAATCTCACAAAATGTGAAGTCCGTTTACAAGTGTTTAAGCATAAGAACGTTCCGTGAGGTTGTCATTGCAGGAAGTGGTCACGGATATAAGCACACCACTACCTGTAAAATGCTTACATGTCATGCATCTCAAATAGCCACTGACAACCAGTCCAATTCCTTGACTTCACGAGTGGCTCAGATATCGGCGGAACTGTTTTTACTAATAGAAGAAAAAGGGGAAAGGAGTCGAGCCTAAACGAATACAATACAACCTACCATATATTGCTCTAATTTATTTATTTTTTACTATTTTATTAACCCTTAAGATGCGTGTGGTAGTTTAGCCTGTAATCATCACAATTGCAATTTCATTTTGTATGCACTCATTGTAAAACAGGCTCAGCACTTTAAGGGTTAACAAACGTAAACAATGTGTAAGTTTAATACAAAAAAAAAAAAAAACTAGCATTACTATTTGTCATTAAGAAACCCTACTGTGTCTAATAAATATGACATTGGTTATCACGCTATTTGAGATCTGAGTAGTATATAAACGTGGTCTTCTTATCTTCTTATATAATACAGACGTTACTTCAAAAAAGAAGTATCCTATAGATGAAACAGTGAACATTTTTAAAAACTGTCACTGAAGAACTTATCATTATTCTATTTAAATTGTCTTGCAACGAAACAAAATTATTAGACCTAATACGTCAAAGTTAAGACTTTAGAACGCGGGCCATTCAGCCTCAGCGTGAATCAACGCTGTGATCATTCGGTTGATTAGAACCAGAGCCGGGATCATGGCCTTAATGGTTATTGACACCAGAACGCCTCACCTTCTTAGTATTAATAAAAAAAACTCAAGAGCTTGTAATTGCAACATTGTGCAGCTCATTTGTTGAGACTAGTTCACAGAGCACTCTTGTCTTATATACCTCCATTACGAGACTCGTTCTGCCTAACTGATGCACTGGATCTCAAACTAGTGAAGCTAATACCCCCTTTAATTCATTTCAACATTCGTTATGCTACGTTAGCAAATTTATGGTCAAACCAGTGGCGTAGCTAGGGTGGGGGGGGGGTAAGAGAAAATTCCCCGGGCCCCCACTTGAGGAGGGCCCCCAAATGAGTGTTTTTACATTTAAAAAATATTACGCAAAATGCAGGGGCCACCAAACGATGGAAAATTCCTACCTACGCACCTGGGTCAAACAAGATTTTGGTGTGTTTATATTATAGAATACGAGGCGTGGTGGGTGAGCGGTAAAGCGCTTGGCTTCCTAACCGAGGGTTCCGGGTTCGAATCCTGGTGAAGACTGGGATTTTTAATTTCGGGATCTTTGTGCGCCTCTGAGTTCACCCAGCTCTAAAAGGGTACCTGACATTAGTTGGGGAAAAGTAAATGCGGTTGGTCGTTGTGCTGGCCACATGACAACCTCGTTAACCATAGGCAACAGAAACAGATGACCTTTACATCATCTGCCCAATAGACCACAAGGTCTGAAGTGGGAACTTTACTTTACTTTTATGTTATAGAATATAACAGAGAGTGTGATTGAAGATAATGTTTCACTCGTCATCAGATTTTAGAAATAATAAAAATTAAAGACATCTGAGGTAGAGAAACTAATTTGAAATCAAAGTTATAATAAAACAAGCGAAATATTAAATAATATGATAATAATAATAATAATAAAAACCCACTAAGATTATCTACTGGAAGAACTCCACATTTACAGCCATATGCCTCAATACTGTGAGATTTATTTTCCTTTTTTAAATAACAAACAAAATTGATTAATTACCATTAATTAATTAATCAATTAGTTAATTTTTGGATTGATTCGTTTTTTTTTTTTGTTGTTTTTTTTTTAGGAACAATGATTGATTGTGCAAAGTTTCAACTTGATCCGAGAACGGGAAGTGTAAGAAATAACGTGTTCGAAATTGGTACCAGACAGAGAGACACAATCAGAGTGAGCGGATAATAATAATAATAATAATAATCTTTATTATCCGTACGGAAATTTGTCTTACAATTTGTGCATTACACCAAACAAAAAAACATTATAACTATAAGAAACCAAAGTGTACATTCACACCAGATTCACTCATAATTTACATGTGACAAAGTTTATACCAGATTGTTTCTATTTAATGATTTGATTGCCAGGGGAACAAAAGAGTGTTTGTGTCTGTTTGTCTTTGCTATCGGTGTCTTGTATCTCTTTTGTGATGGTAAAATCACAAAATCCTGACACAAAGAGTATAATAAGCTTTTCTTATAATAGCTAAAGACAAATGCTGACAAGCTCTAACAAATTTATCAATTGCTTCAAACTACATTCCAATCGAATGAGAAAATAGCAATTAAAAGTGAAGCAGACGGAAAAATGTAAAGTACACTCGGATCGGACATTCAGTGAAATCAAATTCCAAAAAAAAAAAAAAATCAACAAAAGTTGAGCAATGGAAAGATTAAAACGGCACATGTCAAAAACTAATAAAGATCCATTACTACATCTAGTTGAAACCGATTATTAGAATGTGGATATTTAAGTGGCTTTTTGTGGGGGAAAAAAACTACTTTAAATTTTGTTTATTAAAAAAAAACAGACCTTAGTCTGCTCAAAGACTATTGTGGAGAGAATATTCCGATGTCAAAGTGCAACATACAAGACATCTAGATCTAGTTCTCCAGTTTAGCTTCTCATAAAGCGCTTGCATTGTTCACGAACTGACCGACAAGTCTGTTGATCTTTAAGTCTCCTGCCAGGTCAGTAGATGTAATACAATGTCATAAATAATTGAGCCACGCGTTGCCTGCGTCTGACCGAGAAACTGGGAAAGTTAGATTATTTTTATTATTATTACTGATATTAGCTGAGACAAAAGTTGTACAGCAACAATGAATATACACACGTTTTATAGTTATGAGTCTACTGTAATGTTCAAGAAATTAATGTGTAGCGTAAATGGGTTAATCCCAACTTCACAGTGGGTTTGTAACTAAAGATAAGTGTTGATCTTTGGTTGTTTGATCTGTTTCGCATGTTACATCTTCAGAGTTGAAGATAATCTAGTCTACATCGTAGCCCAATCTTCGACGACGGGGGACCATCGAGACGACCGAACGACCGTCAAGCGAGCAGACGGCACTACCAGGTAGCTATCCATTATATCATGGAATCACTATAAAAGTCAAAAGGGGTATAATGAGTCAGAGATTTATGTAAGGTTTTGACCTTGCTAACTAAAATTCCGCTGAATTATGAAGTCTGGATAAGCACAAGAGAAGATAATATCAATTCATCATAAAGAGAACAAAAAATCAGGAATGCATTGGATAACAAATATATTTATAAACAGATGAAAGCTACAGAACTACTTCATAACTATTTAATAAAATAGGAACCTACTGTCACCGACGTCACAGAATTGTGTTGCCATGGGATATTTTTTTTAAATAACAGTTTCGGCAAATTGAAAAAATACAGTTTGAGACTTCGAAAGTACCAGTTTCAACACAGACATCCACACACTTAACCAACCTAAATTGCTTAGATTTGAGTTCTTAATAACATCATTGAAAAATACATAGGAATAGGATACTAGTGAACATGTCCAGTACATACAAGTTACGAACCAATTAGAGGCTGTTCTTACATTTACTTTTAAAATAACTAGCAGAACGCAGACGCTCTTGGAGACTCAACTAGATAGAAAGATGATCAGAGAATATTAAAAGCCCCATCCAGATAATCTAAATTCTCTCTAAACAGATACACACAACTAAATATCTATAGACTTGTATGTATGCTTATATCACTAATAGACTAAGCTAAACGATTCTATATATGCTAAACACAATCGAACTAAAGTGTAAATATATATTATATAAAACTGTCAGAAATAATAAAATCACTTTAAAGTGCTATGTCCATTTACATACAGCTAGAATAAACACAGAAATGACAAGCAATCAAAGTCAAGCAACGAAATCTGAGGCTACCAACACAGTATAAAACTCTGGAACGAACACAGATCAATTAAACACCGTAAGAAAGCACTAAGCCGGTTACACAAGACACTTTCAAGAGGGAAATGAGGAGAGGCCAAAGGGAACGGTTGTACAGGGGCGGTGGGGGGTGCCAGGGATCAAAGAGGATACATAAGAAATTTGGGATCATCCACTAGAGGAGCGTACATATTGATCGCCCCCACTCCGGCCAACAAATAGCCAATACTCTCTGAATGTCATATCTACCTCCCACGACAGCCTCGTTCTGGACTGAAAGGCGGGAAAATAAAATTATACAAGGATAGAGCATTACCTAATAGAAAAAAAAAAAGATGGGGGGGGGGGGGGGGGAGAAGAATGTACGTAACTAAAACCTGGGGGGAGATGTGGTCAGCGCTCACTATCTCTCTTGGCAGGGAAACAATGTCAACAAATTAGGAGCTAAAAGCATCCCTTTTAGGTTATTATTGATAGAGATGGCCAATTGTTTTAGAAGCCAATGGCTAATTGTGCCAGGGAGACATGGCTAGTACTGTACGAGTACACTTCCAAGCAGTGTGGTCTGTTTACTTTTTTTTATCTATTGACACCCAATTAGTTTAATGACAGAATGTCTCTGACACACCATCAATGAAAGCCAATTGTCATAGTGCTATTCTGCTCATATATCAGATCTTAGCAGTGTACTTATTAGGCAAGGATAGAAAGCCGTTAGACCAGAACATAACATACTGAACTAGACGTAAGACCAAATGCACTAGAAATAAGACCAATTGCACTAGACCTAAGACTAGAATTGGACTAATTATACAGATCTTTATAATAAGGCTTGTATATCCCGTGGCTACGCAACCCCAACTGCGACCTACATAGTTTGCCAGATCCAGGGCAAGCATAACCATTTATATAATTTGACGAAATAAAGCTTTAAAATTGAAAGAAAATTCATATTTCTTATTTTCCTATGAAATTTTCTGCATTGACGAAATTTTAGTTCATTGCATTGTCACGAATGATTGTAGCTGTCCGAATGATTCTCAATGTCCGATTTAAAAATCAGTTTTAGCTTTTGAATGCAGCAAAATTTCAACGGCTGATTCGTAAAAAGCTGTTAAATGGTATTTGTCTACACAACTTAGACGTGGTAATTAAAAAATCCCCAGCAAAAACTGTGAAATGAGATATGGTTAAATGACAAGTAACTAGACTTGTGATCAGAAGAGAAAATAGCTTGATTTACGGTCTGAAGTAAAAGGAACTAGACCTATGGTCAAATAAGAAAATAACTTGAGTTATGGTCAAAGGCAAAAGACAGAGAGGAATGTAGAAAAACGGTCAGCGAATCTTGCATGGTGTCCCAACGGTCCAACAGACTAAGGGATAGACACTGACACAAACACATGGTCAGAATAGATAGTAAATGTACTTATGGTCAGAATAGAAAGTTACTTGACTGTAATAAGAATAGAAAGTAACTTGAATTATGGTAAGAAGAGAAAGTTACTTGACTTATGGTCAGAAGAGAAAGTAACTTGACTTATGGTCAGAAGAGAAAGTTACTTGACTTATGGTCAGACGAGAAAGTTACTTGACTTATGGTTAGAAGAGAAAGTTACTTGACTTATGGTCAGAAGAGAAAGTAACTTGACTTATGGTCAGACGAGAAAGTTACTTGACTTATGGTTAGAGAGAAAGTAACTTGACTTATGGTCAGAAGAGAAAGTAACTTGACTTATGGTCAGAAGAGAAAGTAACTTGACTTATGGTCAGAAGAGAAAGTAACCTGACTTATGGTTAGAAGAGAAAGTAACTTGACTTATGGTCAGAAGAGAAAGTAACTTGACTTATGGTCAGAAGAGAAAGTAACTTGACTTATGGTCAGAAGAGAAAGTAACTTGACTTATGGTTAGAAGAGAAAGTAACTTGACTTATGGTTAGAAGAGAAAGTAACTTGACTTATGGTCAGAAGAGAAAGTAACTTGACTTATGGTTAGAAGAGAAAGTAAATTGACTTATGGTTAGAACAGAAAGTTACTTGACTTATGGTCAGAAGAGAAAGTTAATTGACTTATGGTCAAAATAGAAAGTCACTTGACTTATGGTCAGAAGAGAGAGTAACACAAAAGTACTCTTTACAACATAGTCCATTATGTCTAATACGAACTTTAGTAAAAGGACAGAGAGAGAGAGACACTCAGACTAAGTAGACTGACATTCTCCTAAGTGTATAGAGGAGGGGGGGGGGCATAGTCATTTAGTCATTAGCGCTGGGCAAAAGATTTTGGAAAGGTCATTAGATATCAAATAAGTTAGACCACGTGACAGAAGACTACTATGACTTGCAGTCTACTCTCACGTGTACATTGACTGATTGGACCATTTAAAACGAGTGGCAGACTTATTCGTCACAGTACTGGAGGATCTCAAATAGATAAGCTACTCAAAGAAAGCAGTTCATTATTTCCACATAAATATTCCATCCGATTGATTGTAGCTCTCCCAGCACCCCCGTGGAAAGGGCAATACTCCACCCGACTGATTATAGCTTCTTACAGAGACCTGAAATGATGTGTGTAACCCAGGAGCGTAGAAAAAAACAACAAATGGCCAGCACAAAGAATTTGAAAGACAAACGATCTGAAATTCAGATAGCATGGTGTTCACGCTCAAATAAAATAAATATTTAGAAGACAAAAAGCATTTATTTTTATTCATTACTTATTCATTAAAGTTTGTCATCAAGTCACTGAAAGCAACACCGTTTCGTTGGAGATGTTAGGAAGTTGCTGTATTGGGGATCTACTATTAGGTACTCACGAGTAGACAATATAAAAAAACGTGTATTGTTTGCTAGCTGAGGGCAGAGAGGTTAGGAGGCATGTGAAGAGACGAGACCGAAAAAATGCGATGTCGCAGAGGCCGTCCCAGCCCAGTTCAGAGTCGGACATTGCCCAAAAGGAGCATACGTTTGGCGATTCATAGAGAATGACCACACATGATGCCGCCACTGCGGAGAGGATGACAAAACAGTAGACCACATTCTCGTACAACGCGGCGTTTGGCATGATAAGGGACAAGGAGAGAGAGAGAGAGAGAGATGGTCCATGTTCAGGTTACTCCTTATTCGAGGAAACTTCTCAAAGGAAACAGTTTCAGCGCGTCTTGCCCTCTTGTAACTGAAAGAAACAGCTTCATTGAAGCTATTATCTTTTAGAAAGTTTCAGCTGCAAAACTTGATAGAAGACATACGCTAAGGCACTGATGAATTCTAGCTAGACAATATTAAAAAGGATGCGACTGCTGAGCTGGGGGGGGGGGGGGAGGGAAGCACTATCCCACATGGGACAACCGCATTGCAAAAGCAATCTTTTCCAGTTTGTTGAAAGAGTAACTGAGGTGCTCCCTGAAGGCGTTTTAAAGACCAGAACACTCAACATAAAGGGTAACATCTGGCAGCAAGAGCGCTACTATTAAGTGCCGCGGCACATGGTTTTGAGCAAATCCTGAAAAGATGAACGCTTCAAGAAGTTCATGTGGCAAAATTTGTCAGAAACCTCCAGATCTAAATTCCATAAATTGTTAATGACATTGAGACTGAAAGAAAAAGTTGTTCATGAATTTCTATTAATGTCACTAAATAGAATTACAAGATATTCGTATGGCTGTCTAGAGAATGAAGAGATGTTGAGAGAAAGAAAGAGAGATAGAGAGACAGACAGATACGGTAATCGAATTAAATTCTCAGCTTTTGAATTGATTTCCTGAAGCTGTATCAATATATCGTAAGAATTTATTTTTTTATTTCTTTACTTGGCATTTCCAGATTTGTGTGACATTTGTCCCACGGGACAACTTCCTTTCAGACAAATACAAAGGTATGATGAATGATCCCTGGGGAGATGGGTGAACATTAAGGTTGAGTAGTCCACCCAGATTTGTGCTATCATGCATGTGTGGAGATTGTGGAGATAAAAACAGAAGCTTGAGCAGAAATGAATGACAGAGCGTTTCAGAATAAAATTAAAAATTACGAAACATTAACTAGCGTTTTATTTTGTCTAAAGCATCTTTTAATATGGACCAAAACACTTGTTTTATATGGTAATACTTATCGAGACCAAACGTAATATGGGCCTGAACACTGATCTGCGATGTAGCAGCCTGTGGGCAGTTTAGACCAATAGCTTGTTGCCACGTCACAAGACTTGTGACGTGGCAACGAACTGTTGTTCAAAATTGCCCACAGGTTGCGACGTCGCAGGTCATTGTTCAGGCCCATATTAGGAGTGGTCTCTTACTATCACACGTGTATCTTGTTTATGTGATGTATATGGTAGTGCCTGTAGGCTGCTTCTTGTAGACTTATAGATAAGTTCTACAATATGCAAGTTTGTATGTATGTTCTACAAAGACTGTAACTTCTCCTCGATAAAAATCTTTCAATAGACAATGAGAATATCATTTTAGTTATAGTATGCATCTAGTCTTTACCAAAAAAAAATCCAATTTATTTTACAAGTAAAGTTACTTTATCAACAGTGCAGAAAAGGTGGAATAGATAGAATGGATAAAAAGTAAAGTCCCCCTCTCAGACATTCGATCTATAGAGCAGATGATGTAAAGGTCATCTGTTTCTATGGCCCAAGGTTAACGAGGGTGTCGTGTGACCAGCACAACGACCAAGCGCTTTAGTTTCCCTGATTTCAGGTACCCATTAGACTTGGGTGGACCCAGAGGCGCCCTCAAAGTCCCGAAATTAAAACTCCCATTCGACACCGAGATTTGAACCCGAAACCCTCCGGTTCGGAAACAACGCGCTTTACCACTCAGCCCACGCGGAGCAGGAAATCAAATTTTATACTTATAATACCAATGTAATGGAAATCAGTATTATATCCAACTGCTGGTCCATTTTATTGAGATAAGACTGGTGATGCTAGTTTAAGTTACACCTTTCCTAATTCTTTAATTTTATCTAGAAAAGAAATGTTGCTACAAATTATAAAGCTATCCACAAAATGCACAGTAGCTACAAACGTCTCAACATCTGGCTCTTTAGTTACGAGAGAAGCATTGTGACTTCATCATAGGTAGCGACCATCTACATACGGTTATTTCACTCATCAAAGTAATAGCACTGTTAGTAATAATGATGCAGAGAGTTAGTCAAGCACAAGGGAGATAATCAGGCAGAAATATATTAAATATACTTATGAACAAATTAATATACAAAGAAAGGCACATATTCCCATGCAGCCACATGCTGTAAGACCTTAAAGCCGAATGCATACATAGGCATAAACATGCAGCCTTAGAGAATACGGTGACCAAAACATTAAAATGAACTCATTAAGATATATCAGTAAATAAAAAAAATATTTTTTTTACTAATCCAAAGACAGACAAGCATACAGGCAAAAAGACAGAAGACAAACCTGCACACTCGGAAGTAGAACATGGAAACCTATAAAACAAAGCCAGGAGATAGTCGTCGAAGTCCTCCTCAATGTACGGCAGCTTGCGAACATCGTCGGTATCCATTGCAGCTTGTTCATCTCAGCAGTGCTGCAAGAACCTGTCCTTTGGATTCACCGAACACATCCTAGAGTCAACAAGAAGCTGGGACCACGCGTCACTAACTCTCCACATTAGTGCTGGAAAGTTTGTTGGAGTCACAAGACGCGTGGTGTCCCTTATTGAACAAACACTCAAAGTTTTCCAAATGGAAATTCACTAACACCCATGTGTCTGTTTTAGTGACCGCACTTAATAGAGAAAATAAAACTTGGATAAAATCAGCAAAACAGTTCAGGAATGGATGGAGAAGAGAGAGAGAGAGAGGGAGAGCGAGAGAGAGAGAGAGAGAGAGAGAGAGAGTAGGGAGGGTGAGAGAGAGTAGGGAGGGTGAGAGAGAGTAGGGAGGGTGAGAGAGAGTAGGGAGGGTGAGAGAGAGAGAGAGGGGGGGGAGTGAGAGAAAAAGAGCGATAGATCGCCACACTCAATGACGCTATTTGAACCTTTCAGTTCCAAAAGTAGAAAGGAGATCTAGACACAAAAGCATACCAGTTAAAAACAATTAATTGAACCAATATTTACATTTTCCCACGATAGAATTAAAGTCAACAAAGTTGTCAAAAAAGTCGTAATTAATAGACCGGTAGAAAAAAACTTGTTAAACCCAACAATGTCTGAATTACTGTTGCAAATTTCTAGTTCCAATAGTATATTTTTATATATCGAATAATAGATAATACACACCTGGCTCTATTTACAAATACTGATCAATAAATCCTAATTATTAAACAAACAATACACCTTCAATTTGCTCCACACAAAAATTCTATTACGTCTAGATCTCGTTCTAATGTACGTGAAATCTTCACACAAGGAAACAACACTCGGTCATCTATGTAGAAAGAACAACAACCCAACACAAAGCACGATCTCTGCGGAAATAAAAAGTGTAAAAGTTGTTTCCCCTGTCTCAATGTCTCGCCATCATGGAAGGCATTACATGTATAGGGAATCTTTCATATTCTTTGATTATGCGCACGTGCTTGTGCTCTGACACCCTGCTCCAGCGCAGACATATTCTAGATAACTTTTTAAATGAAGCGAGCCTTTCAAGTCGGTCCATGGAAGAACCATTAGACAAGCAATAGAAGATATTAACCTCAGCACTTGGAAGGAGCTCATCTAGTACTTACGGAGTGTACATTTAAACTGTGTCCTAATTATATCAATTCGTACAAAATATTGGAGAGTTCCAAGATAAACTAAACATTTTCAAGGACACTAAATTTAAATTTAATGTTGCCAACTAAAAAAAAAAAAAAAAAAAAGCTAAAAACGGAAGAATTTAGAAAATTTGATTTTACAGTGCTAGAAAAACTGCACAAAACAAGTTGTTAATTTAAAGAAATTTCTCTTTCATAAAGCTGATGACCTTTTGTAAGAGTATATACTTCGCTATTAATAACTAATCAATGTTAGATTCAACAGGATCTCTTTAAAAAATGTACCACGCCCCAATCCACCAGCTCCAGAAAAAAAAAATCCTAGTTATGCCCATGTATAACTTCTAGGGAAAGTGGTTGGAGCCGTTTTCAAGCCGTGTCCAACAAGGTAAGTTTTGTACGTGAAGAGTTTGCAAGCTAATAAGAGGAATTGTAATAATTCTTTTACTTTTAAACTAAACAAAAAAAAAGCGTATCAAAACTTCGTTTTTTTCTTCTGTGCACCAGATACACCAAAAAGCTAGCAAATTCCTTTTCCCGCCACTGATAAACATCTCTAATAAATTAGGTTTCAGTAACATTCAAAGTAAAAACTCTAGAGTCTAGAGCAGCGGTTCTCAACCTTTTAAGCTCGGCGACCCCTTTTTACAATCCCCCACTCTGCCGCGACCCCCCCCCCCCCCGCTAGACACACAGCAATAGAAGAATAGACTTTTTCGATGGTCTTTGGCGACCCAAGGCAAATCGTCAATCGACCCCGAGGGGGTCGCGACCCACAGGTTGAGAACACCTGGTCTAGAGGATGACACTAATGCAAATGGTTATGATAAGTGGAACATGTCACATGATCAACAAAAGTAAGAGGTCATTCTAGTCACGTGGCAGGAGCAAAGCTAATACAGGCTCACTTCTTAAGGTAACCAAGTGCCACATAGTAGGACCCTATCGTTAACAGGGATTGTATGCCCTTGAACTCGTTCTGAAATTGTGTTAATAGTTTGTGTTCAATCTTTTGATGACTTCTAATTGAGCAATTAAACTTTTTATTTCATTAAAATAAAATCTGTTGTTTTTTTTTGCACCGAAACCAAATTCCCAGGCGTTCTTTGAACTTTGGGTCCTTGAGATTTAACTTCTGAGAAGATTCAGACGTATTCACACCTTAGTTCTAGCGTAACTAGAGGTCTTGGTATAATATAATGTATAAACTACCACAAATATAGCTACGTGAGGGGGCCTGTATACTTGGACGTTTTATGAGACGAAGGTTTTAGCACTGGGCGTTTTAAGGAGACGAAAGTTTTAGCACTGGACGTTTTAAGGAGAGGAAAGTTTTAGCACTGGGCGTTTTAAGGAGACGAAAGTTTTAGCACTGGACGTTTTAAGGAGAGGAAAGTTTTAGCACTGGACGTTTTAGGGAAACGAAAGTTTTAGCACGAGACGTTTTAAGGAGAGGAAAGTTTTAGCACTGGACGTTTTAAGGAGACGAAAGTTTTAGCACTGGACGTTTTAAGGAGACAAAAGAAGTTTTAGCACTGGACGTTTTAAGGAGACGAAAGTTTTTAGCACTGGACGTTTTAAAGTGACGAAAGTTTTTAGCACTAGACGTTTTAAGGAGACGAAAGTTTTAGCAATGGACGTTTTAAGGAGATGAAAGTTTTAGCACTGTACGTTTTAAGAAGACGAAAGTTTTAGCACTGGGCGTTTTAAGGAGACTAAAAGTTTTTAGCACTGGACGTTTTAAGGAGACGAAAGTTTTAGCACTGGACGTTTTAGGGAAACGAAAGTTTTAGCACGAGACGTTTTAAGGAGAGGAAAGTTTTAGCACTGGACGTTTTAAGGAGACGAAAGTTTTAGCACTGGACGTTTTAAGGAGACAAAAGAAGTTTTAGCACTGGACGTTTTAAGGAGACGAAAGTTTTAGCACTGGACGTTTTAAGGAGACAAAAGAAGTTTTAGCACTGGACTTTTTAAGGAGACGAAAGTTTTTAGCACTGGACGTTTTAAGGAGACGAAAGTTTTAGCACTGGACGTTTTAAGGAGACAAAAGTTTAAGCACTGGACGTTTTAAGGAGACGAAAGTTTTAGCACTGGACGTTTTAAGGAGACGAAAGTTTTAGCACTGGACGTTTTAAGGAGACGAAAGTTTTAGCACTGGACGTTTTAAGAAGACGAAAGTTTTAGCACTGGACGTTTTAAGGAGACCAGAGTTTTAGCACTGGATGTTTTAAGGAGACGAAAGTTTTAGCACTGGACGTTTTAAGGAGACAAAAGAAGTTTTAGCACTGGACGTTTTAAGGAGACGAAAGTTTTTAGCACTGGACGTTTTAAGGAGACGAAAGTTTTAGCACTGGACGTTTTAAGGAGACAAAAGAAGTTTTAGCACTGGACGTTTTAAGGAGACGAAAGTTTTTAGCACTGGACGTTTTAAGGAGACGAAAGTTTTAGCACTGGACGTTTTAAGGAGACAAAAGAAGTTTTAGCACTGGACGTTTTAAGGAGACGAAAGTTTTTAGCACTGGACGTTTTAAGGAGACGAAAGTTTTAGCACTGGACGTTTTAAGGAGACAAAAGTTTAAGCACTGGACGTTTTAAGGAGACGAAAGTTTTAGCACTGGACGTTTTAAGGAGACGAAAGTTTTAGCACTGGACGTTTTAAGAAGACGAAAGTTTTAGCACTGGACGTTTTAAGGAGACCAAAGTTTTAGCACTGGATGTTTTAAGGAGACGAAAGACATTTTAGGAGTTGAATGTTATAGGGTTTCGGAATTTCCAACGATGTTTTACAAAGCACAAAATATTTTTTTTATAGATAAAGACCTCAACATTAAAACAAAAAGTTTCACTACATTAAAATAAAAATATCGCGAACAAAAAAAATATCTTAAAATAAGACTAAATGGGAACGCTCTCATTTCATGTCCCCTTGGCATCTTTTGGAGGCGCGGCTGGCTGAGTGGTTAAGCGCTTGGCTTCCCAACCGAAGGTTCCGGGTTTGAATTCTGGCGAAGACTGGGATTTTTAATTTCGGGATCTTATGGGCGCCTCTGAGCCCACCCAGCCCTGACATACGTTGGGGAAAGGTAAAGGCGGTTGTTGTCAAATGACACCCTCGTGACCCCATAGATCGCAAGGTCTATAAGGGAAACTTCAGGCAACTTTAGGTATACACTGTATACAATTAAGTACTCTACAACAGTACATTAGAACTGTAGTCATGTCTATCAATTAGTAAACTCGACATTTGGTTTCCAGAGAGGGTGCATACACTCTGCACGTTTGGACCATCTTGGTATAACCAGGTGGGTACAAATCTCACCCCAGGTGGAAACAGGCTCGCATCGAAGTTTTTTTGACGCCCACACAAAGTAACCTTCTCCTGTTTAAATCTAGGTTTACAAAATAGCACCGATGTCCTGGGTCCAAACTTCACATAGTTGTTTTTTTTTTTTAAGACATCCCATAAAAAAAAAAAAGATGTTTTTAAAAAAGGCCGCAAACTAAACCACAGTTGGAATCATGACCAATGCAGGCCTAAACCTAAAACTAAACAGTGTCATCTTCCCTGTGTCCAAGTCCAATCGTTATTTGGTTGTAGATCTAGTTGCTAAAATTCAATATGAACGTGTATTAATCTCGACTCTTACACCTTCTTGATCTGGACATTTTCAATCTGTTTACCAAAATGCTGCTTGCACAAACAAACACCGTGTGGACAATTATTTTGAGAAATTCATAAGAAAGCTAAAAAGATTTTGTTTAAATATTTATAATCGCGCAGATTTATTGTTGTTATTCTAGAGCTATTACGAATATAAAAAAAAATCAAATTACAAAATACATGACTGATCGAAACAAATTGATACAAATACGCTTAATATAAGCTTCTTTTTTTTTTAAAGTATTTTTTTAAAGGGTATGACGATTTATATCCTAACTGGTGACTGTTTGCGTACCTCGACTTTCACATTCAAAATAGTCAGGCTATTGGGCGGAATTAGGGCCATATGACTGGTCCAAACGAACATTCTTACTTGTACCTTCCTGACCTATTTATGATGTTTATATCTACGCTAGCCTTTTTTTTTTATTTTTAAAGGACAAAAAGACAGTTTAGGAGTTGTATTTAGTCTCAGCCGTAAATGTTTCACGTCATTCATTCATTTGTATCAATCAATCATAGGTCAATGTTTAGCATTCGAATCGCAAAATTTATTTAAGCTTTTTACTTAGTCACATTGTTTGTTTTTTTTTTGTTTTTTTTAAAATCTGCCTTGTTATTGGCTTAGCTAACTTTTCAATGTAGACAAAATTGTCCAAGAAAACGATTACGTCTCTATATCTTAAAATGTTGTTGTAACTCCAGTGGTGGACTGATGGGGCTAGTGTGAATGGACAAGGGACAGTATGACATAACACACCCATGTTATAGTCATGTGATCGAAAGCCTTGACGGACGAGATACAGTGTGTACGAAAGGATGGCTGCCTGGTCGTGCGGTTTGCGCGCTGGATTGCCGTTTGGATTTATCGATGGTCTCGGGTTCAAACCCTGCCCGCTCCCATCCCCCGTCGTCCTGCGGGAGGTTTGGACTAGGAAGTAAACTATCTTCAACTCTGAAGGAACATCCGAAATATGTAAAACATTTTACAAAAACATTTTGCCAGTCCAGGACAGCAAGCACGGGAGAATGTGAAACGTCGAAAATGTAAGCTGTACTAGTTCAGGAGTAGACAGAGAGACTTGTGTGTTTAGACAGCAGTTCTGTAAGTACAACAAATCATTTGAAGCTAGTGTAGTCAACTGTGTAGTATTCGCTGATGATGAATTTGTGATTAAACTACCAAACTAATGTTGGAACTCTTGTTGTCAAGTTCTTGAGTTAGATCTGTTGTGTTGAACAGTGGTTAACAGAAGGCCTGGTAGAGAAGACCGTAAAAATATATTCAATTATATCTCAACATCTATAATGTTCCTTCGACAGTTCTGTGCCATTCTCATTGTGGTTGGACCTGCATAGCCTGCATTGTAAACCCTTTAAACCAGCGTTTCTCAAACTGCGACAACAAAGGGGATGGGGGAGAGAAGACGGTCAAAAGGGGCTAACAAAAAACAGTTTTATTTTCTTGTAGTTATCAATCCATAATGGAATATGTCAAATGACATTAATACCCAAGTTTAAAAAAAAATATTTAAACTAGGAGGCGTCGCTTCACCTTCTAATATTCCAGTTTTTCGAAAGAGGCGACTGCAGCAATACTGACTCAAAATTATTGTAATTATTAACCCTAAGACCTTTCAAAATGTCTCCGCTAACGTGATTTTTCTCTACATTCTTCCACAGAAAGGTCGAAATGTTCCTGATTCTTGTACCTCGTTGTGTGTGTGTGTGTGTGTGTGTGTGTGTGCGTGCGCGTGTATGTGTGTGTGCGTGACTAACTTGAATACGAAGGTGATCTTACGATGACTACGCCCAGTATGTGGGTTATATTTACCTCGAATGGCCCTGTTTTAGAAGTATTGGCCAGTGCTGCCTTCCTTCCATTATTAGACTTAGTTTGACCTGCGACTTTTTTTTTAATAGTCAGAAAAGAAAAAAAAAAAAAACTCAAATCAACCCCCCCCCCCCCCCCCCCCCCAATGTTAACGTTAACCTTTTTGTCAAGTTTTATTCTTACCATTTTAAGAAACGCTTGGCTGGATGCAGTGCATCTTCAATAGAATCTAAAAAAAAGTTGTTTTTTTAGCAGGCATAAATTTTAATAAAAATCATTGAAAAACTATGATCGTAAAAAAAATATAAAAAGACTCAACAGATATTATATTATAATCATTCATTACGACTATTGGAATTCTAAACAAATGTAAAATATTAATGAAAAAAAAAATTGAAAATTGTGTTGTTATTTTAAGTTAATATTTTCTTTATTACATTCGTAATGGGTGCGAACAAAAATGTTATCGACGCCACCGTTCAAAGTTTGAGAAAAAATGCTTTAAGATATATATATAAGTGTACACATTCTGCTCCTATTGGAGCACATGCACGGTAAATGTCTACACAACTCAAATGTTTGATGCGGCCCATAACACCCAACAACAGGAATGGAAAGCAACGTAAAAATGTGTGTCAAATGTTTTATCGACGCCACCGTTCAAAGTTTGAGAAAAAATGCTTTAAGATATATATATAAGTGTACACATTCTGCTCCTATTGGAGCACATGCACGGTAAATGTCTACACAACTCAAATGTTTGATGCGGCCCATAACACCCAACAACAGGAATGGAAAGCAACGTAAAAATGTGTGTCAAATGTTTTATCGACGCCACCGTTCAAAGTTTGAGAAAAAATGCTTTAAGATATATATATAAGTGTACACATTCTACTCCTATTGGACCACATGCACGGTAAATGTCTACACAACTCAAATGTTTGATGCGGCCCATAACACCCAACAACAGGAATAGAAAGCAACGTAAAAATGTGTGTCAAATGTTTTATCGACGCCACCGTTCAAAGTTTGAGAAAAACTGCTTTAAGATGTATAAATGTACACATTCTGCTCCTATTGGATCACATGCACGGTAACTGTCAACACAACTCAAATGTTTGATGCGGCCCATTACACCCAACAACAGGAATGGAAAGCAACGTAAAAATGTGTGTCAAATGTTTTATCGACGCCAGCGTTCAAAGTTTGAGAATAACTGCTTTAAGATGTATAAGTGTACACATTCTGCTCCTATTGGATCACATGCACGATAAATGTCTACACAACTCAAATGTTTGATGCGGCCCATAACACCCAACAACAGGAATGGAAAGCATCGTAAAAATTATTGTAAAATGTTTTCCATGTTTCGGACGTTCCTTCAGAGTTGAAGATAATTTACTTCCTAGTCCAAACCTCCCGCAGGATTACGGGGGATGGGAGCGGGCAGGGTTTGAACCCGGGATCATCGATAAGTCCGAACGACAGTCCAACGCGCTAACCGCACGACCAGGCAGCCATAGGTGGAGGAATCTCGTTAAAATTACAGGTTTCGAAAGGCTGCTATTGGTCTAAATAAAATAATTCAAGGAGATTTAAAAATACGTTCAAACAGACCCTTTGCAGTACCCAAGGGCAGTCTCATTGATACAACGCTTCTCAACCTTGTCTTTCTGTTTTTTTCAACATACACACAATCAGATGTGTTATATCCAAGACCTAAAACAACATCCAGTGTTTCTTTTCCAATTTTTAGCTCCAAACTAACGTTTGTTTTATTTCAAGCAATATACCGCTGCATTGAAATTCCCTTAGAAAACAATTCTGAATATGTCCTAACCTTAGGGGTACATGTACACCAAGTTGAGAAACCTTGTATTGCATTCTAGTATTAGCGTTCGCTCGAGCAGCGGTCGACAATACATTGAGAACATCAGTGAGAGTCAAAGGGGAGTAACTGTCGTTATCAAATTAGAATAGGCACAATGTATTATCATACAATGTTATTACGAAAACAAAGGATAAAAAAAAGGCATTTAAGTAATACTCCCTCAGGTACATCGTCAGAATAATCGTG